>CM060731.1:23967467-24497467 GCA_030704615.1 Takakia lepidozioides
CTAAGGTAAATACCAAGAGCATGCTTTGACAGCTCTGACAGTGAAGTACCAAAACCCACTGTACTCAAAATGCTACAGTTCTGTGAGTAGAAAAGTTTAACCTAAAAGAACTCAGCTGGCTCCAAACATAGCACTTCTGAATAGCAGTACAAATCATCACATCACAAATTGGTGGTTACATTTTGAGTGCTTCAAATATGAATGGTAAACATTGAGCACAATACACCTACGCAGTGCGATACGTTGGAAGCTATTGGCAAGTGAAGGGTGTTATGGTTCCATCACGTCCCAGACACCGAAATGTGAGCTCCAAAATAACACCAAACAAGAGTATCAACCCTACCTCACAGTGCATCCAAGCTTCAAGAGATCGCAGGAACGCATCGCTTGGGCTCCAGAGCTTCGCGCGAAAATGTTCCTTGCGATGAGACAACGTACATACATGAGGCTAATCTATATAGAATGCTTTATTTTAGGAATGGGATGTGCCTTGTCCATTATCTAGCGTATCAGTGACTTTTTAACATGTTATGAACATTGGTATCCAGCCGATCGGGAGGCATGTCTGCAATGAGCTCTAAGCAACATTGGGTCATGAATTGAAACTTTTATGACGGTGCCCTGTGATATTATGGGGGGTTGGCAGGCTACATTCAGGTCCACTTCATGTCCCTATTAGGTTGGCATTAATTCATAATAGGCTAACTTTATGTCCATTTTAGGACCACATAAAATTATAAATGGATGACCTAGGAACCATGATAGGAAAATTGTTGTGCACATTTGGGGGGGGCCTATGTGTCACTACTAAGTGTCTACTAGTATTAGACTTTACAAAATCATATCAATCTCATATCTTAACTATAATTCATGAAACAAATTGCTTTTATTTTTTATTTTTTGTTAATTTGTTCTCATTTTGTTTTTATCATTCTATCTATGTGAACTAACTAAACTGTCCATTTAAGGTTCCTCTACCTTATATAGCAGGCGTCAGATCATAATAGTACATTATGCAATGTTGCCCGATTCGCCACTTTTTTTGAGCAGGCAGCTTACCCGGCAGATACCATTTGCCGGCCCATTCCATAGTACATTATGGTTGGTGTGAAAACAAATTAGGTAGTGAAAGAGGCCCGGGCAGGCTTTTGATGACGTAAAGAACCATGATATTTTAGTTAGTTCATTTTTAGGGCAGAAGATTGCACTGTACCTTCCGGCCCTCGTAAGGTCCTTGCCACTGGCAAAATACCTTACGAAATTCAGAGTTCTTTTCGATGCTTTCTTCTCTCATGCCGATCCTGGCTACCATGTTCTAAATGCATGTTCACTTATAGGTTGCTCCTCTCATCGGTCGCAGTGGTAGGATTCTATCAGGGCTTCAGCATACCCTTGCCCTCATTCTGGAGCTCGCATCTTGTTGTTAGAATTGAGCAAGAACATGAACAAGAACTAAAGTCTTAGACTAAAGCTAAAACTAAAGCTCTCCTCCCAACCATAGAAGCCACCATCATACTCTTACACTTAGACTAGTGGCTTCACCCCCGAGCTTGTACAAGAAGGTCTCTAGAAAGTCCTACTTGGTCACTTCCACTATGGTGACCATCCACCTTCTAACCATTCACCTTCTAAAGGTGAGTTAAACAAGATAGTCTCTTAGACTTTTAACCTTTTGGCCTTCAAGACTCTTAGTCTTCTAGATATGTTTAATTACTTCCAACACTTGTGAGCTCTCGATTTCGCTCATGACCCTCTCCTAGCTGTTGTTCTTAGTCATAGCATTCCTCCTCATCCTCTTGGATGGTTTTCTCTCCGTTAAAAGTACTCTGGGTTCGTCCCTCACCATCAGGTGTGTTTGCCTTATGGCCCCACAGGGATTTATTTTTTCCCCTCTCATAATAAAATATCCAGATTTATTCAAAAAAAAAAAAAGGTGAAAAAACATAAAATGCAGTATGGGACCCACCCTAGGAATGACTACAAAGAGGTATAACCAAATCTTGTCCAAAAACTAGAAAGACATGAGAAGGCTGCCAACAAAAACAGGAGGCATGGGCATGTGGAATTTGAGCTCAATTGGCTCAGCCATTTAAGAATTTCCATAAGAATATTGGTGAAATTGTTTCCTACTCTGCAAAGGTTGCAGAAACTTTTCATTGCTCACAAAAATGATATAACATTGCAATTTCGAAGGCCAAATGTCAGGAAAGTTTAGTCAAAGGCCGGGGATGATGTTTACAACATGATTAACCAGTGAACTTTATAGATCTCGGCAAAGTCTTACTTATAGATGAAAAGGTAGTAGGAGGTTCAGAATTTGCTATAAAAGCTGTTGGGTTCACAATGAATTTTCTTGTGTAGAATGTAGAATTTTCCTAACAGTAAAGCAGGAGACGCAGAAAATGAGAGATTCTTAAGCACAGACTAGACATGTATGGGCAGAATCCCTAGCAGGCGACAGAAAGGAATTTGCTTGAGCGACGGGAAGAAGCCGCACATCGGATCTCAATTATTAAATTTCCCACAAACATAAGCTCCTAGATGAGAGTCCAGGGTCCAGGGAGTGAGGATGGGAGCACACTGAGGTGAAACTGATCAGCAAATCTGCCTTGTCTAATAATGAGCATTCCAACGACAGCGACCTCTGAAACAGGACTCAGCTAGGCAGTGGGTTGCTGCAACTCCTGATTGATCATATGATCTCCAGGTACGTCAACCATGCTTGGTGGGAGAAGGGGAAGTTAGAGTTTGGAAGCTGACAGCTGGGTGAGCTCTCTTCGTAGAATTTTTCCTGAGGCAGATTTGGGAATAGCTTCTATGAATGTGACTCGCCGCAGCTTTTTGTAAGGTGCCACCTGCACATCCTCCGACCAGTCACAACTGTAGATCTCCATTCGCAAGTCAACCAAATGTTATAGAGGATACGTCGGACACTACATTTATCGGTTGGATGCTTAAGCATCCCTACGAGATACGATAGTAATACCACCAGCTACTTGACATTTGAAAGCAGACAAGCTCACAGAAGTGGGCAGAGATATAGAGAGGATGTATTACAGTTTTTCCTATCTTTCCATACCTTTCCCCAGTAGAAGAAAAATCTCACCTGTTCAGCAACAAAGTCTATGACTTCTTGTTCTGTTACTGGAGACCCTGGACTTCGAACAACATAAGCCACTGGTATTTGGCCAGCTTCTTCGTGGGGAAACCTGATGTACCAGCCCACCATTTTGTGAGAGCAACTAAATTCATTTCATTGTTGAGAATCAATCGTCAACTCTGCAGGGATCCACATCATACACCCTGAGCAGATCAATAATCAACCGACATGCAACCGTCAATTTCTAGTTTGACACAATCACTCTGTTATTTCATCCCCAGTTAAGGGACTAGACGGTCGATCATCCGAGCGACAGCCACCTCAGATGTTGAGTGCGCCTAGGAGTTTTGGCAGAGTCACGGAGTGTGTAATAGTGAGCTTTGAGCTTTCCCCTTTTTACGATCCGTGGACATGGTCTAGGACTGTCAAAACTATCTGAAAAATGAATTTTGGTCAAATAACTACGCACCCTCAAAGCAACATCAGAAGCATAAAGACACTTACGGGACAACAGCAGAATCAAGAATCGACGGATGTGAGATCAATATCGCCTCCAACTCTGCTGGAGCAACCTGTAGAAGCAAGAGTCATTTCTGTTCAAATCAATTACCAGAGACACAAAGCTCCCTATAAAGGTTCAAAGGGAGATATATAGTTCTCCGAGGACTTCCCATGAAAACAAAGAGGTCTGGAGTGCCAATAATTACCTGAAAGCCTTTATATTTAATGAGTTCCTTGATGCGGTCCACCACATAGAGGCGGCCCTCGTTATCAAAATAAACCAGATCTCCTGTGTGCAACCACCCTTCCCTGTCGATTGTTGCTGCTGTGGCCTCTGCATTGTTTAGATACCCTGCATTCATGATTCACTCTGAAAGTGTAAGTCCACTGAACATTGAAGACACGGAAAATAGAAAGCCTTCCAAGTGTGAGACGGACATCCAGTGGAACTGATGTGTAATCCATTATAGAGCCCGGGTCCAGAACCTGATATACCACGTTTTGAGCATGTAGGCAAATCGTAGAACTTCCACGAGTTTCTCACAGTTCTGCCCTTATGCATGGTCCTTCAATGGTTGTGTGCCCAAGTTTGCACCGTCAGGTTAACCATATGCCACTGAACCATCCAGTGCCACTGAACCCTACCTAGATGATTTTGGGCACTTAAAAAGTGTCTTTGAAACTGTCTTAAGTACTAAATGCCAGTCCATATCTGTACTACTTGGAAAAGAGACTGCAGGAAGGGACTGCAACAAACCTTCGTAATGTTCACTTTCTCTCCATCACAGTTTTTGTAGCAAAATAGCAAATTATACTGCAGGCATATGCATGGATGGTACCTTGCATATTTTGATGACCCCGCATCCAAAGCTCGCCCGTGCGGTTGGGAGAAAGGGGTCGCCCAGTCTCCACGTCCACCACCATAGCTTCAGTATTGCTCACCAGCCACCCTGCTGAACCATAATCTGACTTAGGATCATGCATCTCCTTACTGAAAATGTGTGTGGTTGTGCCCATGGCTGTTGATTCGGTGAGTCCATAACCCTGACATTGACAGGTATTGACCTGTAGATGAGGTGAGATTGCACAAAATTCCTCCCTCTTTTTTATAAACGATCAATTCCCCCGCGAAATAGTGGACAGAACTTGTGTAACAGGAGAAAGCTTAGATTCTGAACTGATTTGCAGTCTCCCGTGCCATCGGCGTGCCTACAAGCCATGCCATGGAAGACACTAAAATCCTTGGCAATTCAATCTAGGCTTTGCACCATGCACTGGAAGTCTTGTAGAAGCAGGGATAATTAGTACTGTGGAGCCAACCTGTCCAGTTGGAAATTAAGAAGCAAGATCTGGAATGCAAATAATAGACAAGAACAGACCTGATTGACTGCTACTGTGGGAAAACGTTCGGAACATTTCTCCATAAGTTCCTTCCCGAGGGGTGCCGCCCCAGAGCTGATGGTCCTGAGCGAGCTTAGATCGTACTTGCTGACCACGTCTAATTTGGTGAGTGCTAAGACGATTGGTGGAACCACAGGAATGCCTGTAACCCGGAATCGCTGGATGGCCTCGAGCATTTCAAGGAATCCAAATTTCGGCATTATCACTGAGGTAACCCCCCGCCGTAGCTCGGCACAGGCTACTAGTGCTAAGCCATACACATGAAAGAAAGGAACCGTGCAAAGAAGGACTTCATCCTCTAGTACGTCTTCGAATTCATGGATGCCATCAACTATAACCTGGGCAGCAATGAAGTTTCTGTGAGAGAGAATCACACCCTTGCTTACTCCTGTAGTGCCAGAAGAATAAAGCAGTGCTGCAGTATCGCTCTGTCGGATGTGCACCCTTGGTGCTTTGCTGGGATCTGCCGCCAGAAGCTTTGAGAATGGAGTAAATGAGAGACCAGCGACAGACTCGATAGTTGTATCTCCCAACAGGACGAGGGGGAGACTCCTGATGCCCTCCAATTTATTCGTCAACTCTGGTATGGTAATAATGAAGCAGGCTCCCGAGTCCCGCGCTTGCTTTGTAATTTCTACTCGTGTGTTTAGAGGGTTCAAGGTGGTAATCACCGCACCCATGGAGGCAATTGCCATAAATATCACTGGAAAGTAGATGGAGTTGCCCAGCAGGACAAGGACCACGCTGCCTTGGCGCACACCCAGCTCTTGCAGGCCTGCAGCCACTGAACGCATGCTTTGAATCACTTCTCCAAACGTGAGACTTTCTCCAGTCTCCGCATGTATGAAGGCCATCTTCTTCGCAAAAGTGGGATCCCCAGCACTCCCTGAGAGCATGTACGTCACTAAATCCAAGTCAGGACGCTGCGGAAAATTGATCTCCGGCCGCAAGCTGCGATATATGCCATCTCTGCCATACCCACTTCGTTCCATTCTCAAACCGTCGAGCTCCATCTTGAAAAATGGAGAGATAAACACCCTGCCAAGATATGAAGCTTCGAAGTTGCGGAGTGCACCAAGGTAGCCTTGTGTGCTATTTCACAACTGCCAGTTGGTGAGACAAATCTGCATGGTGGGTCATGGCGGCTTGCAGGTCAGCATCATTAATCTCCAGGGGAGGTAAGCCTCAACAACTGCAGCAAGCTCTGTGCGTGCCGCCATCCAGATTTCTCTTTTCTCTTTTACTGCTCACACAAGTTGAAGTGGTCCGGAAATAATTTGAGTTGAACCAGCCAATGGACATCATTTTGAGAACCAACCGGCTAATAAGTGGGTTGGGGAGTCGGTTGCTTCCCCTTAATGGTAATTAGAATAGTCAATTTCCTATGTAAACTTCCTCGATAAATTTCCTAAGGTTATATTATTACTCGGAAATTCCTCGAAACCACTCGGCTAGCATGCTACAACTGGCTGCCGGTTCTCCCCGTTGGTAGATGTCACAACCGGCCTTTACAATTTTGACTTCACACTGCACCCTTCACTATGCGACAAAACAAAGCAATGGCAGCACATTGCACCTGCACTAGATAACAGCGTCTCGCAGGTAGCACAAGGGGCTGCCCAGTGCGATCAACAGTAATACGACCTGCTTTCAAACTTTTTGTTGATCCAGAGCTACTATCTTCCTAAGCTCAGTCCAAAGCAATAGGACCTTTCATAAGTTCTAATTATGAAGATGCCTCTTTAACTACTCTTTTACTTATGTGGGGTTTGAATTTTGAACGGATACATTTTGCTAGTCTACGCTACAATATGCAAACTATATATAACTTGGAGTCTCCTCAAGGGGGGGCAATAGCGGCAAGCTGAAGTAGTTAGCTACGCCAGCTACGGCGGAGTTGGTTGAAAGTTGCACACACGTTGCTATTCAAAGAGTTGAGCCGTAATAAGTACCCAAGAACTGTTCGGGACAAATTGATGTTCAAGGAAATCGAGAGAAAATGGAGGGAGAAAGAAGGCTGCAGAGTTTCGTTGGTAGGTAGTGTATTTGATCAAGCAACCTTGTGGGCGTCGCCCCTGTACCGATCGTAGGTCTGCAGCTGAAAAATGGCCAGAAATTTTGGAGAGAGGGACAAAACAATCGTAAAATTTGTGATCCGATGTACCACAAACTTAACGGTCCGTTTCAAGCGGGAGCTGTGAACCAGAATTTGAAGCGGCTGATATGGACGTGAACCGGTTGGTGTGTTCATCCGGCTTCTCGCTCGATTGGCTGCTTGATTCTTGTGCATGAAGAATACAAAGGACTGCTAGTCATGTTCATCAAAGTCGCTTGATACAGGAAGCTCATGAGCATCAAAATGCAAACTCAGTTGACAATTTATCTATTACGACATAGAGATATCAAGAACTATGACTAGAAAGAGAAACTACATCACCTAGAATTACTAAGAAGAACAGTAGGGACATCGTCTATTGTTATAAGCCAATTGATACCACCACTTCGAGCTACTATCGATGTGAAATGCGATAGCAGACTTCTGGGAAGGAAGATGAAGCGTTGCAATTCCATAACGAGAATGAACCTGAATCTGAGATGCGTCACGATCTTCAAGTATTACATCTACGGTGCATGTGAGGAAATCTGATGAAGACAAGAACCAAGAATCAATTTATATCAAGAATCAATTTTGGGTTTTCCGAGTATTACTCTCACATCCGGTGAAGTCAAATCCTTGGTACTTCAAACTTGAAATATATTTTACATCCTGTAAATATTCTTGTGATTTATGATCCGTCTCGCTTTTCCCAAATATTCATGCTCCTTCTCCCTTTTCTCCTGACAGATTCCTTGCACTTCGATATTTGTGTCTTGGCTGTAACTGGGTTAATCCCTCTCAATATATCCATATTCGGCTGGTTTCGTGCTAACTAGTGAAATGACTTCTTGTAACAGAACTTTGCACTTGTTAATCATCAAAAACCCAACTGGTAAGTTAAACGAAATTGAGCATCAGTTTGAACTCTAATCTAGGCAAGCATGCAGTTTCAAGAGAAGCTTGCACCATTTGATAGACTTTCTAAATGTACAGAACGGAGCATGGGCAAACGTTACTATGTAAACTTCACGATCGTCTAAAATTGTTTTTGCTAGAACAAAAACCCAATACATGAAATTGGGCATCAGCTTGAACTCTAATCTAGGCAAGCATGCAGCTTCAAGAGAAGCTTGCACCATTTGATAGACTTTTAAATGTACAGAACGGAGCATGGGCAAACGTTACTATGAAAACTTCACGGTCGTCTAAAATTGTTTTTGCCAGAACATCAAGTACCCTGTCGCATCCAGGTAAATCATCAATCACTTTCCCTTCCCTGCGCCTATAGCTGCTTTTGCTGCAGATTTTATCAGCCCGGTCTTTGAAAGTCCATTTTTCCCAGGTTGCAAGGCTTTGCGCAGTTTAGAAATAGTCCATGCTGTAGCAAACGCATGCCCGGCAGTTGCCATAGTCTCCTCTGACACTTTCCCAGCTTCCTCCCCATACCTGTAGAATGCAAGCCAGGAAATTAAACGTCGTCTACGGCGCAAGACTTCTAAAACAGTTAAAACTAAGTACTACTGTCATTTCCCCAGGGAATAGATTTCAGCGAAGCTCTATGCAGAACACCAATGCCTTGGAAAGCATATGGAAGATAGATCACTCCAGCAGTTAGAACATTGCTCGCACATACGTCTAGTACTTCAATCAGAGACAGAGCTGACTGAAATTACTTTGTCAGGGTCTAAAAATAAGAGGAAAATTCAGTAATCCGATAGGTTTCAAAGTAGACATCAGATGGAGATTGTAGATGTGTGTTCTAACCTGTGAGAGACAACGTTCTGCGTCATCAAGGACGATGATTGCATAATGTCCGTGCCTGCTTTCTCCACAGCATCAAACAGTTTTCCTGTTGTTCATCCCACACAACCGCCCCCCTTGTCAGGCCTCCAGAACAATTTTAGATTTCTAGGTGCATCAAAATCGATTTGCAAACTGTCATCTGTACGGCCATGAGCATAGCAAATTTTAGGAAGGGCTGGGAGAGAGTATAATAAAGCACAGGATTTATCAGGTGACACTTACCGAAAGCATCGAGAGAAACTAGGGCCACCTCTCCAGGCAGCAGCTTGAAAAACTTTTTACCAGTCTTGGAACTAATCACAGCACCAGAGAAGAAGCCAGTAGTCCTCACAACACCCGATAACACACTTCCAGCTAACTTTTCTGTCGCTCTTGACATACTCCTTGCCCTGCATTAGTCACATCAAAACCAAGACTCAAACATTACCATCCATACCGAATAATGGCAAATGCTCACATCAGTGGCATGACATAAAACGTAAGATAGAGAAGATGCACCAGCCCCACTGGCCAGAGAGAATAGAAAGGAGAAATACCTGCTAAGGTTGCGGAGTGTTCGAGGGCTGATTTGGCTGGGCTTATCCCTGGACTTCATCTTACTCTTCATGTAAATACTTCCATTCTCGAGCTGTGCCACAGTTGAATCTCTGACCCAGAAAATACCCCTTATGATATGGCCTGTACCCATAGCAATGCCTCTGGCCATACTGGTGCCATAGT
Source organism: Takakia lepidozioides (assembly GCA_030704615.1). Lineage (NCBI taxonomy): Eukaryota > Viridiplantae > Streptophyta > Takakiopsida > Takakiales > Takakiaceae > Takakia > Takakia lepidozioides. The sequence continues at coordinate 23,977,091 of CM060731.1, forward strand.
CATCCACATTCGGAGCCATAGTCGTCCAAAAGTCTGCCTGGTTTTGCTCTGAAATCTGGACATAAATCAAATACCAATGTAAATTGATGTCAATCACAAATACCCAATGTGAACTCACCATTCCACAGTCCTCTTCCTCAACCGCATCGCTCAAACTCTCTCTAAGCTCTGCTATCTCCCATACTGTTCCTAGTGTTTCCCTGTGCATCTGCTGTCTACACCCAATACTGGAGAGCTTGTCCCTAGTCTTCCCACATCTGGTGTTCATGCCCCAAAAACCAAAAACATGAAGTTCTTAGCAAAAACAGGCTTCAGAGGGATGGCAAATTCCAGGCACGATGTGATGAAGAAGAAAGGTTGTGGTATGGCAATGATCTCTTACATGTGGCAAAATTCTCTTAAGTTTCCTGATGCACGTGAAAACCGAAATTTTACTAGGAGAAAGCTCCTGGACCGACTTGTTTTTTAGGGGGCTTTGTAGGGTGTAGGCCAAAGAATTACGAAACTGAATTTGACATGAGCACTTCTCTTGATTTCATATGCCATTGGCTTCCCCCAAGGACAGATAGAACGTTTGTGAAGATGTTATGGCTCCAATGTACAAGCAGAAAGGGTTTGTACTTCTCGACTAGAATGCCCTCCTTCCCCAGATTGGTCAGCTCATGGAAATTGACTGACGAAATCGTGCAAACACCACATTCTGCAAAACTCGTTCCTTTTACGCATTTACCAACACGACTCTACAGTCCAGACAAACAAAGAAGTACCTAAAGTAAAGTTTCATGGATAGATGCATCACACCTTCTTCCCGTCACTGGAGACTACTTCCTCTGGAACAACCATACCACCGAACTTCCCAGACCGACCCCCATCAGCACTTGGAACTCTCTGATCACCTCCCACCATCTCTTCTTTCTGCTTGTCACCATGGACAAGAGTAGGGCTAGAGAAGCAACTGTACTGTACTAGCAATCTATCAAGCTCTGCAAGTGCCCCCTCGTGTCCAGATACTGGAAATGTAACTCCGTAACTCAAAGTTTCACTACCATTGTTTGCAGACCCTGCCGAACCTGTTTCCTGTGTACAATAAAGAGACCAGCGTTAGCGAAGTAGTGGACAGATCTCTAGCAGAATGCAGAAGAAATCAACTTTAGGAGGACAAAGCTTAAAATGCGTGACATGTCAAGTCGAGTGAGGGTTATATATGGTTTGACAACGGTTTCTAGCAATCGATCAATATTGTCCCATCTTCACCAGTTGCTTCTTCGAGAAAGCGTAGATCACCTAAACTTGCTCAATTAATGGGTCACCAACGTGGTCTGTGGACAACCCTAAGTCAAATTCTGAGATGAATCCCCCATCGGACTCCACATTTCCAGCATAGTCGATGCAAATTTCCCGTTGGCCGCCCAGATCTGTGTCAGTTTCCAGAATTTACAAAGCACATGGCTCTAGGAGAATGCAACTTTGTTCGCAAGGCAACCAATACGAAAACGACACCAGATTAAATTTCGAAGCATACCTCCCTGGCAGAGACACTGTCCTCCCTCTCCAGTCCAGCAGGTGGCGCCCGAAAAGTAAAGAAATAGTGGGAAGGATCAAGCTTCACGGTGGGTTCATCCTTCACCAGTGGCCATTGAAGGTTCTCTCCCACACGGACCAGAGCTACAATTCCATTTCCCTGCTGGTTGATTCGGACTACAGAAAAATCGCCTGAACCTAAATGGGGACTCTCCTGCTCATCGATCAAGTGCACCATGGCGCCCGGAATTCGAACCAAAACTTCTTCGGACGTTTCAACTGACTCAGCCTCTGCCCCGTTCTGTTCTTCGCCCAATGAACTCATCGTTGAATTTCTCCGAGGAAGCTGGACAGGCCTCTCGGTGTTTCTGGCGCCGCTTTCAGCAGTGTACTGCGTGACTGCTGGACCGTGACTCACGTAAGGATTACTCGAGTCTCCCTGCAGAGACTGCGACCTAGCCATTCCCTTCCGATTAGAAGGGTAAGAATTTGGATTACCACTTGCATACTCGGGGGACTCATATCTGCCATTATTATTTTCTTTCTGCTGTGCGGTGCTCCCCATCCATTTGTCCGACCCAATCATGAACGGTTGAGAGGCTGGGCTGCTCTCCCCGCCAATGTGCTTCTTCAGCCACTGCATTGCTCAGTGTATACTTTTGCGGAAGAAATTCTAAGAGATTGATTGTAACAGAATCTTGAGCTTTCTCTAGCTCCGAGAAAGAGAAAGAAACAAAGAAATAGAGCAAATCCGCAACTCCCACAGAGAGAATGGCGAACTGAACTTGCTATGCGCTCTCGTGCTTGCAGATAACAAAGAGAGAATGAAAACCCAACTCCAGATCGCATACAAGTAGGACTATGTCGGCGATTAGACAAAGAGGGACTGGAATCCTTGCGAGGAGCTGTGCACACGGCTACACACGCGGTCGGTTGCAAGAACGCGTGCGTTGTGGAAAGATCAGCGGATTTTGTCGGTCGGTTTCCCGCAGTAGCGCACGACACTTGGCAAGCGATATCTCGTCTACACGTGGCACTTCATCTGGAAGTGTGAACCAATCTCAGAACGAAACGTGAACCCGGCCACGCAAGTATCACGCTCTGGGCCCCTGCTACTTACACGTGTTCTTCCTTTGCCATGTCATCAGCTTCACATTCCGGTTTTGCCACACGAGGGAAAAGTTGTCCGCTTTCAAGCAAACCGGGTGTACCTGGTGATCCTGGGTTCAATCCTTCCACCGTCCATTGGCCCCTTGATGCGTTAAAGCATTATTTTATTTTATTTCTGATGAAAAACACCTGGGAGCGACAGATCACAAATCAGGCCCCGTGATAGTGAGAGGAGAAAATAACCTCTTTCATAGTAACCGTGCCATGGAGACTGAGAAATGGGACACCGCCAAGGGAAGGGGAAAAGAAAAGTATACCACCCATCTAGTAGCAGGATTTGACCCCAGAGTCATCTGGGTGGCACTCAGTGCTGTTAGTAGCAAACTGGATTTTGCCTCACAAGGATTTAAGGATATGACCAACCAAATAAGGCTTTGTAGAACAGATCATTGTATGGATGAAATTTGTCCATTTCTGGTTCAGATGAGATATGAAAAAATGTAAAAATCAAATTTGGTTCACATGTGAGAAAGTAACATATGATATGAACACCCCAGTCCCAAGAATTTTTTGGCAAAACTGTAAACCTCCGTCCACGTAAAGGCTCATAATTTGCGAAAAAATTCAGATCATGAAAATGTACTTTCAGGTTGGTAAACTCCACCTCAAAAACTTTGAGAGTTATCCACATTAGAAGTTGATTGTAACACTTTAGACACACGGCCACACATACTGCAACCACCCATAAATACATGGGTTGCGAGTAACTAGACATAACCAAGTGACAACTCCACAAAATTCTCATTTCACATCCGAAATCCAAATTGCTTAACCTCATCAATGCAAGCACGTTCCAAGGTAGTCCACCGGACCACACTATACCCCCATGGCTATTATCGTGTGTATGCTCCCAAAAGGCACCGGTGCCTTTGCCTACCAAGAAACAAGAAAATATGACCCAATCATACATGCGCTCCGTCAGCGAGGCTAGAATACGGCACCTCTGATAGCCATCACTATAGGTTGTCAGGGGCGGCGCTCATACCCATAATATCCAAGGTTTGAAAGATAATCTCAAACTACCACCCAAATACACTACATCCGAGTAACCTTGCAAAGGAAAGACTTCATCTAAGTTCTTTTTAAACACTACTCCTTTTTCTTTGGTACCTTATAAGTACCAAATGATTATTTTTACAGCACCCCAATGTTTTTCTCCTGGATTGCTCAGATATTGTGCACACTGCTCCAACAACATATGATATGTTTGGTCTTGTACATACCATAACAAACATAAGGCTTCCTACTGCGCTATGATATGGAACACATTCCATAGCTTTCTTTTCTTCCAGGGTTTAGGACTGTCTTCCTATGATAACTTCAATCCAGTTTCCAATGGAGTAGATATAGGTTTACATGTATCCATGTTGTATATCTGAATGAGCCCATCTACATATATTTCATGTGATATTAAAATTGTGCCCTCTTCTCTGTTTCTTTTAATTTGTAACCCTAGGCAATAATATATGTCACCAAGATCCATTATCTCAAACTCGGATTCTTCTTGTAAAAGACCTTTGGAGTCATTACTAACCAATCTGCATGTGTCTGGGTTGAAGAGGCAATGAGCTTTAAGCCGTGTGGGCATCATTTTGATATTGCTCCCTGGGTGCGGACCACCGGCTCCCCATACCCCCATAGGACCTACTGAATAAACGTGAAATATCCTCCAACTGTCATTCCGTCACTTGGGCCATGCTGAAGGTTGTGATGGTCAACATCAATGTGGAGACCTGCTACAGGATTTTCGTACGTGTGGAAGCTGGTCAGATCAATGTGGTTGAATTATGGGAGACCCCGAGGGAAGATCACCGGTTCAAACTACACTACAAGTACTGGGTACTGTAGAGGCTAGCAAGTTCAAAGCACGAATTTCTCACGAATTTCCGAGTCCCATGTTTCCGTCCGTGAGCAAACCGTCTGTTCAAATACACATCGCTATGTCCACTTACAATCTAGCGGTCATAGTGAAAAAACGGCCAAGAAATCTAGAGTATTGAGCAAGTTGTACACACTGCATAAGGTCAATGCTAAATTCATGGCATACCGAACCACAAGAGAGAAGAAATGTTTGCTTAAGAAACCTGGAAGAATGGATGATTCAATTCTTGTTCTTGCGCATAAACTCCCAATTATTAAAAAATGAGAGGCTATATTTATTACAATTAAAACTAGGGTCGGACCAACAGATAGCGGGTATATCAGGTTTTGGACCTAGCAGGCGCTCCCGGTCTGGTTCCGGGTCCATTTCAGAAATTAACCCGGTCAAGGTCCAGGTTTATGGTGATGACACATTTGGACCGTAAGGGCATGAGCAGCATAGCATCAAACAAGCGCAAAACCAAGTCAGGTCTTTTGCTCAGGCCATACCTAATGCCAGCAAGCAGGCAACTCGTCATTTGCCCCAACAACAACCTGCACACCGCCATGTGGCACGGTTGTGAGTAGCAACTTCATTTCCATCCTAGCTTGGAAACACGGCGGGTGCTTTTCCATCATACAACCGACCTGCCCACCAGATTTGAAGATAATGTGCCACTATCAGGGTCAACAAAGAAGTGGTAGATGCCGTGGGGCAGGGAATGAGTTTAAGCGGGGACGGGGCTTAAAGAGCCTCGCGGTGCTGCTGGACGGACAGGCAGCCCGCACCTCATTTTGAAGTTAGCACCCTTTTTGGCACTGTTGGGCATGTTCTAACCCACCAGATACCCGAGGTCAAAACTCGGACCCTCACAACACTGGTACAAACCAGTGTTGGGCGGTTACCCGCCTGGCCCCGGGTAACCGCCGGTTCCGGTTCTGGTTATGTGGAACCGGACCGGAACCGGACCCGCCTGCGCAGAACCGGAACCGGAAATCCAGGATTGTGTGGGAACCGGAACCGGCGGTTCCAGCTACGACCACATGTGTGGGAACCGGGTTTGGGGTTTAGGGTTCCGGTTCCGGTTCCACCCCTGGGCTGTAGCCCTAAGTGTCTCTACGTGCGCGGTTCATGATGCGGCGATGCGGAAGGTAATCGGCCACGCCGTAGTGCTGCAATAGTCCCAGAAGGCCACATCATTGGCTTGCCATCTCCATCTCACTGTGAATTCGGGCTTTGTAGCATGCGTCTGCGTTGAAGGATCGGACAGGGGAGAGATGGAAGTGTGGGAGGGGCGTGTGATTTGTTTGGGTCACAACGTTTCTACTTTGTTTCGGGAGAAACAAGGCAGGGAAGGGGAGAGCGGGAGTATGATATGTTTCACGCTGTATGCCTGATTACAGTAATGTGGATTCTGGTAGAAGCAGCTTAGGAGAGAATCCGTGTCGGACGCTTGTGTTGTGCAATACATTGGTGGGGTCGTGATTCAACTCGACCGGATTCAGGAAGAAGCAAAGGAAAACGGAACGAAGGCATGGCGGGGAGAGTGCCAGAACAGCGCCGGGTAATACTTCTGCTCAGACTGTCTCGAAGCGTATATAACTTGTCATTCAGTCTCTCTCCTCCATTTTCACGATGCATATATGTATGGAGTGAATGCAAGGGCAATTTCTTATGAGGATAAACGGATTCTTTACATGAGGTTTTCCGCCCCCTAAGACACAAATGCACACACCAGTCTCTTTCCTCTCTCTCGTGAGCTCTTTGGCTCCCACACCCCCTAAAACAGTGCTGGTTTTGGTTCAAGTTCTACCGTATCCTACAGGCCCTCTGGTGGTTGGCCTCCTTAGTTTCTCCCTCCTCTCTCGCAGCTTACCTTCTCTCTCTTCTCTTTTCTCTTGTTTCTCTCGGCTTGTTTCTCTCGGCTTTCGGCGAAACAGGGGCTGTGTGGATCATATCTTCACTCTAAGCCAGATTATTCAGGGAAGGAAAAAAGAAGGGAAACCCACTTATGTTTTTTTCCTGGATGTCAAAAAGGCTTATGACACAGTGTGGAGAGATGGCCTATGGTTCCGCCTCTGGTCTTGTGGGATCAAGGGAAAGATGTGGAGAGTTGTCCACAACTTGTATGCTCACACCAAAAGCTGTGTCATTGTTAACGGACAGAAGTCCAACTTCTTTGACATAGACCAAGGTGTAGCTCAAGGTTGTACTCTCTCCCCTCTGCTCTTCAATGTTTTCATCAATCAACTCCTCGAGGATGTGGAAAGTGAAGGATTTGGGTTAAGGGTGGGTGATACCACCATACCAGCCCTTATGTTTGCGGATGACTTTGCAGGCATAGGGGAGACTCCAACCAATCTCCAGGAGTTGATTGATTGCGCGAAGAGATACTTTGATCTTTGGGGGCTAGAGGCTAATGTCAACAAATGTGCAGTGGTAGCATTCAACGACAGAGGAGAGGGAGGAAGTGATCTTAAGTGGCAGTGGGGTAGCCAAGAGATCCCGGTCCTCCCTTCCTACACTTACCTGGGCGTTGAGTTTTCCTCCAATTGTAATTGGGATGCACATATACGGAAAGTTGTTCAAACGGCAAGGGCAAAGCTCTGGGGCTCACTAAATTTTTCCACTGCAGAGGGGTCATCTCTGAGGTTAAGAAAACCATGCTTTGTCGCGTTATTAGACCTGCCTTGGAGTACGGATTTGCTATATGGGTTGATAACTCCAACCAGGCTAAGTCTCTAGAATCCATTCAAGTGGGGGTGCTTAAGGAGTGTATGTCAGCATGCTCCAAAACAGCCAATGTGGCTGTTCGGGGTGAGTTTGGCATTCCATCCTTAAGCTCCCGACGAGATGAATTCAAGGTCAGATGGTGGGGTCAGCTGCAACATATGCCCAACACCAGATATCCTAAGTTGATCGACTCTATATCTTGGAAACAGGTTCGCCCTGTCAAACAGGCTAAGTCTTGGCAGAAGAGAGTAGAAAAGATTCTCAAGGACCTGGATCTGGATCCGCAAGTCTTGACCCTGTTGGATAAATCTGCCTTAGAGGCTGTAGTGTCTGAGGCCATGTCTGTTGCCATGAGATTGTCTGATGAAAATGAAGTTAGGCAGAGAACTTCCCTGAACTTGTTTCCAGTCAGTGACATGGGGGTGGACATCTTGGATGACCTCAAGGGTCTACCCACTCTCGGCACTAGACTGAAATTTAAACTCAGGGCAGGAAGCCTACCTTTGAACAGCAAACAGAAGCAGAGAGGAAAGGGAGAGTGCAATTGTCCGTTGTGTGGGCAATCTGAAGACAGTATTCATTTTCTGATACGTTGTCCGGGGTTCTCTCACCAAAGAGAGGCTCTCTTCAATTCTATCAAGGGAATTGTGCCTGTACCCCTGTTTACCAACTTTGAAAGTCTCGAGGCTGAGCCAAAAGCCCAGGCCCTCCTGAGGCCTAGTTTTTGGGCAAATCACACACAGCAGAGTGATGCTTGTGTGAAGGGTTTTCTAGAGGATATCTGGAAAACCCGGATTAATTCCTTATACGATGGTAAGTCTTACTACCAACGTCAGCCCCTGACGGAGGTAGGTTCTGTTCCTTTTGTTCCCGCTCAAACTGGGCGCGGGGTCAATGGCCACAAGGCTATGGCAAACAACGTCTTATGAGTACAATCTCTTGTTTCTCTCGTGGCTTCACCAGCGTGAGGTACGCCCTCTCTGAGGGAAAGGCCCCCCTGCAGGCAGGGTCTGTGTCTGGCATGGCTAATCCTGGTTAATAGGCCAGTGCAAGTTGATGCTGCAGCTTAGCCTTCCAGAACCCCCTCCCTGTCCCTCTTCACCTTCCTGTTCTGATTAATCCCACCTCGGAGAGCATGCCCCTGCATCATAACACGAAAGATCAATGCGCTTACCCATGTGATGTTCAGAACGAGGGCCCTATGAGTAATTTGCTTATCTAGAGCGAGCAGCAAGACAAGTGTATTGACTCAGACAACGCAAGTGCAGAATGGCCTACATCGAGTCACCTGGACAATATATTGGAGCTGCTGCTCCCCGAAGATCAAATCGGTTGTACAATGAGATAGATTCTGCAGGTTTGCACCTCGCGCTGTAGTTGGTCAACAAATTTGCCACTTTGAAAATTGTGGGGCTAAAATCTCTCCAAGGGAAGGTCAACGCGTACACCATACTTCTACCTCAATTGCAGTGCCATCATCAGCACTTTCCATAGCGGAAATCAAAACTTGCTCTCTTGGTACCACTCGAACATCATTCTCGTATAGCTGAATATCAAATAGATTGAAGCTGAGAGGGTTTTTAGTATTGCAGGTGTCATAACAAACTTGAGACGGTGCAGGTTAAATATTGAAAACCTTGATATGCTTGTGAGTGTAGTCAAGAATTGGCCAAATGATGCTAGAGTTGGTTGCTTTAGTACTTCCATGAAAGAGTTTTTGGATAGGGAAGAAGTCATCTTAGATGAGAATGAGGACTTGATTGCAGAGGCAAACCTCTTTGAGGTAGACTGATTTGTCTTAGAGACAAATAATTGTTCAACATATTACACTATACTCCTTTGATTGGAGTTTGTTTATTTGTCATTTTTATTGAAAATTTCAGTGACATCCCGTGTACTTAGTTTGTTGTATGCTATATTGACAAAGCATCATTCATAAAACACAAATTTATGTAGTTTTTTTTAGTTGTGCTTTTGCTGCACCATAAAAGGTAACCATAGAATTACACATGTTTAATTTGTTTTGTATTTTGAATTAAGATCCTTATGTAGTTAGTCTGTTTTAGTTGTTCTTTGCTACACCGTACAACAACTTATAAAATCTCTGGTTTTCCGTTTTTAATGGAGACCATGCATATATAACTAGTTATATATACCATAAAAGACAATCACAAAAAACATATAAGTTTATTTACTTCTGTTTTACTAATAAATTCCCTGGTTTTAGTTGAAAATTCTCAGTATGACCAATCAGATTAGTTCATCTAATTTTCTAGAAGAATAAAAAATTAAAAGAATTTAATATATTTAAAAAAAAGAACCGGAACCTAACCGGGAAACCGGCGTTTTTTTCCAGCAACTAACCGGTAACCGGAACCGCCCCCATGTTAAAAAGTCAGAACCTGAACCGGACCGGAACCGCCTTAATAAAAAATAACCGGATCCGGATCCGGAACCGTCTCTTCAAAATTTGTGGAACCGGAACCGAAGGTTCCTTCACAAAGGCAAGAACCGCCCAACACTGGTACAAACCTTGCTACAATGTTGCATGGTGATATTGGGCAGTTATTCCAGGCAAGAGAATCCCCATATATACCTCTAATTTTTTAATATTAAAATCTTTAGTCCGTGGGGGGCCCTCGTCCGGGCCATGGGGTGACCAGACCCGTTGGACCCGGCACGACTTCTCTTACATCCAACAAGTGGTGTATGTACTTACCACTCCGCTAAATGGTCGATTCTCAACAGTTTAAAACGCTAACCATACCCCCCCCCCCCCCCCCCCCCCGACCAAAAGGAAACACCAGCCGCAGCAACTGGCCTCCGAGGGGAAAATAAACCCCCTTTTGGAGCCATGGAGGACCACCAGGCCACAGCCATGTTGTGCCTCATTTTGCAGCTATCGACACAGTCTTTTGCAGGTTAGGGCTTGTTTTCTTTGGGAGAAGCCAAGTTTTTACTGAAATGGGGTCATTATTGATAGCCAGAAAGTTCCTCTATTTGTAGGGGGAAGATGAGGCCCTTCCACCAATGGTGAACTGTCGTTCCCAGGTGTTTCCCTTTATTAAAAAAAGCAAGTAAGAGAAATATGCACCTTACACCAGGCCTAGGGCCTTCCGAGATCCTAAGATGCCGCTTTTATTGGGTGGGGCCTTAAAAAGTTCACGTTGGTGTTTACGCAGCGGAAGGGCAGCTGACCGGCCCTTCCACCATTTTCGAACTGCCCTCGTTCACGCATTCAAGTGAGAGGAGCAAACGTCCTCCTGTCCCGTCTGAGGAGCTAATTAAGGGAATTTCAAAGGAATTTCTAGGTGTTTTTAATTTTTTTAATTTTTTAACGATATTGTAAAGAACTGCCCAGAATTTTGCTACATGATTCAAGGTCCCTCCCCGACGGAAATATGCCTCGAAATACTCCCGCTCAAGTTGGAGGAACATTCTGCAGAGTGCATGAAAATTGTGAGCCGTCCTTCACGTCCGGGAAGGCCCCTGCCCGAGGGCATTCCACGATTTAAGGGCTGCCTGCCGAGGGCGTTACCTCCTACACATAAAGACCTGACGACCTGTCGGACCTAATTTTTTTATTATAAGAAGCATAATATCCCAGTGGAACTTACGCCGCGGCGCGGAATGTCCGGGTCAATGGCAGTCTGCTCCATCATCAGCTGGCATCCCGCCCAGATTTCTTTTACTTTATGTTTGCTTTCCTTACAGGGTTGCGGCGACGTGGCAGCTTTATAGTCGCCTAGGGATAGTTATTAGGTTTGGTCATTACGCGATGGAATGCCCCTCGTGTGGGGCATTCTTGAGGCCGCCTTGACATGCCCTCCCCTACTCAGGGCATTCCCCTGTATTTCAAATGGAACCAACTACGGCGGTGTCCCCTTCAACTTTGTCAGCCTCCATGGCCACCATGTCATGAGAGGTTATAAGAGAGCTTATTAAAAAAGAAAAGAAGAAAGACCTAACTTCCAAGAGTTATATATACGTGTATGGTGAAGACTTAGCTTATTTTTAACACTGATGCCTACTCTCCTCTCTAAAGAGGAAGCAACAAAACTTGGACATAAACAGACACACTTTTGGTGGATGGAGAGGGTAGGAACAAAATAGGTGAAGAGGTTAGTTAGTAAGATTTAAAAGAGCAAAATAGGAAGATGATGATATGATAGCATCTCAGGCACAAGGCCCAACCCAAAGTGAAGTGGATGTCACTGGTTTGGCCCAAGTCTTCTCTCTCTAAGTAACCCACAAAACGGGGGGGTCAAACAAGCAAAGAAACTGTTTGTTTTCTCCTCCTTTTGTCGTTTCTCTAGTCATTATGTGGTCTGTAGACCAGCAAGTGAGGAGACTGTCAGAGCTTCCATAGTCAGATGACCGTGTTTTTGGGTCACTCTCGGTGAAGACTTTTAGTTAGCCGTGCTTGTGAATCCTGATCACTGACATTCAGCTGTAAGGTCTGCACTTGCGGACTTGTATGCTGAGGTACTGCTGTTTTTCTGTTTCTTCTTCCTGCTCTCTGCTCTCTGGCTGTGGGTGAGGTAGATAATCAGTGGCAGCTGACCAACACTTGCAAAACCTCAAGATGGGGAGCAGGTACTGCAGCGACGGCATTTACCGGCCCTTGAATCGCATGGCTTTGCCCTTTCCGGAGGATCCTTACATGGATTGTATGTCTTCACTGCATAAAAATACTCAGGACTCCCGTTATGCCTCCAAACCTGCGCTCATCGATGGATTGACAGGAGAAATGCTTACATTCAGTGAATTCAAAGATAAGGTTCGGGCATTGGCAGCAGGACTTCATACCAAGTTAGGGATAAAGCAGGGGGATGTGGTTCTTATTCTCTGCCCTAATTCCATATGGTATCCAGTAGTTTTTTTCGCTATTTGCTCTATGGGTGCGGCGGCCACGACGGTAAATCCGGTGTACACAAACAGTGAGGTTGGGAAGCAGATCAAAGACTGTCATGCTCGGCTAGTTATCACCGTCCCTGAACTTTTGGAGAAGGTAACAGGGTCCGGCCTACCAGTGGTACTTATGGGAGACGCAGGAGCTGCCAAGAGTGGAGAATTACCTTTTACTCGCTTCTCGGATTTACTTGCTTCAGATCCTAGGAGAGCTCCAAATGTTCGTGTCCGGCAGGATAGCACAGCTGCATTGCTGTATTCTTCAGGGACAACAGGGATGAGCAAGGGCGTCATACTCTCGCATAGAAATTTAATGGCGACTGCATTGATGTTTATGTATGATGCAGACTCTGAAGAGAGAGAGCGGGTCTTTCTTGTTCTGCTTCCGATGTTTCATGTGTATGGGCTCGCAATTTTAGTGTTTTCGCAATTGTATAGAGGTTATACTGTTGTGAGTCTCCCCAAATATGAGTTGGAGCTGGCTCTCAAGACAGTCGAGAAGTATCGCATCACAGATTTTCCGTTAGTGCCTCCAATCTTCCTTTCACTTGTCAAACAGCCCATAGTGGGCAAGTATGATTTGAGTTCTATTATTGAGATTACAAGTGGTGCAGCACCCTTGGGCAAGGATCTTATGGAGGAGGGTCAACGGCGCTTCCCTTCTTGGAGGATTCGTCAGGTACTTCTACCCATTGCTTATCCTCAATGCTCACTTCTCAATCAATTAGTTGTCAATAATGTGGTGCAATTCACAAGTAAGCGGTATGTTTTAAGGCTTGACCTTGTAGTAGACTCTATGTGTGGTCATATGGATGCAAAAGAATCCCAGTGGTTGAGTCTCACAAGTCAGTGCACAATCCCGTCTTGACATCCCACATATGAATAGTTCCGCAAGAGCCATCTATGCCTCATGCATTCCCAGCAAAAAATTCATGCACAATTTTCTTATGCCACTTCCGTGGGATTGGCCAGGGTTATGGCATGACAGAAACAGCAGGGCTCGTTTCAGTTGGTGTAGGGGGGGCTGATATCTCTCACTTTGGGTCAGTTGGCGCATTGATGGCTGGCATGGAAGCTAAGGTGGTTGACGTTGTGTCGGGCAATCCTCAGCCCCCCAACAATGTTGGCGAGATCTGGGTGCGCGGTCCCAACATAATGCAAGGTCCCCATTGGCTCTCTTCTGGCTGGAGCTCAAAATCTTGTGTTTGTATGTGTTTGAGAAAGAGGGGAGTGGGAGAGAGAAAGGACAGGAAAGGAACTGTATAATGTCCATGGAAAGCTCAAAGAGCTTACGGGACAAAAGAAAGTATGATACAAGAAAGAAGTGGGGCCTTCAACAAGCAGCCCAAAAACATCCATTCAAGATCAAGAGATTCTTTAAGGTTAGCAACTCAATGAAGATATGTTGCCACGCATCTCTGATCCTCATAATGGAAGATCTCTGCGAGGGATTGACTGTCCTGGTATAGGAAGTAGTAGTCCGAATCCCTCCCTTCAATCTTCTCTAGTTCAAGCTGGGCACAAGCAGTCAGCACGCTCCAGGTCACCCCATCTACCATCTGCAGGCTGTGTGAGCCCGCCTGAGCCTTTGGGATGCCGGTAGAGGTGATGGAGATAGAGGCGTAGACAAGTAATTTGGCTGTAAGGCCCTACGGACGTGGAGGATAGGTGTCACAGTAAACATTGTGATGTCCACAGGTGGCACCAAGGGCCCATGGGAGAGATTGTACTCATAAGACATTGTTTGCCGTAGCCTTGTGGCCATTGACCCCGCGCCCAGTTTGAGCGGGAACAAAAGGGACAGAACCTACCTCTGTCAGGGGCTGACATTGGTAGTAAGACTTACCTCCATATAAAGAATTAATCCGGGTTTTCCAGATATCCTCTAGAAATCCCTTCACACAAGCATCAATCTGCTGTGTGTGATTTGCCCAAAAACTAGGCCTCAGGAGGGCCTGGGCTTTTGGCTCAGCCTCGAGACTTTCAAAGTTGGTAAACAGGGGTACAGGCACAATTCCCTTGATAGATTTGAAGAGAGCGTCTCTTTGGTGAGAGAACCCCGGACAGTGTATCAGAAAATGAATACTGTCTTCAGATTGCCCACACAACGGGCAATTGCACTCTCCCTTTCCTCTCTGCTTCTGTTTGCTGTTCAAAGGTAGGCTTCCTGCCCTGAGTTTAAATTTCAGTCTAGTGCCGAGAGTGGGTAGACCCTTGAGGTCATCCAAGATGTCCTCCCCCATGTCACAGACTGGAAACAAGTTCAGGGAAGTTTTCTGCCTAACTTCATTTTCATCAGACAATCTCATGGCAACAGACATGGCTGAGGACACTACAGCCTCTAAGTCAGATTTATCCAGCAGGGTCAAGACTTGCGGATCCAGGTCCAGGTCCTTGAGGATCTCTTCTACTCTCTTCTGCCAGGACTTAGCCTGTTTGACAGGGCCCATGGGAGAGAGAAAGAAGGAAAGAAACAAAGGAACTTAATAGCGTCCAACCAAAGCTCTCAGAGCTTATGCAGAGAGACAGAGGGATAATGTACTCATAAGACGTCGTTTGCCATAGCCTTGTGGCCATTGACCCCGCGCCCAGATATCCTCTGCAAATCCCTTTACACAATGTGTGTGATTTGCCCAATAACTAGGCCCCAAAAGGGCCTGGGCTTTGGCTCAGCCTCGAGATTTTCGAAGTCGGTAAACAGAGGTACAGGCACAAATCCCTTGATGGATTTGAAGAGGATGTCTCTCTGGTGAGAGTACCCAAGACAATGAATCAGAAATTGAATATTGGCTTTTGGTTGCCCACACAACGGGCATTTGCAATCCCCCTTTCCTCTCTGCTTCACAGGTAGGCTTCCTGCCCTCAGTTTATATTTCAGTCTGGTGCCAAGAGCAGGTAAACTCTTGAGGTCATCCATGATGGCCTCCCCCATGTCACAGACTGGGAAGTTTCCTCCTAACTTCATTTTCATCAGACAATTTCCTGGCAACAGACATGGCTTTGGACACTACAGCCTCTAAGTCAGATTTATCCAGCAGGGTCAAGACTTGCAGACTTAGATTCAGATCCTTGAGAATCTCTTCTATCTACTTCCGCCAGGACTTGGCCTGTTTGACAGGCGATCCTGCTTCCAAGATATGTCGATTAACTTAGGATATCTGATATTAGTCATACTTTGCAGCTGACCCCACCATCTGACCTTGAAGTCATCTTGACGGGAACTTAAGGGATTGATGCCAAAATCACCCCGAACAGCCACCTTCGCTGTTTTGGAGCATGCTTACATGCACTCCTTGAGCACCCCCATTTGAATGGATTCTAGAGACTTAGCCTAGTTGGAGTCATCAACCCACACTGCAGAGGGGTACTCCAAGGCAGGCCTAATAACGCGGCAAAGCATGGATTTTTTTACTTCAGAGTTGATCCCTCTGCAGTGGAAAGATTTAGTGAGACCCAACACATTGCGCTTGCCAGATAGAACAACTTTTTGAATATGTGCATCCCACAATTTAAGGTTTGTGTAGAAAGGGAGGACAGGAATCTCTTGGCACTTGAGTTGCCTCCTCCCTCCCCTCAGTCGGTGTGCGCCACTGCGCACTTTCTGACGGTAGCCTCTAGCCCCCAAAGGTCAAAGTATCTCTTTGCGCAATCAATCAACTCCTAAAGATTGGATGGATTCTCCCTTATGCCTGCGAAGTCATCCGCAAACGTAAGGGCTGGTATGGTGGCATCACCCACCCTTAACCCAAATCCCTCACTTTCCACATCCTTGAGGAGTTCATTGATCAAAACATTGAAGAGCAGAGGGGTGTCCATTAACAGTGACAAAGCTTTTGGTGTTAGCATACAAGTTATGGACCACTCTCCACATCTTTCCCTTGATCCCAGATGACCAGAGTTGGAGCCATAGACCATCTCTCCACACTGTGTCATCCAAGAAAAGGACAAAAGTGGGTTTCCCTTCTTTTTTCCTTCCCTGCATAATCTGGCTTAGAGTGAAGATATGATCCACACAGCCCCTGTTTCTCCGATAGCCAGCTTGGCCTTTATGGAAACAACCTCGAGACGAGTACTTATGACTCTGCAAAATGTCTTGCCAACTGCATTGAGAAGTCTGGTGCCTCGATAGTTCCCCCCGGCTCTTCTCTGTCACCTTTCTTGTGTAGGTTGACAATGACCCCCTGTCGCCAGCGAAAGGGGATCATTTCAGTCCTCCAGATAAAATAAAGAGAAGTAACAAGGGTCTCTATCATGGGGTCGCCACCGTGCTTGATAAGCTCATTGATGATACCATCAGGTCCACCAGCTTTATATCCGTTTGAATGCTCAATTGCTTCCACAATCTCAGAAGAACTAATATTGTAACCCTTTGAATTATACTCCAGTTCGTCAGGGCTGTCTTGGATCATAGGAACAGTTTTTTCAGCTGTGTCTTTCCATTCTTCAGAAGACCCCTCACTGTTAGACCTAGAATTTCTGCCAAGCACACTTTAGTGAGTTTTGAAGGTTTTGACAATGTCAACTGTTGAAGTCACCACTGCACCCTTAGTAGTCCTCAGCACTTGTACTTTGCTGACAATTTTTCGGCTGGTACAGATGTTGAAGGGCCAACCAGAATCTCGTCATTACCACCATGGTGCTTTGAGTTTATTTCCATGTATAACTTGTCCCAATATAATATCTTCTGAGACCTTACAAGCTGATTGGTATCTTTGTGGATCTGGTAGTATCTAGCCCACAATTCTTTGTTGACTTTCAAAGTGCAGCTTTTATAGAGGACTCGTCTCTCAGCTATCTTGAGTTTGATCTTATTGGTCCACTGATTAACAGCTCTACCGCAGACAATTAGTTTCCTCCCAATGATCTTGTCAGCCACAGAGGAGACGAAACTCTCCCAAGCGTCCGCCGCTCTGTCGACTCCATTTCCTGTATGGCCAGGGCGGGACTGAAGATCTTGGAACGGATGGACAAAGTGAGGGAGAGCCTCTTACAAGGCCTGGACATACTCAGCCTTGACCTTTTCATTTTGGAATTTTTTTATGCGCCACTTCTGAATTGAACGTTTCACAGATCTCTTGGTGTTGGGGAAACACCTTTTCATCTCAGTTCAAACCAGGAAGTGATCAGAGGTACCAATATCAGTCTGTCGATCAACACATTGGCACTCTGGGGAAACAAATTCTTGTCCACTATGATGTAGTCCACAATGGATCGTTCCCCAGTTTGGGCTTTCTCACGAAGCCACTGCACTAGGTCTCCTTTTGATCTATTATTCAAGGTCAAAAGCTGAAGTTCTTCCAGACAGTTTATTAACTGTCTAATGCAACTTGTCCTCACCAAAAGGCCCAATAGTATCATCCTGATGAAGACCTGTACCCACCCAGGCATTGAAGTCACCCAATAAGACAACCTGACCTTTGGCGAGGAACGTAGCACAGCCCACCTTTACGCCTTCAAAGGCTTTGTCTGTGTCAGCACTAAGGGTCCCCTCTGTGGGCATGTAACCACAACCCACAAATAGATCCTTCCTACTCAGGCCGCCCTTCAAATTCAGTTTCAGCCAGATACTGTGCCCATACCACATACCCTTGTTGATAATTTCCAATTAGCACACAAGAAATCACGGACAAAGAAGCCAACATCTTTTTGACCAAGCTGGCAGAGGCCGCCTTCAGTGCACACATCTTACCAAAGCACTCATAACCATTGACATCTCCAACCAGTTTGTGCGAAGTTTCCTATGTCTCTTGCCCTACACAGATATGAATACCATTTGCCTGAATATTTTGTCCCACTGCAAATTGTTTCCTTTGGTTAGTCAGCCCAGAGAACTTGAAAGTGCCCAGCCGCAAGCCAGCCCTTGGCATATGGATTGTTTGCCGTCTAGGTAGCCTATGGTTGCTCCTGGACTACCAACTGATATGCAAAGGGGGGTCAAATTACCCCATGGGTAGATTTTGCTCGTCTTGTGTAAACTTTAAGGATTGGCAAACCATTCAGAGTGCCATATACTTAAATCACACTACGCTCAGACTCAGCACACATAGGGCCAGCTAGTCTGTCTGGCTGCTTGGTATCAACCTCATCGAGGGCATCAAACTGGTTAGAAAGTTTCAAGTCGAAGTCCCCACCCTTGGTTGTCTTCGTAGAGCACCTCATTGAATCACCAATGTCTAAGAGCACTCTCCAGCCAGTCAAGGGACAAACTTTGAAATTGTTTTGATGTGAGAGTCTATTTGTAGCATTCTTAGACGTTGAAACCTTCACAGTGCCTCCACTATCAAGTCTTGAGGTGGCGTCATTAGCCACAGAATCCAATCCTAAGCTGGAGCAGGTAGTTTTAAAGGGATATCGTCCATCCTGGGATTCACCCCAAAAACTACACATGAAGCCCTAGATTTGGCATAAGTAACCATATCCCAGAGAGAGAGGGAGAGTGAGACAGAGAGACAGAGAGATGGAGAGACATGGTCTAAAGTCAAGTAGCAGGTTGTTTCCTTGGTTTCTATCAAACATCTTTTCCCTACTGTCTGCATTATTATAAGCTACTTAGAACAGGAGCAAAGACTGACAAGATATTGAATCCAGGCTACTTGAACAATCCAGAGGCTACAGCATCGACACTGGACTCTGAGGAGTGGCTGCACACAGGTGACCTGGTCTACTTTGATGACCGGGGCCTCTTATACATTGTTGATCGTATCAAAGAGCTTATCAAATACAAGGGCTTCCAGGTGTTTCTCCTAGCCCCTCTTTCCAGACTTGGACAAATGCCACTTTATATTTGGCTCGAAATGGTTCGTGAGTAAAGTCTAGGCAAGCAAGCTTGACTCTACCTCTATCTGTGAGCTTTAATTAAATTACAGACTTGCCACAGGTTTGAACATAATTAGCAGGAAAGGTGAGTTAGTGTGGGATGATGAGACGGCCTTGGGCCCCAGAAGATCAATGTTGCCCAACACTCTCGACATGTTGGACTGAGTTGTCCTTAACTGTATGGTACTGAATTGCCTCTGTTTTGTCAGAGAGCGCCTGAAGGTTTGTGGTTATAACCTGCCATTGGGCTCCTACACATTGCATCATGTCATAACCATTGGGCAAGCAGATCAAGAGAGATGAATATTTTAGTATCATGCTGCAGGTTGCACCAGCGGAGCTGGAAGGATTGCTGCTTACTCATCCTCAGATCATGGATGCGGCTGTAGTACCGTATGTTGAGAACTCCTTTTAACAACTATCCCACTCTCCACTCACCAGATAATTTGAGGATTCATTTTCCTGAGGAAATTCACATCAGTCTGTCCCTTGTGGTTTCCATGGGGTTAGTTGCATTCCATTGAGTGGGAGAACATCAAGCCACTTGTCATCTATGGCTTATGTACCACACTGTTTTGTTGAAACAAACTGCTTTGAAAATCTGTGTTGTTTATCCACCGGCATACACAACTGTTTTCTGAGAGGATGGGAGGCTTATGTCAGTATCAAGCTGAGAAAGTTTCATCTCTATGTGAAGACAACTTTATGCAGACTAATCATTAATCAGTCACATACATGATGTAACATTTGTGCTACCTCTATGGTGCATTGTGGATGTTGGTACCTGTCAGCCTCGCGGATGATGAAGCTGGTGAAGTTCCCATAGCGTATGTTGTGCGGTCGCCGGAGAGCAATTTGACTGAACGCGAAGTGAAGAGCTTCATAGCTGAACAGGCGAGGATCCATTTATAGGCACTTTGTCTTTTGGAACATCACACATGTTGACCTGTTATTTAGAGCATCAAGTTTTCTTTCCAGCATGTCAATTGAGAAGTAAGTGCAAATTTGTCTGATTTTCCATTTTCCACTGACTAAGCTAAAATTATACAGGACAGAAGAAGAGGTCATTCTATTCTGATGGTGGAGCAAAATATGCTTTGCCGTGCAGGTTGCATATTTCAAGAAATTACGTCGAGTGACATTCATCTCTTCCATTCCGAAATCAGCATCAGGCAAGATCTTGCGGAGGGAGCTTACACAACGAGCAACTGCCAAATTATGAGCTGTCTCAAGTCTCACCCATTTGTCGTTGTTTCTTGAGCACCTACTGTGGAACTCAGGGTCATCTTTGTGCTACATTGCCACGGAGCTGCACAGGAAATGCTTGTCCTGTGGTGGGCTCCTTTCGCAATCCACTATTGAACTGATCTTGACCCTCTCATCCTTTCTTAAACTCTCTTTTGTCAGCAGGTATATATGAAAATTTTCTCTGCAACTTTGGTGGCATACCACCCTAACAACTGGGTTGCTAATTCTATAAGCATTATTTTGCAATATCTGTTATTTTCTTCCTACTAAAATGCAAATTTCACAAAGAGCAGTGTATTACCACCAGTTGGTAGCTCAGTTGGATGGAGCCTCGAGTGCCACCCAGGTGATTCAGGGACTGCTATTCCATGAGCTCCCATGAGGCAATGACCGGGCAGCCATGAGCCGCCACTGGACTTATTACCAATGGCGGCATGTTTTTACCAGGACAGAAACAATATTATTTTTATATTACTTTGTGGTAATAAAGTTTTGGGTTTCAAAACATTTTTGTGGTCAAGGTCCAAATATTGTGCTCATTGGTTATATTTTTTGCTCAGAGTACATTACCTCCGCCCATGGTCCGCCGACCCGCACATGGGGAAAACTTGACTACTAGTCCCAATAATCAAAAACTTGACTACTAGTCCCAATAATCATTTTGCCCATAACGGTATCGCAATAGCCCCATGAAATGCCCTTCCGCGGAATTAGAATAAAAGGTACCAGAGCAGGAATACGTCATGTGGACCCTTTGACTGTGGAGAGCAAGCTTCCCACAATGGTTCGTCTTGCCCGATAGAGCACCGAAATTGGGCACCCAAGTCCACAGTGTAGCAAAATTCTTGGCCGCAGTTGGCCAATAACAGCACCGGATGCTTGATAAAAAAACTGGCCCGGTTAGCATAACGGTGCCAAAGTACCATTGGCAATTGTAAATTGTGGACCCACTTCTGTTGTATATGTGCAATAAAGGCTCCGAGATGTGCGAGGAAATTAGTTTTTGTCAACACAACGTGGTGGTGTGGTGGAGCAATAGGGTGGCCAGCAATGATGTTCCGTCTTCGTATCTCCCAATCATCATCCTTCATGGATATCATTCTTCATGTATAAGAGAGGACATCCACTACCTCGAGCCTCAGTCTCATTCCGCTCTATTCGTCACTCCACTGCAAATCTCCTCTTTAGGGAGTGTCTTCTTAGTCTGTCCTCTGGCCATGGCGTGCCCGAACCCTGCTGCATGCGTGTATGGAGGGCAGAGGGCACGATAGAGAACCTTGAGACCGAAATCAGGTGACATCATTGTGTTCCTCAATAATAATATTATTATTTAATATTTGACGCTTCCCGAAGGAAGCGTAAATAAGCGTAAATTATGGTGTCTCTTCATCCCGAATGGTTATTGCCTTGCCCAATGGTAAGGGCATATACCCTCTTACGAGTGGTTATGGGTTCAGACCACCCTGTTGGTTGTTACAAAGGTGTCCACCTTCCTACCGAAAAGCAGTAACCCTTCTGGGTCAAGTGACACCATAAGTTACGCTTGCTTCGGCAACGCGTCCACCTTTTTTTTTTGGCCTTACGCTAGGAAGGCGGACACCTTTGTGACACCAAGGGTGCATTGAACCCACCACCGCTTCCGAGGTGGTATGTGCCCATTACCACTGGCTACAACTTGGTTGTCTGTGTTCCTCAATGGTTACCTAAGGATCCTCCACATAGGTTTCGATGAGAGTTGGGGAGTGGCTGAAAGACTATCACGAAGTCAGCGGAGGTCGTCTATCGCATATGTGGAACAGATTGCACACAGCCCTATTAGTGGAAGTATTGCCAGTGGGCGTAAGATAATGACATACAAGAGTTCTATACTCGTCGACGCACCCACTCACAAACATAGTATGGCAACATTCTCCTAACGTACGAGGATGAGTGGCATGGAACACGAGGCCCATAGTGAAACTTTTGTGATGATACCGATGGACATGATATATATATATATATAAGGAAATACCTGGGAGTGACACATCACGATTGTCATTAATCCTTAATATTTGACTTTTTCCACTGAGCACAAAAATGCCAATAATTTATGGAAAAATGACAATTTGAAAATTCTGACCGCACATTAGGTGCGTACCAGTGTTGTGCAGGTAAATCATTTACCTGGATTTACCCAGCATAAATCAGGGTAAGGGTAAATGATTTATTGACCCTCACACTTACCCTTCAGACGGGTAAATAACCTGAGATACCCTTACCCTTGAAGGATAAATAATTTCCATATACCCTTTACTCGTGGGTAAATAGGATAAATAGCAAAAGGCTAAATAAACTCTTCTACATCCCTAAGTAGGAGGGCCTTCATTCAAGGGTCCCTTGTGCAAACATCCTCCCTCTATCACTATCTCCAAGGGCCTATCATTGTCTTGCGTACCATATAAGGGCTTCATCTCTATGAAAAGCTTTGGGTTTGTGTCAAGAGTTTGCTTGGAACAGGCGGGCAATTTTCAATGCTATGAACTCAACTTGGATCTCAAAAGCAGTAGTTTCGTGGATGAGGCACTCATACATGGTCTTATTTGGCTTTATTTGATTATTATCTTTGGTGTGAAAATCATCTCTCATATTATTCACAACATATGATACAGTCAGCCTTATATAAACCAAAAAATAGATCAAAAATTGATTATCTGAGGTTAGTAAGAAGCTGTTTATTACTGTTCTCGGGTGGATTGGAAACAAAGCAGTCACCGAACTCTATCATCATTCACGAAACCTGCAGGCTTCGATTCAAACTGTATTTCTTGCTAGACAAGAGTGGGGGCTTCGTCTTCCATACGGTAGCCCATATCCTTCCGTAGACAGACCAAGTAGCTGGCCATGGTTGAGCATCATTCGCAATTTGCCCCACCCTGATCTGTTTCATGGACACAAGACATGGGCAGTTAGAGGATTTGAAGCAAATCCTCTTTCATATCAATCTGACTATTGAGACACTCTTGATTGATTATGGGACCGACAAGGTTGGAACACCGGCCCACTAACTGTCATCACTGCCGGAACTAGAGGTGGCATCCACAATGCTAGTATTGATGCTATACATAATAACTTCAAAATCCCCATCCCCCCTATCCATAAATGTTTAAAAGCAATTCACCTCACAACGCTTCGTTCCCTCACCGCTATTATCACCAACAAACGCCAACTGGGATCCAGCTCTACGACAGAACCCTTGGGTACCCAGGGGTACGATTGGTACATCTATTTCTACGGTTACCTGGTGTCCTATAGGACACCTGTATTTCTTCTAGGGCCCACCCCCGAAAGGGGGCAGTAGCCGCAAGGTGAAGTGGCTCTTAGTTACGCCGGCTTCGGCCGGAGTCTTCTCTCAGAGGAGCTCACGCCTCAACACCAGAATTCAAGCACTGAGGTGTGCCGCCTGCATGCCTGACCTCCAAATGCCCAAGAAGTACCAAAGTTGGGAGAAATCACACCAAAGAATTGACCAGCCTCTTTTGGATCTCAGCTTTCCTGTCCGCAGTGTGATCAATGGAACAGGAGCCTCATTAGTGGTAAAGAATGGTAGTTGAAAGCCTTTTTGATAAGACAGGAAAGAGTGTATCATTTTAAGAATTGAGATATCTCCATACTTACTATTGAAGTAGCCAAAAAAGAAGTACTGCGAAGACGGAAAAGAATGTCCAATTGTTCCCAACCAAAAGCAATAGGGACATGCCCTTGAGACAAAAACAAAGAAGCAGTGAGATAAATAGGGGAGCTGACAGACTAGGGAATCTGACAAAACTGCAACTCATGTGAACAAACCAAAGCATTGGATTGCTGTGCGTGGTTTGAGCCAGTGTGACGTACCGGGCTACTCCATCAAATACAATGTATCCAGATGCAGGAAGGTTAGACAAGTGGGTATTTAGGGCAGAGATAGCTCTCCAGCCGGGACAGACCTCTTCACCAACTTTGCCCATGCTTCATTAGTCTGAGCAATTACCTTTAACGCATATTCCTGGATTACATTCCACTGACATAAATATCATTGGCTTGCTTACTCAAGGGGCTTCTGCTGTCAACTGTGCCACATCTAGCAGAAATAGACTGCACACTGCTTTTCCTTCCACTAATCTACAGTCATGCCACAATTGCAACTAAGAAATACAAAGCCCAGAACTTCTTTGGAGCACTCTCACCACAAGCACGGTGAAGGACCCATTAGTGCCCAGCTGCTAGAACATCTGGTGGTTGGATTATGAGACTACGGCAGCCAAATGCAGTTACTTTATATTCTCTCGGGGTTTCAGTGCCAGTTAAACCTCCCCATACAAACCGCAGAACCACACAGATTGTACTCATAAGACGTTGTTTGCCGTAGCCTTGTGGCCATTGACCCTCAGAACCACACAGAGAGAATGCGTAAGGAGAAGAAGTGATGCAAGTACCTAAGAACGCCTCATAGGAGAATGGCAGCGCCACAGTGGAGGGCAACGCAAGCATGGCAGCAATCGCTACCTCCTTCGCAGCTGTGTTCAAACTAAACAAGGTGAATCCTCTTGTGGGTCTCCATCGAAATGGAAGGATGACCAGATTGAATCTGGATAAATGAACCTTCCAGATTTGTAGACTATGTACTGTTGATTCCATAAGTGCTACAGGCTTGCCTGAATTCGTTTCTGCAAGAAGCTATGTGTTTAGAAGAGATTTGAAATCAGCTGGGAATAATGCCTACAATGCATGAACTTGGGATTGTAGGGGGATTATATGCTGCTTCAGTGTTACCACTAGTACTTGTCCTCCCTCCCGCACACAATTCCCTCATGAATGTACCCAAGGCATCCACTGAACTTCTCAGGGACTTAGAATTTTTTTGAAGTTACAAGCGGCTGGAATTCGACCCTGCAACCTACACTCTCAGGTCAGATCTCTCACACCACTGAGCTGCATTCTACATGATGGAACTTTGAATTTAATGTTAGTTATACCCAAAAATGGACTTATGACTGCGTGGGGCTCACCAATACATTGGCGTCGTCGTGGTGACCTGTGGTGACCCCAGGAATGTGATGCGCCAGACTAGGGGGGCCAAGTTCAACTCTGGAGCCGGGCGCATCCTTTCCTATTACTTGCCCGAGGGCGTTAGCCTGCAGCATTTGGGACGAATGACGGCAGAGTAAGACTCAAGGTATGTAATCTTAAACTACAGACCTTGGGTCTTTGTCTGCAGTCCTTGGTCCCAAAAGTTGCAAGCTAATGCCCTCGTGGCAGAACGCTCAAACATGTATCCCTGCAAGTATCCTTTTGAACTCTGTCTGCCTCATCAACAAGAAAACATCTCAATGAATAAATGAACCCCAGTTCCCTATCTTCCTTGCCTACCCTTACAACACACAACCATCACCACAAGTCATATGATTGCAAGATTATGACAAGTTTCAATATACTAGATTCAACTCTGGTTTTATCATTCTCTAGGACCTTAAGGATGATCTGAAGGGCCTTCCTATCCTCAGCAATAGACTGAAATTGAAACTTGGGGACAGGGAGCTAACCTTTGAACAATAAACAGATGCAGAGAGGAAAAGGAGATTGTAATTGACAAATGTGCAGGCAACTTGACAACAATATCAATATCCATTTCCTGATACATTCTTTGGGGTATCCTCACGAGAGAGTTACCCTCTTCAGGAACATCAAGAACATGGTTCCTGCACCTCTGTTCACCAGCAAAATCTCTGCTTGGTGGAACATTCAAAGCAGTTGTATCTCCACAATTCAATCTTTCTACATACACTGGCCTTTGGATGTGTCATAAAATCCACATTACTCATGCATTAATTACACAGCAAAAGACTAGAAAATTGCACTGGACATCTTTTGAAGTTCCATCGTGTGTATTCAATCTAGTAAAGTGGACAGCAGTCAGGCCCATTTGGCAGGACAGCAAATTTGCTTAAGTCCAAATTTGACTCCTTTGAACACATGAACATATGGAAAACACCAACAATCTTACTCATCCTGAAACTCACATTCGCTAGACAAGACTATTTCCTGATGCAGATGACCTGAAACTACATCAAACTTCAAGTGCAAAGATGCAGCTTCATGAGGATGTGGCCTTGGCATTGATGGCGTCTGACCATTCATCGCTTCTTGGACACACCTACTGTCCTTCCACGACGCCCAGTCGTCTTTGTGTGTTGCCCACGGACTCGTAGGCCCCAGTAGTGGCGCAACCCACGGTGGTTTCTGTAGCAAATAATCTCCCAATTTGGTCATATGCTCATTTCACTTGATGCTTTCCCCTTTACAATAAATCTGAAAAACTGCTGAGTACTATTCTCATCCCAATCTTGCAGGGGGACTTGGGCAAGCAAAGATGCCCAAGTTCGGTGGCATATCAGAAATTGGAGCGAGTCAAAGACAATGGCTTCTGACTTTTGGCTAGTGTTCTCATCCCGCTGTAACTCCAAAGGCTGTAATGTGATCTCGTGGTTGAAAAAGCAGTACAGGCTTTTAGTGAGGAAGATTTGTCACAGCGTTGATGGAACCGTTGAGTTGCTCCTTCAAAGAGAAAAAATAACCTAGGCACTAGTTTCATGCAACGTAATTGAATACGCCTGTGTATGTAGAGTGGATCCTTCGGAGACATCATCAACGACTGAAGTTTAAACCTACGTTTCATGGAAGCCCTGCATGATCCTGGGAACACATATTTGCTTCAACAAAGAAGCTCTGCAGGGGAACCGTCTAGAAGAATATAATGCTCGAAAATTTAAAGAAACAGATCATACCTGATCTTCTTCAGCCGCTCAAGATCATCCCTGAGCTTCATGTCAAGGGCGTTGGACACCACCTGCGAATAACGTCCGTCCTTGTGATCCTTCTTCCTGTTCAAGAACCAGTCAGGGATCTTGAACTGCCGGGGATTCGCGACAATCACCATCAAGTTCTCCAGCTCCGCAGCCGACAGCTCACCAGCTCTGCCAATCCACGCTCGATTTCATAAGAGGCAGCTGGACAGTCTACACATGCCAAACATTCAGCAAACATACTTAACAGAAACGCTACCTTTTGCTGGTGTCGACGTCCGCCTTCTTGCAGACCAGGTTAGCGAAACGGCGCCCCACTCCCTTGATGGAGGTCAAAGCGAACATGATCTTCTGGCGTCCATCTACATTTGTGTTGAGCACTCGCAAAATGTGCTGGAAATCTTCGTTGGCGATGAGCGACATTGTGGATCCCCACACAGCAGCACAGCACAGGCAAGCCGCAAAAGACCTTCGTAAAGAGACGACATTGTTACCTCAAACCCTAGCGAGTCCAGTTGACGGCTTTTGGTTTTACTTATTTTAAAAGGATGAAAATAGGTTGATTTGGTATATGAAGATCAACTTTTAGGGGGGTCACTTTCTTTGTTTGCTGGGCTTACTTCTCCTTGTTTGAGGGTTGGTTGTCGGAGATTCATTGTTGATCGCTCATTAAGTTCACGACCAGTGTGTTTTTTTAAGGATTTTGAAAAGGGGTGCGAGTGGCTATATTACTGGGAGTAGGGTAGTGCAAGTGGCCCACTCTAGGTAATTTTCCTAGAATTGGTAGGCTACATGTATTCCACTCTTGTGGTATTCTGCGAATCAAATGGATGTTGAGGAGCAATAGAAGGCGAAGTATAGAAATAGCTGAAAACCAAAATATATATATATATTAAATATTTGACACCTCCCAATGGAAGCTTAAATTTCTAAAGGATTAGTGCCTTCCGCTAGGAAGGTGGACAGCTTTGTGACATCAATTGGTGGATTGAACCAAGAACAACTTCAGAGAGGTGGTATGTGCCCATTACCACTAGTTGAAAGCCATAGTAGGCAAATGGAACTCTTTCATATGTGAAAACCACAACTGCAGACTCAAACCTCAAAGCTTTAGGAGCGAGTAGGGCAAGAGACGAGCATCTCCATGGAAACTGAGGAGGCCCCACAACTCTAAACCCACTCCTCATCTGGCCCGTTAGATCACCCGTCAGATCACCGTACATGGGGCTCGCCATAGCCACAATCTGTGCCCCTGGGTCCACAGGCAAGGACCTTTTTGAGACCCTCCAAAACTGCATTATTTGGACGTCATTTTCCCTTTGTTTCATTCGCCAAGGTGATTTTTAGGCGGCCAAATGACGAAAAATCGCCAATAAAAAAAACGCTGTTCACGATAGGTCCAATCCTAGGGGAGGAGATTACAACGAGTGGAACCACGACTACCTAGTCGTAAGGATGCTGATCTCATTACGAATCTAATCTTGTCACTTGGTGATTATATGCTTGTAATGCAAAAGTGTTGACATACAGATTCAGAGGGACGTGGAAGGGATTAGTGAAATGTGGCAGACAAGTGCAGCTGTAGACCGGCAGGTGTAGGTTGAAGCAGCGGAGAGAAGAGTAAGGACAGGGCCTGTATGGTGTCTTGTATGGTGATGACGGGAAGGTTAAGCTGGAAGTATCTGATGAACAAGGTTGAGAAGGTCTAGAGTAATATCCAGGAGTGTGTAGATGCATGATCGGTGAACGTTGGATGGCCTAGGGATCTAGGCTGCAGAACTGCGTGTCAGACTTGGTCAGTGTAGATTGTTGAACTGGTAAGGCTGTACATGGGACGAATGTACGAATGCCCCTTTGTTGATCTCATTTGGTTACTTCCGACTAAACTTGGAATGGAGTTCATGTGACAAGCCCACAGAAAGTACAGCCCCATCTTTACACAAATATCAACCCAACACATGCATTTTTATAAATTGAAAGGCAAAACACATTGAGGGCCGTGGCTATACAGTTGGATGGAAGTCCTCTGTCATTAAAGTGACTTCACATGAGTACGTTATTGTAACTCTCGCAAGCTAGCACTAAATCAAATGGTCAGGCTTATAGAGATCATCGTAGACACTTTCGTAAATTTTAAACACTAGAAAATCCATGTCTCATAGCCGCCTCCCACACAATATCAATGCGATCAACGTCAACGGTGCCCACTTCATGATGGGTCCAGCCCTCCAAGGCATGAATCAGACCTCCAGCATGGCATGCATGTACTGCTCCCCTTGGCATATTCAACTGCGCAAAGCCAAGGGTGCGCATTAACATTCTTCACGTTTCATTCCGAAGGAGCAAACTTTGATATGATTATACACATATACAGCTAATTGTCAAACAATCCTCAATGGACTTCCCAAGATCTTAATTTCAACTTCATATCAGATCACGATTCCTGAAGCTTACATGTCGACAAATTCCAAGAGAAGGTGTAAACTGTCACGTCATAGGTGTGCGGTCTATAAGTCAGGGAAGGAACATTATTTTCCGAGTTTTCAGTAACAAGTGATCAGGTGAAGGGATGTGAAGAGAAAAAGTTGAAGAGGGTATACCTCACAAGTGCGGATTCCTCGGACTTGCTTTGGCAGCCGCATACCTGCCAGTTGTCGATAGGTACAGTCCTTTCGCACCTCACCTATTTGTGGGACCACAAATTGATGGAATTCAGTTCCGGGAGGTGCCCACTTTTGGTCTTTAGCCCCAGTCCACTTGCCCACTATCCACGTCTGCCACATCATAAGAACACACCACAGTGAATACTTGCATTTCTAATTAAGATTGCAAAGAGTTTCAAAACACTTGAACAATTCTGAGAAACGCAGCCTTTACCAAATCTTAGTTTGGTAAGGGGACTCAGGGAGGGAGAAAATCACTCAACTAGACTGCATTTTGACAGAGGAAATCCAAAATGATCAGAAAAGATCAAAAATCCGCTACAAGAGGCAGCGCAGGTGATATAGAAGGAAGGCAATAACTCATGCCTTCAATTCTCTACTGGACCTATGTTCAATCACTCATTGAAGGTCCTGCATATGTTAAAGAAAATACTGGAGATTTAAGGTATCAAGGGATGTCCATCATATTTGGGGGGATCCAGAACCATCGGTTGACCAAATTGCAGTACAGTCCCCAGAATAAACTCCTGAAGGAAACATAGCACTCTCACAAGAGAGGTTGACACGCATAACAGGTAGCAGTTCATGTTGATTTATGGGCTGGCAACACCATCTATAATGCAGACTGAGATAACTCAGAAAAAGCTTCAATACCCTAGATAGCCAAAGAGGCACAGGTGTGTTTGCACTGCCTGTTTTAAGATCAGAGTGATGACGGAGTGTTCAAGTGAAAGCAAGGAAAAAACGAAAGTTTATTGCCACCGGCCCGAGGAAAAATAAGGAAAAAATTTCGGGGGGAGGGAGAGAGGGACACCTTGCAGTTTTTGCCAGCTTGATATTTGGTAACCTGAACAAGGAAGTGCCTTTTATCTTTGGGTGCCTCCTTTGCAATTGCATCAAACCTCTCCTTTGAGCTTGTAAGCATCTGTAAGATATCATTTTAAATAAGAGCCAGCATAGGGACAGCGAACTCGAAAGCACAATGAGTGAGAGGGCCAACAAAAGGTCTGAGCAGATAATGAAAACATTGCTCTAGTGTTATATATTAGAATGGGCCATATTCGCAAAGCACCTGGGCAAACCATTCGCAGTGAACATGATCACCATGAAAGAGGGGCACAACTCCTCAAACCTACCTTTGTTGTCATGTCCAACAGTAACTAAAGGCTAAATGGATAAACAAACATCTACAGATAGCTTCTGAAGGAGTAGAAGGGCATATGACCAAACTGACCAGCACTGTGACGCCAAGGCGGCAAAGATACAGAGCAATGGCACGGCCTAACTTTGAAGTAGCTCCAGTCATGAAAACTTCAGTCACCTCCGGCAGATTTTTTATGATGACAGCAGCTGTTAGGGTATTTCCATGGACCACACAGACCCTCAAGTTTGGGTGCTTTTTCACAAACAGCAATCCTCCTCCATTCAATGCCTCGTTCTGCAAGAACAAATGATTTAATAATGTCTTAGATTCCTAGGAAGTAACATGCCTACTCTTCCAGCTAAAAATCAGAAGTTATGGATACTGGAAGCAAGACTTCAACAGGCAATTCAAGCCTTCTAGCATACCATACACGGATAGAACTTGAAAGAGCAAGTGAAATTATCTGCTTTTTCCCTTTCCCAGCAGCAGAGATGGAGAGAGCGACCTTGTTGAGAGCTGCAAGACTGATGACCTTGACTCCTTGAGCATCAGCAGCTAATATGGCTTTCTCAATGTGCCTGTTGATGCTGTCTAACCCGAAGGGCATGAAATACTGCATAACAAAAGCCCTCACGGTCCTTGAGTATCAGCAGGCTTCCTTCATGGTGCTTATCAAGCTCAAGCAGAACAGTTACACACATGCCTCACATGACATCTAATTGGACTAGAACCTGTCAGTGGAAATAACAATGCCCCTAACACGAAAGGTTTTCCAGCAGATGGAAGTCTTTTGACTTATTAACTAGAAGATCAACAAGCTTCAGGGAAAAGAATGTCATCCATGCCCAAGTTTGTGGCATGGATGACATA
Organism: Takakia lepidozioides; assembly: GCA_030704615.1. Lineage (NCBI taxonomy): Eukaryota > Viridiplantae > Streptophyta > Takakiopsida > Takakiales > Takakiaceae > Takakia > Takakia lepidozioides. Next base: position 24,008,846 of record CM060731.1, read on the forward strand.
GACTCCTATAAACAGGTAGAAATACACTTTTAAGACCATGCTTGCACCGAAAGATGAAGGTGAGTGGTGAACAGAAATTCTCCCACCTGGAAACCATGTCTAGGGATGACCCAAGTCATGCAGTTCAAGTTGTTGAGGATGTACTGGTAAGCCACAAAAGTTTGTCCCCAGGCCCAAAATGCAAACAATACAACTAGTACGAAGGGCCATAACCACCAAATGAACCAGTGGGCGACGTAAGGGTGAGCTGCCAGCGTTCTTATGCAGAAAGAAACATGCAGCGATGATAGCACATCAATACAGTGGGCCAGAAACACAAAATCGGGAACCTCCTCAGGCTTCTCTGCAAGCATCAGCCACCCATCATTCCATAGTGTCACTGTTTGCGAAAAATTAAACAACATAACAATATTCTTGTGCACCAGTGAGCAGCATGAGAAATTGGCTAAACTTTTGTGGCCAGCCTGAGTCCTAATTGTAAAGAATTAGCAGCAAATACACGTTCCAAGCTTCAGTCTCTCATCATAGACATCCTCCACATCCTTGAGACTGTCTGATGGGAGAGAGAGTAACACTGACCAAAACGAGACCATCACCCATCTGGAATACATCAACGCTAGACCTCTCATAGTACTGAGTGGAGGTGAAAAGAGACCTTTCCGCAAGGCTGCATAAAGTGCGTCAGTTTTTGGGTCGACAGTACCACCCAAGTAGTCATGTAGGGGCATGAACAGGCAGAAGTTGGAATTTAGTTCAGTGTGGTGGAGAGAATGATACCTGTCCACCATAGCCAGCACACATAGCTATCAATGTAAAGCAGACAATTTCTAGCATACCTGACCAGGAGTAAGTGCAGCACTACACCTCAAAATTTTAAATCAACCTACATTATGACCTCAAAGTGGAAGCTCACTTCACCAGCACTTGCAGCAAAATTCTTAGGTGTACATGCCTCAGATTTCCAATGTGCTAACAGAGAACAAAACCACAGAAATCATAAACCTTTCCACTTCTACATGGTTCTTTCCATAGACCATGCTAGGGCACTTGGAAGGCTTACGATGGGGTGTAAAGCAGATACTTTGTAAATGGGAAGTATTTGAAGACCCATTGAGGAACAACCTCGCAATTGCAGTGGCCCAAGCACTTCAGGAAGTCAACGACCAGCAAGTACGAGTAGATCATGCCCATAGAGGCACCCCCCATAATGGCAGTGCCCACAAGAGCCAGGCAGAAAAGACCTGACTGTAGAATCTGCTCCAGCATAGTTGTGATACTCCCTGAGATTCAATCCCACACCCAGTTTAAGAGGAGTTTCTGACGCCACTCTAAAAATTCTCCACTGATAGGCGCTCAAGGGAAACTTGTAAACTTATGATTCAGTTATCCAATGACCAACAGTGTTGTAGATAGCCATATTCTTTCCGCTGTAGCATTTAATTTTTTCTTATGCACTCACATACGAGAGACTGAAGTATTGAAGTCGGTCCAAATGCCTGGAGAACGTCTAGGGGGTCTCTACATTGTGCCAACGCAACTCTATTGAGATCCTCTTTCAAAAGAGGTGCTCATGGTGGAGATGCCTTCCAGCCCTCCGGCTGATGAGATAGGCTCATCGGAAAGCGTCCTCACCATTGCTGAGGCAGTGTGCACATGCCTTGGCTTCCATTCCTTCAGATGAGAAGGCATACGGAAGTCACTGCAAGTGCATCTGAACAAGTGCGCCCACAATGATTATCAGCTGGAAAATCTTGCGAAAGCATTGCAGTCGGTTTGCTCCGCAAGATCTACCATCTGCACTGATATGGTCAAGCTCGGCCTTACAAATTACTGCCTTCATGGAGGATAGCGAACCAACTGACTTGGGCAATGAGGTTGGATAGCTTCGTTAGATGGTCATATTAAAGGAAGAAATACCATCTCGCGAAAAAGAAACTTGACCACCTGGTGAATGTAAACATGCGCAGATGAAGGAATATTGCACGTGAGTAAATGAGACAGGCCCGCACTACGACATACAAGTATGGGAGGGTACACAGGATGGAAGAAACCTCACCAGTACAAGGCTCGGGGACAACAGAGAGATGGTGATGAAAGTGGTACTTTTGGAAAAGAGTCTTGGTATGGAAAGCTCGGTGAGTCCAATAGTAGACAGACTCTACAGCACCCCCATGTAGGAAGAAAAGAGTAACTAAACCCCGGAAGTTCCAGGCGGGCAAATTGCTGAATTGAGGAAGCCAACTGTGCGCAGCTGACACCATTAGCAGCTGTACCATCATATGATTGTCTCTGCACCAATTCAACATATCACATTGGGCCTCGAACTCGTTGCTGATCTTGTACAACAGTGCAGTGTCACGAAAATAGATAGTAGGAGTCTACGATACAGATTCTATAGATCTCACTGTTAAGTATTATTACGTACGGGGCACATTACGCATAGAGGAGTAGAATTAAACACCACCAATCATACTCTTGACCTTTCTATGAGCCCGTGCAGCTCTCACGAAAGGAACTACAGCCTCACACATCCTAAACTTGCAGGCTCGATAGTGGTGACGGGGAGCCCCAGAGTGGAGCTGTAGAGAGAGATAGACAAGAGGAAATAGAGAAGCCAACACGCGGATGTCCGGCATCAGAGCGACACCATCAGCATATCAGAGACAGGGTCGAGCCTGAGATGAAGAGAGAAGGAAACACTACGGCTAGCGAAGACATACGAATGAAATTCGCGGTCGACTTGCTCAAACTCAATGGCAGAGGACGTTATTTGATGCCTTTTAACCACGCAGTGTAGACGGGAGTATGATATCCATAATTGCTGAAGGAGATATCGTAGGGATGTTAACAATATCATGTGATAGCACCAGTTATCTACATCGTAGCCTCCATAATAAAAAGTGTGGAACGCCTTGGCAAGAAAGGGGGCAAAAACCACATACTGCAGCAAGCCACCATAACGGAAGAGCATCAGAAGATGTAGCTGCAACAAGCATGTAATCACAAGACTGACTAGCCCGCATACGTTTGTGAGCTGGCAACCTTCCCAGACGCTTTTGCATCCCTGAAACCCTCGGAAGAAAATAACACTGACCTTCAAGTTACCAAGACGCTCCCAAGGCCACCCGAAAAGAGGGCCATGTTGGGCGACCATGACTCGTCCTTCCAGCTGCAACAACCGCTCCACTGAAAATACAAGGTCGTTGCCCTCTGCTCTTAGAGGCCGTTAGACGACCTTTGACTGCTTTCTTTGCCTCCCAATGCTGCTTCCCTCGAAATGCTAACAATTATACACATAGAGAGTACTCAAAATGAAGTATGGGTGCTTCCTGCAACAGCAATCCATGGACTTGAGGGAGACAGAACTACCCACCTCTCCTACCATAAGTCACGCAGACTGCGGCCTTAACAAGGCTGGCTGGCACTGCTCACCCTCACAGCTAATTTCACTAGGAAACTGTCCCTCCAGGCACCTCTGCGCCTATCATGAACCCATTTTGTACTCGTCAGTTTCCTCTGTGCCTTCTTCAACGCGCCTCCAGGCCAATAATAGCGAGGCTGTTGGCAAGCAGCGTACCTCTCCGCATTCATCACCACGCCTCCATCGGCCCCCCTCCCGCCCAGCCACCTTACTCGCTTAACCCCTGCTCCCACACGGGTGTCCCGGCCTTCAATTCTTGGCAAGATCACATGGCCTGCGTTATTACTCTACCCACCATTCCTCTTCTCACCCCATTTCCTCTCATTCCTGCAGCCTGCTGTACATGGGTTTCCACTTGTATTTCTCATACTAAGCTACCTCCATACTATTGTTCAGTGAGGCGGTTCATCACTAGGAAAACTGAAACCAGGCCCTTTTCTATATATATTTTTTGTTTGGTAGGGCTAGGGGATGGCCCATGGGGGACTTCAAAAGAACATATTGAGGTCCAGGAAAGTCCCAGGGTAAGAAATTTGCCAGTCCTGCAGCCCGCTCATAAATTTCCCCTGCCTGGTCAGGGTAGTCAACATATTTGCAAACCTTATTTTCTTTTGGCAGTGATTTGCAGGTTCACAACTTGGACGGTGGTCTGACAGGCTTCCAAAACCCAAAAGAACAGAAAGTTAAAAAAAAGACAAATTTAAGACCAAAAAACCCATATCAACCTCCCCAGGATGGAGAAATCCCAAGATCTTGTAACTATGTTTACTATTATGGGGGAAAATGCAGAAACCCATGTGACTGAAAAATTCTCTGAAGCGCCAGTTTCTGTTGCAAGTTGCAATCCATTTTGACCACAAGTTCATGTTGAATGAATTGGAAGGAAAAGAAAGTGTACGTATGATTGTGCATTCAAGGATGGCTTTGTGGATGGGACCCAACCTGCAGTGTCAGGAATACCTAACTTACTGCCCCACCCCCCACACACACACACCGTTCGGCAATGAATTGGGTTCTTTCAAATTGGGTTGTTTTGTTCACACTTTGTCGCATGAGAGCAGCCAAGTGAAGTAGGTAGGAAAATGTCTCACATGCTGAGAACAACGGCTGAGATTAAATGTCAGAGCCCCATACTGGCATCTTGACCCCATGTGGCAACCCTCAACAATCAGCCCACAAAAAGTTGATGACAGCGACTCTGTATTTGCCGCCTGTCCTGTCGCCTTCAAGGCGGCTTTGTGTTATTATTATGCGCGATTGAGAGCGTTACCACATGAGCGGCAGTGAGCTCGAGTGACATGGAAGTCCCTGGCTAGGATTGTAGCACCTGTATGTTAAGGAGAGTAGGCCCATGTCAGCAAAAACAAACCAACGCTACCACATGAGCGGCAATGGGGCACGGGAACAGATCGTTGAGAAGCAAAAATGAATGAACCAGATGAGGCAGATGAGGCAGATGAGGGCCACGGCGAGAAAGAGCAGATCGCGACAAAGCAGTTCCATAACTTTTCGGATTTCCAGGCAATAGTCCTTGGAAATCCTATTTTCACGAAGAGGCTCCACATAAGCACCACGTCATATGGCCTTCTCGATGCCTTTGGTAGCTGAGGGTGTCAGTTTACGAGCCATCAACCAATCAGCAGGCCTTCAGCAGCTTGCGGGACTTCCAGTGCCGCTCGTGTGGTAAGGCCCCGAGTCCTATGAGCTCCTAGAACGCAGCTTCCTCATGAGACTCTTGAGAGATGGAGTTTGTGGTGGACAAGAGACTGTTTCATGTTAGGAGTTAGGACTCGCCAGTCGCTTGTTTACCATTTTCAACAGTTCTTCAACTCGAATTCAGAATTGTCCTCACTCATAGGAAAATCTGAATGTGGATGTCGCGTCTGTCCACTAAACGTTAAACAAACTTTTAACTGTCGCCACGACTGCAATACCAGTTATTAGTTATTACTGTCACTGCTCCATTCGATCGCCCCAACATTCGTCTTGCCGCATAGCATACTGCACTGGTGACTGGCCTAGGATAATCGATCCAACAATCATTCAGCGAGCTGAAAAGTCAAGCGTGGGGACTTTGACGCGCACCCCATCGATCCCTCCTTCCTCGCTTCTTTCCTCCCTAATCAATGCTGCCAATGCATTGATGATACAGCAAGGCGTGAACCGAACTAGTACAAGCACTGGCACCGATAATAACTCCTTTCTCGAGACTCTGAAGCTTCCAACGAGAAGTGCCAGATAATTAATGGACCGCAAGTGTGGTTCCAAACAACTAAGAAATCAGAAGCTTTCAATGGCCTCATTTCCATTTCCAAGAGTTCCTATTTCAAAATGGGCCCTTCACTGTTCACATTGCAGGGTGTACGGGGGTTCCAAAGCTTCAATGGAAGCTTCATGCAAGATAAACAACCATCATTTATCTAGACTGCCTAAATGATTTGTGATATCTATAGTTGGTATGTTACAAGTGAAGGCGAGACAAAAATTCTAGTACAAAAATATTATCATCGATTCTCGCCATTCAAATTACACCCATTTCTCGCCTCTGTGGCAGAGGCTCTGTCGTCCAGGATCAGGTGTACTTCCTGCACATCTAATGCTCAACTGCTCATGTCGCGCACTGCTACGTAGGTCCTGCAAGCATGTTAAGTTATTATTCCATTGGAAGTTTGGAACTGCAATGCGCCTGTTGCAGCATCCATGAGGCTGAGTTATGTAGCTCACATCCGCAGCGCTCTGCTCTAACGCCTCAACAAAGTGAGTGCGATCATTACCTAGCCTTCAATGCCCAAGCCCTGCTGTGCAAAACTGCGAAGAACCTGAAACTCCAGCAGAGGAAAGGGCCATCGAACTTGCCTACCGTCTCCAAAGTACGATTCGATTACTTGCCCGATACGGAACACGCTCTGTCTGATGGGAGTTTAATACGGGAGACTTCTACTTACCAGTGCGCTGGCCAGAGAAGAGAGAACACTCGAGTGGGGGACGCTGTCAAATCCCCACCCCCTGTCCTGCCCTCCCCGCCCCTGCTATCAGTGGGCCATCTTTTGATTAAGAGTGAATTGTGGCCAAAACAAAGTAGAGGCCAGCACCTCATGGGATTGTGATTTGTTAGAAGTTAACAAATGCTTTTAGATGCTTTTAGATGCTTTAAAATGCTTTCCCCATCTTCTTTAAATTTGATTATCAGGCCTATGTCCCCCTTCGTTTTTTTTTGGTTTAAATGGGTCCCTGCTTCCATCTTCCCGTCCGACTCCTTTTGAAGCTTGACTCCCAACCCATAACATAATATGACCTCGAAAAGGGCTAGGGGGGAGGGGAGCGTGAAGGTGGGGAGGGCAACGCTGGACAGGACAGGGGGTGGGGATTTGACAGCATGCTCGCCAGACCGTAACTTCCATCATATGTCTACTGTAGATTCCAAGTGGGAATTGGAGACCATAATGACTTAGTGGAGGATAAAAACAAAACCCATTAGTTTTTGGTTAAGTTACTATCTTATCGAAATTCCAAACATACAAGGTTTTCAGTTCTTTTTTGCGAGCACATTCTTCACCAGATAACCTTCCCAAAAAACATCAGAGTTTTCAGAGAAATTTTGCTTGTAGCTCCTTTCAGTAAGTGGGCTGGTATGATGTCAGAAAATTTCAGGTGTAACTTTGCTGACAATTTGATGGGTTTTGAGGGGACATAGACCTGATATGACAATACAGTATATCTTCTCACTGTATTGTTTCTGCTCACAATAAATCACTGCCTACCATGTGGGAAACGTTTGGACTATGGACTATGGACCCCACATCCCTACCCACCCTTTGCTTGTCTAACCAGGGTTAGGTTCAGGGCAGCCCGGTAAAATTCCTACCAAAAAGTATTCTATTAAATTTTAAAAAGTGAATAAATTGTATTTCTAATCATTTCTCCTCATCATTTACCCTGAAATAACCGTGGCTACGAGTTGACCTAGTTTTTTTTTTAATTATTATTTTTATTTTTTATTTTTTTTAAACTAGACATTTAGGATTTAGATTTGTTGACCAAATTCTTCTGTTGCAGTTATACGGTGATCAATGCAGTGATGTAGGACAGTTTGTTGACGAACTGGAACAGTGTTGCAGGTAAGTAGTACTTGAGTTGGTTGGTTGAGCTCTCTCTCCCTGCTGCCACATTCCCTGCTATTTTATTTATTCTTGGGTTGGAAAAAATAATTAAGAAGCGTGGAAAAAATACTGAGGCTACCTTCCTTTTTTTTCATTTTTTAAAGGGAAACACCAGGGAGTGCCCGCTCACAAATCAAGCCCCTTAATTACAGTGAGAGGAGAAGAAAATAAACCTTGCCAAGCAAGACTAATTAGAGACACCCAAGAGGGATTATACAACACCAGCCACAAGGTACCTTCCTTTGTTTGTTGGCCCTGCCTTCTGTGTTTGCTAGACACCGACGATAGATTTAACCTATATTAGACCTCATGTTCATATTATCTCTCCAAGTGGCCTGAAGCTGAGATGGTTAGTGCATCAGTCTCATCAACACGAAGTTGTGAGTTCAAACCCTCCAAGAAGCCCTCTATTGTACATGCAGAGCTTCCAAAATAATTCAGTATAGAACTGTGGGTCTGGGGCTCAAACCCGTCATCTGTGTCTCTCTGTGGGGCTGGGGCTCTAAGAATAGATCAAAAAGTACATAATGAAGTAAATGGTGTTATGATGTCCTTTAATCAGTGGAACGTCTCCCAATGGAATGCGGTGATTTCATGCGGTACAATAATTCTGTCATAACTGGGGTGGTCAGCGAAATGCATTATTGGTCAGAAGGTCAAACGAACGTGACCCACACACAATCCATTCATCCCCGGGATGCAAGTTGCAACCCAGACAGGGAGGACCCAAACAGAAAGACTAAACAGTGAATGCATGCCCCTGTTTGTTGTAAGGACCAAGCAAAGGTAGCAGGGACAAAACTAGTCCCGGGCTTGAAGCTGGCAGAAGGATCTCTATGTATACTACACATAACAAACCCCAGATCCTTGCCCTCCTGAACTGCTCAGGAATTCGGAGAAGAATGATCGCTGAAGGAAGAACCTGCAAGCAGGAGACAGAGATAAGTTAACTCAGAACAGCGGAGAGTGAGGACAACCAAAAGCATTGTACTGGAAGATGTACCGCTTACATATATATATACTCAAAAATAATGAAAATCAATTATGTATATATCTTTTGGTACTACCTTAACTCAATTCAACAAATTTGGGCCTACCCTGCAATTAAAAAAAACCAGGGCAGTGTCTCTACATGGCCTCCCACCAGGTTATTTTTTCCTGGGTTTGTTACCTTCCTATTTTCAATAAATTTAAGGGCCTCTGTCGGAGTCTGTCCGCCCTTTCCAAGAATAAAAGGAAAACTCCATATCTGCCATCGGATGGTAGCCATCCAATAACCCTGTGTAAACTGACCGTACACATTCTGTTTGTAGTAGAAATTTTGACCTTAACAGAAATATACGGTGATGTGTCAGTTGGGAAAAGTCTTTTGCTATGAGTGGCTAAAACTTTCTGGAATGATGGTTTTTTCTAGAATTTCCTCGTTTTGGAGGATAAAGTTCACCCTACTCCAGCTTCTCATCATCAGATGTCATCCAGATTGGATGAAATATTGATCCTTAGGACCTTTTGTTGGTCAAAATCATGAAATGCATTTTGCTTCTATCTAGATTTTATTTTGGAGGGAGGATCTCTCAGTTGCCACCCTTCCCATTTCCAAGGGCGTCTTTAAAAGTGGGTCTCATCTGCCAAAACTTGCCTACACCCCCAGTTGGTGGTAAGTAGTAAGTACTGGGGTGCCACCGGCCAATTATGGCCACGTATGCTGCAGATTTGGGCAGCTTGGGCAGCCAGATGCTCCAGCCCCAGAAAAGCTGCTTTCAACTACTTACCTACTTACTTCTAAAATTCATAACAAATCTCGACTAAGTTACCTTTTATCAGACCCACTTAGGAGTCCCAATAGGTTACTAATCTTGCTCTGTAAGAATTCGATGAGGCCTTGTTAGTCCTTGTTCAGATGACCAAGAAAAGACAGTCACAGTTGTGCAAGGCGATGGACAGTAGTACCAGCTGGACTCATACTTAATTCCATGGACTTAAAGTTACCTACCTCTTCAGTTTCTGACTCCGTTCATCACTGTGTTGAGCAGTAGGCTCTATAAATTCACTGGCCGTTAGAAAAACTTTGTTTTTACGGTTTTACTTAATTCTTACACTTCCTTGGCTACTTTGAACGGTCGTTTGGCTTTTTTCGTGAGAAGTTAGAAACCCATTTTCCTAAATATAAATGGGTTTGGATTCTTTGGAACATCATCCTACTCTTACTAGCAACATAAATTCTCAAAAAACAATTAGAAAAATAGAAAATTTACACTCTATCAATGCTAAACCCAACGCTTTCTTTTTTCCTCGCAGAACTCTTTTGCAAATGGGTTTATTGCCATAAAGGAGACAGGAGCCCTGTATGCAGGCCCCTGAGAATGGGCTTTTGTTTTGTGAATGGAACATGAGTTTTTTTTTTTGGGGTTGTGGAAGGGACAGGCCCGGAACATGGGTTTAAATTCCAATAAAGTTTTCAGAGACTCCGCCTCCCTTTCTTCAAAAGAAAAATAAATTATGAACTCATTTTCTGAGAAAACAAACCAATGATGATATTTTCCCCAGATAGAAAAAGCATGATAACAGAAAGCTCTGGTAGGTGGTAACTAACAGTGTCCCAATATTAGCTGAGTCACGACTCACAACTCACAAGTCCTTAAAAAGTCAGTGGGTTAGTTAGTAACGTGAGAATTTCAGTGGTCTTTATGACCTTTAAGGCCTTGTCCACTTGTGTCAGGTAGCATTCAAAGCAAACCCACATGAAACCCACATTCTCATGAAACCCACATTCTCAGTAAGCGAGCTACAATTCATTAACGGTAACCTTTAAATAGATTTTTGAGATCAGGGAATGTGGTCCGGGGCTCAAAATATGCATAACTAAGTATTGAGGAGGCATGATTGGTCAGAATGAAATGGTTGCGATAGATGGGCCTACAATGATGCACCAAATTACTTGCCAGTTCAGCTTACTTTTCACCGAATACCTACCCCCCTCACTGATGCTGTTGCTGCATGTTTCTTGGATTATCATTCAACATGACCCCACACACTGGGATCCAAAACAGCTTTGGGTCTATAATATCAGGTCTGATTGGACATGAGAGACCATTCATATGCCTGCACACTGAGGACAGTTTGATGTGACACTTTGGGTTGTGTCCCCTCAATTTGTCACTTTATAAGCTCCAAGTGACATGTCAGTTGAATCCTAGTGTGAGGTGCCCAACTGAGCCTTTTGGAAGGAAGGCCTGACAAGATTGGGAGAGAGAGAAAAGGGAAAGGGAAGGAGACCTTTTAATTTGCCAGTTTCCCTTGAAACATGTCATTGGTTATAAATACTGTATACCGAATGGACTAGGATGTGGTCAAATTTGCTTCCATGTGATGTGGTAGAAGGGGTCTTTCAACCTTTCAGGAAAAAAATAATAATACTCGCCCTAACCCCGAATACCACAACTGTTTGCTGCGGGCTGTCTGGTAGACCCTTTTCATTTATATGGCAACAGCAACCCAGAAGGGGGGGGTTTTGAGGTGGATTGTGGTCTAAAGAAGTCCTTAAACCCGAAAAGCCTAAGGCTGACTTTAAACCACTATGGAAACAGGGAACCCGTTGTGATGTTCAGCTACAAATTGTGGTGCCCCTTATGGTCCGGGCAAGGTTTGTTTTCCCTTTCTCATCATTAAATTTGCGCCCCCTGGGTCCCTTTTTATTAAAATCTCCTTTCATATCAAAAACCAAATAATAATAATAATAATAATAATAACTCTAGACAGATTCGGCCTATAGCCTCAACTGCTCCAGACCTGCCCAACTGCAGGATTTTTTGTGTTTTTTTTGTTGTTTTTTCGCAGGTTTGATACTCACCATGGATAGCCAATGAGACTTGCCAAACATCCTCTCTTCTACTCCTCCAAACTTATGTAGCAAACCATATACTACAAAAATTTGTAGATCATCACCTGGGAATTTGAGTACTGCCAGGTAATGAAATGGAACATGTGTCACCAAATTTCGTATCAAAACTCCCAAAATTTGATGGGGTTCATTTGTAGCCTAAGCTCACTCTTCCTATGAATTTGCCTTTGTGAGAGCATTCAATGGACTCAATAGAATGGGCTTTTAGTGTATAGATTCCAAAGCCTCCACACCCATGCGCAGCGTGCTGTGTACTATCCTCCAATCGCATTAGCACCACATTACATTGCCGTCAACCATAATGACCGCCTCCAACACTCGTTTTGCATCCTCGTTGCTCAATGCACACAGCATTTACGACTGCATTGGCACACATGACCACCAGATCGAGCAGCGTTCACACTAAAATCTATCACAACTCCAGCCTGAAAATATTACTTACCACAGACCTCTTCGCGTAAAGTCCAGCTTTCACAATATGACCACAGACCAACTTCCTCTCTCTGTCAAGCTCACATACAATATTTATCAGGAGGGCAGCCTAAGTTGTCAATGGCATCTGGTACAATTCCACCGTATTTTTAAGAAAAAAGGGGAACGGACTACGGAGGCCCTGTGATTCCACCTTTCAAAGTTGAAATCAGATGATCAATAGGCGTGATTTGTAGATTAGTGGGCATTCCCATCTAAGGTTCCCGAGAATCACACTGGATGCATGAGGTGCAGTAGCATTACAGAGACTGAAAGACATCATTTCATACTAATACATGTCATATTTGCATGCTAAAGTCGTTTTCTCTTCCGACTCCTGATCTAGCTATCAAAAACACTTGCCAAAAGCCCGGTGCAAAATCTGATGAAGAGAAATTCATCACCCTTAAGCTGATCCAGAGCTGACGAGGCAATGGCCGGTAGACATCATGTTTAATCATAGCATGAAGCCTGCGACAGTCAACACATAAACGAGTAGATTTGTCTTTCTTGACCACAAGTACAGTGTGAAAGTCCAGCCTAGGGAGATGATGGTTAATGATCAAAATCGCATCCAACATTTTCTTAATCTCTTGATGCAGCACGGGGGCTTTCTCTGTGATGACATATTGTCTCTTATGTTTATGTCATGCTTCAACACATCAAGCACCCATATTCCGAGCCCCCTAAAGATCTTTGAGTTGTGCTCTAGCTGGAGGGCATGCAACTTGTCACGTTGATAATCTGTTGGCAGTACCGTCTTGATATTTCCCAATCTCTGTTGACAGTGAAAATCTTGCTGTTACAACCTCAACAACGTAGCTGATGCACGTGATGATCCACCAACCCAATGTTATTGGAATGCAAGAAACATCCAGTGGCAGCCCTCTGGCATGGCACAAGGCAGCCTTACAAGTAGGGGGTTCAAAGCCACAAAGGTGTATGTTGGATGTTCACATATCTTTTCTTTCCTTTTCTATTCTTTGCTTTTTCGAAAAGGGAACCATTGGAATTTTAGTGATAGGAAACAATAAACCTTCGCGGTGTACTTTAAAGGAAGTCACCAAACCAGAGACTCCGCGAAGGAGAGGTTGGGTAGGGTGAAGCGAATATTCAGGATACTCCCTAGATGCCTTTAGAATATTCTTAAGCGTAACTAAAATTGAGAAACAAAAAACTTTGCGAAACTATTTTTAACTGCTCACATAGGCCCAAGTAACCCCTATACACTATAACCATGTTACCCTATAAGCATGGGATTTCCTCACGCTGTGCTCACCCGGTATTAGGCCCTTTCCATGATAGACTTGAGAAAAGGGTGCTGAGACTCCAAGAGACCTACTTAATTTTATTTTCTCAGAGTGAAATTAGAACTCTCACCCCCCCACACTCCTACTTAATTTTATTTTCTCAGCGAAATTAAAACTCTCACCCCCGAAACTCTTATTTAATTATTTCTCGGTGCGAAATTGAAAGATAGATCAAATAGTTTATCGTTTTGGTGCAACTGCACCCTATAAATGCAGCTTCTCATTGTTTGATAATTGGGTCTTGAATGCGGGCACGTGCGGTTGTGGTGGGCCCACAGGTGGCGCCAGGTGGGGCGACCCTACCCGGCGGGGTCAGTTAGCTCGGGTGAGCCCCCTTGGGACGCGCGCAGGGGAAGCTCGGGTGAGCCCCTTGGGACGCGCGCAAGGGAAGCTAGAGGGGGAGTGAGTCTCTTGGGCCCACAAAACACCTGAAGATATGTAGATATATAATTATTTATTTCAACATTTTATAGAAAGTAGTAACTAGTGTGATGATAAGGAGCAACTTGTGATGAATGTGAGTCTGCTGTTCAAATCTTGGCAGGTGACATTGTGGTGACATTGTGGTGGTAATGTGTGTTAATAATAAATATATATTTTGTTTGAGGAGGGTCCGAAGGTTGGACTTAGGCGCTCGCCAGTTGGGGTCTGTCGCCAATCAGTCCGCTCGCCAGTCTGCCGGACTAAGTCAGTCCGCTCACCAATCGCCAGTATGCTCTCCAGTCCGCCGGTCAGTCCACTCGCCAGTCAGTCTGTTGGTCAGTCCGCTCGCCAATCCGCTGGTCAGTCCACTCGCCAGTCTGTTGAGGGTTTGGCCAGTCTGCTAGAAGGTCCGCCACCGTTAAAGAACTGAGACTTAGAAAAATTCAGAATCTAGACCCGGTGAAAGGGGGGTGGGTTCATGAGCTCACCCCATGGGCCGTCATGGCCCATAGTTGCATTCAAGACCCAATTATTAGAAAATGAGAGGCATAAATGCACCGTGCCTCAAAACATGTAACTCCTATGACCGCAGTTTAAAAAACATACAACCCCCATGACTGTGGGTTGTGCTCAGGGTGTGCTCACATGATACCAACCTCTGTGAAGGATAGTGAAGTTGCGCAACTTCACTATCCATATCATCGAATTTACATTGTGTCATGACCACTACCCAGACAATCAATCCATAACCAACGTGAAAAATACGAACCGCTTATTCTAGCCCTCCACTTATCCTAGCCCTCCGTCAACATGGATGGCACACTTCCCCATTCACTATTATTATTCCGGTTGCCATGGATGTGCCCATAGCCACAACATTAACCTTCTAGAGCAAAACCTAGAACTTCCCCACACCTCCACCACCACTTTCCTCCATACCCTCCATTTTATTGCTATCAAACCAATGCCCAAAAAACACAAGATTGAAAGTGGCAAACTGGTCCCCTCATAGGTATTTCTTGGCTCATAGAGGCCACCCCTGAAAGGGAGGAAGAGGCTCTTATTTACGTCAACTCCGGTTGGCATCCTCTCTTTCTCTCTCTCCCTCTCCGTCCACCTTCCGAATGGCAGGTAGTAGCCCTTTGGGATGAAATGATACAATAAATTACAACTACTTGGGCTACAGTCTTCCTCTTTTAACAAATAACATGAAATACTTCCCTTTGTATAATTTACAGAAACATGGAAGGCTTGCTGTTCTCTCTTGTTGCTTGAGGTGCGATTTGAGTGCACACTATTTCAGATACACTCAACACTGTTTGAGGTGCAATGATGGCATTTCAGTTTCACAACCTCCTGATACATGGCATCTGATTGGAAAGCAGTTCTTTGTGAAATATTTTAAGGGATGTATCTGTAATTGTGATCTCCACTGTCTTCACCTTCTAAAGATTTCCAGCTGCTTTTGCATCACTCCTCTAATCTGATGTAATATACAAAGGACCTTCCTACAATTCTGAATGACATGGACGCCCCTTTGCGAAGTCCTGTGAGCGTCCAAAAATGAACGAGCGGATCGATGCAAACATTTGGCTCCACGACCACTTGACAGGTTGTGGCTCCGTGACCACAGTGCACAGCGACTCGAAACTTACTTTCAAATACGGTGCAACATGCTCCTGCAAGTATACATTAAATCCCCACTCAAATCTGCCCCATTAGCTGTCATAAAGTGTCGTACAACTGATAGGGAGGGGCAAAGACATTTCTGTTTTTGGTTTAGAGATGGCAAACAGATCTCTTGATTTCCAGCAAATCAGAGATGATGTTCTGGTGCCTACTTTAGAACTGAACAAAAGGAACAGACTGCTTGCCAGCGTTGTGTTTAACATACTCCACCCCTGGTTTAGATGGGAAAACATGAGGGGGAAGAGAAAGACCTACGTCCACCCGACAAAGAATGTACTCATAAGACATTGTTTGCCATAGCCTTGTGGCCATTGACCCCGCGCCCAGTTTGAGCGGAACACAAAGGGACAGAAACTACCTTTGTCAGGGGCTGACGACTGTAGTATGACTTACCGAACAGACAATTGATCCGAGTTTTCCAGATGTCCTCTACAAATCCCTTTACACAAGCATCAATCTGCTGTATGTGATTTTTCCCAATAACTAGGCCCCAAAAGAGCATGGGCTTTTGGCTCAGCCTCGAGATTTTCAAAGTTGGAAACAGAGGTACAGGCAAAAGTCTCATGATGGATTTGAAGAGGGCGTCTCTCTGGTGAGAATACACAGGACAATGAATCAGAAAATGAATATTGTCTTCAGGTTGCCCCACACAACGGGCATTTGCAATCCCCCTTTCCTCTCTGCATCTGTTTGCTGTTCAACCCGCCCTCAGTTTAAATTTCAGTCTAGTGCCAAGAGTGGGCAAACCCTTGAGGTCATCCATGATTGCCTCCCCATGTCACAGACTGGAAACAAGTTCAGGGAAGTTTTCTGCCTAACTTCATTTTCATCAGACAATTTCCTGGCAACAGACATGGCCTTGGACACTACAGCCTCTAAGTCAACCTGAGAGAGAGAGTAAGACATCCACAAAGAGAGAAGTTTGATGTAGCCTAGACCCAGCGCCCAGCTTGAGCAGAACAAAAGGGAGAAGACACCATCTTTGTCCGGGGCTCACTCCAGTAGTGGGACTTAGCATTATATAAACAATTTGTTCCAACTTTCCAGATTTCCTGTAAAAAGCACACAGGCATTGATCTGCTGTCTGTGATCTGCCCAACAGTTCGGCCCCAACAGGGCCAGGGCTTTAGGCTCATTTGATAGTTGAGAATTTACTCATGAGACGTCAATCAACGAGAGTATTAGAATGTACTCATAAGACGTTCTTTGCCATAGCCTTGTGGCCATTGGGAGTATTAGAGAATGTACTCATAAGACATTGTTTGCCGTAGCCTTGTGGCCATTGACCCCGCGCCCAGTTTGAGCAGAACATAAAGGGAGTATTAGAGAGAGAGAGAGTGACAAGCACTTCAGCTGTAACCCCAGGCCCCATCTGTGGTGAGGCAGGGAAAAGAAATCATGCTTTCTGGTATGATGTTAATGCCAGCCTCATCATCACTACTGCAATTTTGGTTTCCACATTAATGGGGGAGGTGGATATCCACAATAATATGCAAAGTAGACTATGCCTTGAGGATGTCACAGCAAATGTGTGCGCGGTTGACCAACAAGTACTCCCCCACCCCTCTCTCTCCCCCTCTCTCTCTCTCTTTCAAACTGGCAAGGGCAAAGCTCTGGGGCTCACTAAATTTTTCCACTGCAGAGGGGTCACCTCTGAGGTTAAGAAAACCATGCTTTGTCGCGTTATTAGACCTGCCTTGGAGTACGGATCTGCTATATGGGTTGATAACTCCAACCAGGCTAAGTCTCTAGAATCCATTCAAGTGGGGGTGCTTAAGGAGTGTATGTCAGCATGCTCCAAAACAGCCAATGTGGCTGTTCGGGGTGAGTTTGGCATTCTGTCCTTAAGCTCCCGACGAGATGAATTCAAGGTCAGATGGTGGGGTCAGCTGCAACATATGCCCAACACCAGATATCCTAAGTTAATCGACTCTACATCTTGGAAACAGGACCGCCCTGTCAAACAGGCTAAGTCCTGGCAGAAGAGAGTAGAAGAGATCCTCAAGGACCTGGACCTGGATCCGCAAGTCTTGACCCTGCTGGATAAATCTGACTTAGAGGCTGTAGTGTCCTCAGCCATGTCTGTTGCCATGAGATTGTCTGATGAAAATGAAGTTAGGCAGAAAACTTCCCTGAACTTGTTTCCAGTCTGTGACATGGGGGAGGACATCTTGGATGACCTCAAGGGTCTACCCACTCTCGGCACTAGACTGAAATTTAAACTCAGGGCAGGAAGCCTACCTTTGAACAGCAAACAGAAGCAGAGAGGAAAGGGGAGAGTGCAATTGTCCGTTGTGTGGGCAATCTGAAGACAGTATTCATTTTCTGATACACTGTCCGGGGTTCTCTCACCAAAGAGACGCTCTCTTCAAATCTATCAAGGGAATTGTGCCTGTACCCCTGTTTACCAACTTTGAAAGTCTCGAGGCTGAGCCAAAAGCCCAGGCCCTCCTGAGGCCTAGTTTTTGGGCAAATCACACACAGCAGATTGATGCTTGTGTGAAGGAATTTCTAGAGGATATCTGGAAAACCCGGATTAATTCTATATATGAAGGTAAGTCTTACTACCAACGTCAGCCCCTGACAGAGGTAGGTTCTGTCCCTTTTGTTCCCGCTCAAACTGGGCGCGGGGTCAATGGCCACAAGGCTACGGCAAACATCGTCTTATGAGTACATTCTCTGGACTCTCTGTTGCTTCCCTACTGCCACAAAATACAGAAAAGGTGGAAATCACGTCCAAACAGGATCGCAACAGACTCATCAGAAGAGAACTTATGGAACTCCACGTCAGGCGAATATGGAAGCCACCCACTCTAACAACAAAACTCCATTTCTATTGGGAGACATTCTTGGGAGACATTCTTGGTTCTCCGTGATGATAGAATCTTGCGGCCCAATTACCTCTCAGCACCTTTATCTCCCTCCCTCCTGAGGGCATTGGGGCGGTTCAGGGTGGGTTCCGACACTCTACTGATTGAGACTGGTAGATGGGAAAACCTGCAACAGGAGGACCACGTATGTCCATGCACTGGGCGCAACCAGAAATCGAAACTGAAGAACATTTCTTCTTTCATTGCCCTCTCTACTATGAGATCCATGGGAGATTCAACTGTCTACTCCGTGGAACCCAATCTAGTCTTTCATTATGAGGATCAAAAGTGCTTGGCAGCCTATCTGCATGAGGCGTTGACCCTTAGGCAATCCCTTGAACAATAGTTGCTTTTGGGCTGCTTTTGGCTGTCTCTTTGGGTGGTTTTGTCTTCCTAATTCTTGTTTCTTGTTATTCCATTTTGTCCCATAAGCTGTTTTTGCTTTCTGCAGACCATTTCATGTCATTTCTGTTCCGCCCAAACTTTGTAACATCCACGGGAAGTTCAAAGAGCTTATGGGAGACTGTCTGTTGGTAGATACAGATGAAACAAGGATTTACCTTGAATACCTCGAAAGGGCAGAAATATGTTCCATTGCATGCCTGCATCCACATGTCACACCATATCATTAGACGGCTGTAATACACACCTACCCGTAACAGCAATATCTACAAAACAATCACTGCAACAAAAGAAACCTGGAGGATAAGAGTGCGATGCCTGTCGTAGCCTAAAGGGTAGAGACAAACAGATACTAACTTACCATCAAGTCATTGTGGAGTGACTTGACTATCTGTAAAGCAGGACTCAGAAGGGGTTGACTGAAAGAGTACATACCGGCATTACTACAGGCTTCTCATTGTGCAGCGCCTGCACCAAAAACCTTGACTTCAATGCGTGATCTTGTCCAGTGTTTTCCACTCCTATTGGGCACTTGTAAAGTACCAGGGCGGTGTTTGCTGCGAAGGGTGCCACTAGGCTGCCTCTCCACAGACGCTGGTGAGGGGGCCTGAGTGGAACCTTCAAGGGTTGCTCAGCTTGAACGTTCTTCACATCTGGTCCAAGAAGAAGTATGTGTTATGGTCATGCATTCATGAACTCTTCACTAAAACAGAAGCAGAAGATAAACCCCTAAATGTGCACTAGTCTCTAAAGACACAACTGTATGACTCAAACAGTGTTTGGTGAATCAAGGGCTACAACACCACATCGCACCACAAGTTTTCTTTGGGGCCTAGCACAGTGCACAATCTGTGTATGAACAGGCCAGAGGAGAAACTACCTGTGCCTTCCCCAAACAGCCCCAGAAGACAAGTGAACGGTATGACAGTCTCTGCATGTGCGAATCGCATCCTCGCTTTTTCCACTGCTGAGTCACTGGGAGGTTCTGTGATCAAAGAATGCAAGGCATCTTATATATCTGACAGTAGTTGGATGACTCGTGGTCCTTATAGAATGTACTCATGAGACATTGTTTGCCGTATCTTTGTATAGACCCTTATAGTTATCCTTACAGAAATTGTGTCTATAAACATTCTATGAAAATCTTGCGACCTTATATAGAGCATAGATATTTAAATGTATTATTTGCTTGACACCCAAGCTCGCTATCTAATCTTCTTCATCTCCATAATCAGGTGACAACTTCCACACTGAATGGTAAACAATCATTAAGTGCCCTGATTTTTTGAGTTATAGAGACAAGACCTTCAGTGGCTGCTATCGTGCGTTCCATAGATCCGAGAACATCTTCAAGGAGGGGTACACCCATTTGGTAATTGATGGCCTCTCCATAGCCTTTCAGATGATGCATCTCCAGGTCGTCTGCCCACTCCAGCAGCTCCACCTACCCCATGCAAGATCACTTTCCAAATTCCTGAGCGAATGCAAGCAAGATTAACTCCATGATTCAACTAAAAACATTTATTGAGTTCTCAGAAAATTATCCTCATGTTCAGACATAAGATTTCGTGCATGAAGACCTCAAGCTGGTGTAATCGTGCTAAAAGTGCTAAGAGTGCAATTTCGGAACACTCTCAAGCTGACAAATTTTAGTATTCTACAAAGGTAGAGGCAACATCTGACGCACCTCCTCTGGGGTAAAGAGACCACAGGCGCGATCGGTTATGTTCAAAAGTGCTGCCTCCTGATGGATCCCTGACAAGCAATTTAGTTGCCGAGACATACTATTTTCTCCCTAAAGATCCCAGCACTCATAGTGTGCCCTTACATAAGAAACAGTACAACATCCTTTCTCTCACCCTCTCTTTGCCATGAGTGACTGCTATATACTTCATATGCAGAAATATTAACTATATGGGTGGGCTTAGGAGACAAAGGGAACCAGATGGACTTCTAGAACATAGCTCTGGCTACACAAAGCCTTGGAGTTTGAGTTTGGGTCCAAGCTGTCAACATAGAAGAGAAACATGTCTGGATGCTAGCCAGAGGAACTTGCGAAAAACAGCTGCTGATGAAGCTACAATTGCATATCATTGGTAGAAATGAGTGCAGCTAAGGAGGATATCTAATTGAAGGATTTTATTTGGTGTTGAGCAAATTACTTGCAAATCCTGATAATCTCATATGCTGACCACTGCTGATTCAATATGGCATTTCCGCAGCACCTGGATTAGGAAAACATACGTTCTTGCATAGAAGCCAAAGCGATGCTGTATCATTACTGGTGACTGCCAAACCGTAGCGTTCTCTCACTCCCTTGGCCACCAGCTCATAGACTTCCTCCTGTAACCCAGCCACTGCTGGCTTCCGGAGCTTCTTAGATTCCTGCAACCACCAGCCACCATTGTCTGTCTTGAGTTGACTGTATGTTCCCAGCTTTCTAACAAGTGATGATGCAAGAATATGAGAGTCCAGATACTTCAACCCACTGTCCTAGAAGGATAATGCTCAAATGAGAAATCACTCCACTTTTTTCCTTTTCAAATGATCTTATTTTGAGAATCAATACCACTGGGAGTCATCAACATACTGTATTAAATGCTTGAAAAGGGTAGACAGAGCGGGGCCGCGACAAGGACCTTGTAGGCAAGACATGTGTCGTGGAAACGGAGATGGATATCATGCCCACGGCTGTCAGTGATGACAGCAAAGGCACGATGCTTTCCAGGTCCAAGTGTGCCTCTGCCAGCAAACAATCCTATTCCAAATGCCACTGCACTGGCTGAAGTCCTTGCTACCTGCCCAACCATTACAACCTCATCCATGTCTGACATACGCACTATGAATGGCCAGACACTGAAATCTGCCATAGTGGAGCCAAATTCCTCAATCGTATTACAGGCTCCTTGACCCTCAAACTCAAACAAAGGCTTGCTTCATCAGGCAGTCAGAAAGGGATTGAGCAATTTCTTCAGGTTGCATTTGCTAAAAATAGCAGTGCAAGAGAATGCATATGCCACGGGGCATCACTTACGCACTAACAGAAGTTTGCTAACTACCTGCAGAAATTCAATGTCAATGGACCCTGATATGGAGTGTGGGTTATCTGCATCAAGGCATAAAGCAATCTCAGATCTTGAACAACCAGCTGCTACAACCAAGAGAACATACAGAATTGCATATGGATGGAAGGTACCTGTGTTGCAATTATGGGGTAGATGTCAGGATGATAGTCGTCTTTGAATATTTCTGGAAATGAATTACGAAGCCTCTGTGCCAGCTGATACATTTCCTCCTCACCCTGAGGAAGTAGCTCTCCACCTACCTTGCGTCCTTCCCACGGTGACTTCCATCCCCGAATCCAGCTGGGGGGTGAGGGATGATCTGCTGCTTGGTTGCGGTCCACCTCAAGGAGCAAGGACTGAAGCCTCTCCGCAAGGTGCTCCAGCTCTTTGATGCGCTTCTTGGTGGGAGCACGTGTCCCATGTCTCGCCTGAAAATCAGTTTGGTCCACATCAGTTTGGCTGTCTTTAGCTGGGTGTTCCTGCTCTTTGCCCCATAAGCTCTCGTGGATGTTGTCATCTTTCTTTCTCTCTCTCCCTTCTCAAGCACTGTGTGACTGGCAGCACAGACACAGCAACATATGTCACATCTGTGTCGGATTGGGGGCTAGAGCAGCGTTTATATTATCTGTTGGATGATCTCCATGCCAACCAGTATGACAACACTCAATTCTATGTGACTGAATAGTTCTGGGCTGAGAGTGAACATTTCAGCAATTCTGAGCTGACAAGTGCAGTCTGAGATTCCTACTATCGTGGACTCCAACCTGACAAAACAACTGACAAGACAAGACAACTGATGGCCATTGATGCCCTCAAAAGATGCAATATACCAGTCAATGAGTACATTTCTCTCACTCTGTCAGCCAGACGACATCTCACACATGTGGCAGTGAACCAGCCAGATCTGACCATGTACCAAGCTATAGTCAGATGTATGCTAGCACAATAGCCATTTTGGGTTGTCTCTCATATACGTTTGTGGGCCGAAACCCCACCACCGGCTCTAGGAAGTTTCATTGCCACTCACGGGACAAGACAAATGTGGCAGTGTACACTGGAACACCTCCTTGCAAAGGATGTATTGCCAACCCAAACTAACACTTCAAAGAAGTGACTGACAGCCATCTATCAACGAGTGCAGGTAGAGAAAATATTCATGTAGGATGCATCATACCACAAGATTGAGGTGGATTGGGACACAATCTGATGGCACAATGCGAGGGTCCTCAACCTCCTCATTGACACTCTTTCCTGCTTCATATCTGCACCACTGCAATACAACTTCCATAAGCATTTCCCCTGGGGTCAATGTCCAGACTTCAATCTCCGGCTCCTACTG
Source organism: Takakia lepidozioides (assembly GCA_030704615.1). Classification (NCBI taxonomy): domain Eukaryota; kingdom Viridiplantae; phylum Streptophyta; class Takakiopsida; order Takakiales; family Takakiaceae; genus Takakia; species Takakia lepidozioides. The sequence continues at coordinate 24,031,897 of CM060731.1, forward strand.
GTGCTAATCGATCTGTAGGCTCTCATGCGAGGTGCTTGCAATCCTCCCTCATCAATGGCAAGGTAGCTTTCCAGCATCACGACCAAATAATGCAGGCCTGACTGGGACAGACGTAACAATGCTACTACAACCAACAGTCTGCAGTTCATATCTGACTTGTTTCATTTGAAGACTTTAGTACGTCATTGAAGTAGAGCTTATGAGCTAGGTCCTTCAAGACAAGTATCGAAAGTAAGCAGTAATCTAGCTGATTATGACCATCCTCTCTAAGTGGTCATGACAAAATGCACAGGTTATTGCAAATTTCCCCTGAAACTTGCATATGCCAATCCAGAACCCTAAACCCTCAATTGTGTAAACTAATTCCAAGTAACGTTTGATCAGAGTGATGCACCCACATCGATATCATTTTCAAATTTGGTCTTAAAAGGTAAGTGATCGCTGATTTTCCGCTCTGCTTTCTTCAACTAGGTAGTACCTCTCTGACAGTTACTAGGTCAGTCGAACAATCCCTCCACCATCCCTCCACATATGAAGGAGAGGGACAGCTACGCCGCTAAGACCTTTGTGATCCTGGCAGTTGCAAGCTTGTTACGCACTATAACATTGGAAACTCTCAAGCAAGACATTGCCCTTTTGATGCAAAAGGGTCAGTCGAACAATCCCTCCACCATCCCTCCACATATGAAGGAGAGGGACAGCTACGCCGCTAAGACCTTTGTGATCCTGGCAGTTGCAAGCTTGTTACGCACTATAACATTGGAAACTCTCAAGCAAGACATTGCCCTTTTGATGCAAAAGAAAGGACCTGCTCGAAGTTGACAGATGATGTCTGACATCAAAGTCCACCGGTGCCGCCTCTGTATACAATGCTATGAGCAGTGGACCTAAAATACTCAAGACAATTACAGCGATCGAAACAAAGTGGCAAGTAGCAGTAGTCCGAGGCCTCAGGCCACAAACTCCTTTCTCCATGTTGCTCAAACTCCCCACTTGAATCTGGATCTTCCAGTCCTTTATCAACCTGGCCTTACCACACGCTGCACAAGCAATGCCCTAACAGAGAACAAAAACCAGATCCTGCTCGCAAAAACCCTCCTTGGTGAGAGACAATCTTCCACACCCAATTCTACAAATAAGATTCTGCTTTCAACAATTGTGCAATCGAGCAACAAGAATCCAAGTATGTTGTCAGCCTGAGCGAAACCCAAGTTGCGAAATCCAAGCAGTTTGCGCTGCAGGCCAGCTTGCTCTGGCAGAGACAAGCGGTGCCCCTATTACTACCCACGTGTCGCTTTCCTACAGATGCACTTGGCATCTTGGGAGAAGAGTTGGCCTGCATAACTAGGGTGATCCTGGGCTCAATCCTTCAACATGTGCCTTCAGCCATCCACTGGCCATCAAAGGCTGTTGTAGGAAGTAGAAGTAAAAAAGTTTGACGCCTCCACAAGGGAGCGTAACTTATGGTGTCACTTCACCACAAGGGCTACTAGTGCCTTCCAGCTGAAAGGTATGTGCCTATTACCACTTGGCTACATGCTGGTTGTAGGAAGTATAGGAATGGGCGCACATTAGAAAAGGCGTTTAATGTGACCCCTTTGGTCCTGCCTGCGTGCCCCAGCTACGCCGGCTCCTGCGCGGCTCGCGGTCGCTGCACCCGGGCGCTCCCCGCCCGCCCTCACCACACCACATGAGCTCTGTGGCACATGACACCTATCACCACAACCCAACATCGCGCACGAGACACATCGTGAGTCGAAAACATGGATCCACACATGGCAGATGACACATACAGGATGGTCATGAAAGTAACATGATGACCATAGGAGTGAAGCCAACATATGCATGTATACACAAGGTTGTACATGTTCAAATTTCAAAATTCAAATTTCAAAATTCAAATTTGAAATTTAGTATTATTTTATGGAGAGGATTGTTCATAACGATCTTGTGGGTCTACTTCTAGGATTTATGATGGATGTATCTAGGTACGGATGGATGAGACCAAGAAGTATGTGTAATGAGAGGCAACCTCCAATCGTCACCTTCCTTTCATGGTCCTCTCAAACTGTTCTTTCCACGAAAGCAGAACGTGCAGCCAGTATCAGCCATGCCTCAGGTCCCTGAATTGCGCCACGATATGTTTGTTGCCAAGAATGAAGAAAACATTGCATCCCATCTTGTTTTGCTGCTTCGAAACCAAGTTCAAATGCCCACTATAGGTGATTTTAACCATCATGTACTGCAGTGGCCAATGGCATGGCAAGTCTCCTGGCCAAAACTCAGCCGAAGCCGCATACATTCCCTAGAATCCACTAGAAGAAAAACGCGGAATAACCACTCTGTTAACCACTCATTTTGAGTGGTAAAAGACACTAAACCACTCTGGCCCCAGAGTGATGAAGAACCAGTGCATTAGGACAAGTGAGTGGTAAAAGACATTACGTGGCACCGGTGGTTAAGGACAGTGGTTCGAACCACTCACGTCCGGGTCCACCTGTTAGCTGACGTGTCACTAAGGTAAACCAACCACTTATGACGTGTCACAGTGGTAAACTGACGTGTCATAGTGGTAAAGTAACCACTTCCGTTTTGTAGTAGAGACGTGTAAGCCGATGGTCCGTGGATGATATTGGAGATTATGTCGACACGTGGCGACACTCTCAGCATGGACACGTGTCGGGTATTGTTCAGAATGACATCTGGTACAATTCCAACTCTAAAGATGTCGCCATGGACCTCTTTCCCCTTTTCCAAAGCTGCTAGGGCAGTGTTCAAATTGACATTTGGCACAACTCCAGCTTTGATGATATCCCCATGCACCTCTTGCCCTTCTCCAGGGCTGCCAGGCTTGCACAAGAATTGCAAATGCACACAAACATGATGTGCTTCCCCCATCCTTTGCTCATAGGTCTCCAAAGCCTCCTTCCCTTGTCCCTGCCGTGCATACCTTGCAAGCATCGCACTCCACGACACCACATCTCGTTCAGCCATAGTGTCGAACACTCCCTTTGCATCCTAGATCCTAAATCCCTTTGCACCCACATTTTGCAAACATGTCCACCAGGGTATGGTTCAGAATGACATTTGGTACAATTCCAGCTCTGAAGATGTCGCCATGGACCTCTTTCCTCTTTTTCCAGAGCTGCCAGGGCAGTGTTCATAATGACATTTGGTACAATTCCAGCTTTGATGATACCCCATGCACCTCTTTGCCCTTGTTCAGGCTCGATGCACCCACATTTTGCATAAATGTCCACCAGGGTATGGTTCAAAATGACATTTGGTACAATTCCAGCTCTAAAGATGTCGCCATGGACCTCTTTCCCCTTTTCCAGAGCTGCCAGGGCAGTGTTCATAATGACATTTGGTACAATTCCAGCTTTGATGATACCCCATGCACCTCTTTGCCCTCGTCCAGGCTCGATGCACCCACATTTCGCATACATGTCCACCAGGGTATGGTTCAGACTGACATTTGGTACAATTCCAGCTCTAAAGATGTCACCATGGACCTCTTTCCCCTTTTCCAGAGCTGCCAGGGCAGTGTTCAGATTCACATTTGGTACAATTCCAGCTTTGATGATATCCCCATGCACCTCTTTGCCCTTCTCCAGGCCGGCTGCCAGGCTTGCACAAGCATTGCAAATGCACACAAACATGATGTGCTTCCCCCATCATTTGCTCATAGCTCTCCAAAGCCTCCATTCCACATCCCTGCTGTGCATACCCTGCAAGCACATCATATCGCACTCCACGACACCACATGTCGTTTAGCCATAGTGTCGAACACTCCCTTTGCATCCTAGATGCACCCACATTTTGCAGACATGTCCACCAGGGTATTGTTCAGATTGTCATCTGGTACAATTCCAACTCTGAAGATGTCGCCATGCACCTCTTTCCCCATTTCCAAAGCTGCCATGGCAGTGTTCGATTGACATTTGGCACAATTCCAGCTTTGATGATATCCCTATGCACCTCTTGCCCTTCTCCAGGGCTGCCAGGCTTGCACGCACATTGTATATGCACACAAACATGATGTGCTTCCCCCATCATCTGCTCATAGCTCTCCAAAGCCTCCATCCCACGTCCCTGCCGTGCATACCCTGCAAGCATCGCACTCCACGACACCACATCTTGTTCAGCCATAGTGTCAAACACTCCCTTTGCATCCTAGATGCACCCACATTTTGCAAACATGTTCACCAGGGTATTGTTCATAATGACATCTGATACAATTCCAGCTCTGAAGATGACGCCATTGACCTCTTTCCCCTTTTCCAAAGCTGCCAGGGCAGTGTTCAGATTGACATTTGGCACAATTCCAGCTTTGATGATATCCCCATGCACCTCTTGCCCTTCTCCAGGGCTGCCAGGCTTGCACAAGCATTACAAATGCACACAAATACGATGTGCTTCCCCCATCATTTGCTCATAGGTCTCCAAAGCCTCCATCCCACGTCCCTGCCGTGCATACCCTGGACCAAGCTGACCTCCCAAGAACCTTGTAAACATCAGTGAGGACTTAAGTGCGTAGCAGCGATAGGGCTTAGTGGTGTGAGCCTGTCTACCACCCCCTAACCTGTGTGGCCTAAGTCTACCATCTGTAAGTCTGCGCAAAATTAAGGGTACCCCACAGAACCCGTACTTAGTGCTTGAGGGGAAAAAAAAACATCGCATTGGTCCATGAGAACCATCATGGTGCAGCTAAGCGAGCAGAGATTGAAACACGACCTGCTAAGACCAAGCTGACTCTTCCAAGAACCTTGTAAACATCAGGAAGAATACCAAATCATGGTACTAACAAGAGCCAAAAGCCCACATTTGCAGGATGGACAAACTTCTTCACATCCTACATTAAGAAAAAGCCACACCTTGCGATTGCGATTGTCCCACCATCATGAAGGATCGTAAAAAACTCATGCGAGCTTTGTTCTGTGCTGCAAATTCAAGGCCGAATCCGATGAGAGGGCAAAACAGGCTGAAATAGGTCGAAGATGAAGGTGCCCTAACCACATTGTCGTCGACCTTGTGTCATGACCCATGGAGGATTTGACAGACCATGAACCCAAACGGACCTCTTGTGTGTGCTGCTTGTGTCTGTAGTCAGGTAATGTCGGATTGTCCATGAGAACCACCACGGTGCAGCTGAGCGAGCAGAGATTGAAATGCGACCTGCTGAGACCGACCTGCACGAGGACTTAGTGTGCACAACAATTATCGGGCTTAGTGGGGCTTAGTGCATGAGGGGGAAAAAAACAACACGAGGAGTTTGAACCTGCGACCCTGCGACATGCAGAAAGTGCCCTTACCAGTATGCTACATGCACACATTTGAAATTTCTCCCCAAAAGTATCTATATATTGTACATACGTGAAGGGCAAATTTTTAAGTTTTTTAACCTTTTCACAAACCCTATAAGCAACTTTTTGTTTTTTTTTTTTTTAATAAATTTTAAGGGAAACCTCAGGCCCTTGAGGAGGGGAAAAATTAACCCCCTTTCATTTATGGGCCATGAGACCTACAGGAGGATCAACGCCCAGACATACCGTCGTCACAAACAATCCCACACATGGAGTAATGCAGCGGGTTTGAACCCTGAACCACCAGGGCAACACACTTTGCACTTACCAGCCGATGTGCTTTAAATCTTTTGCACTTTGATTTTTTTTTTAAATTCATTTTAGTGGTTACAAGTGAGCACATAGATATATTCCATGGAGATAAACAAAACCGTTCATCCGGTGTCTTCACGGTGGATGTATCCCATGGAGCGTTACATGAAAGATCTTAAGGGATACGTTAGGAATTACGCAAAGCCAGAAGGGAGTACGGCTGCAGGGTATGTTCTGGATGAGGCCATGGGGTCCATGACTGAGTATATGCAATCATTTGATGCAACTCAACAGCGGACTTGGGATGCAAATGCGGAGGAAGGGGTTGAGGACGAGGTCTTCGAAGGTGTCGGCAAAAAGCGGGACATGACTGGAGCTGGGAGAGATGCAGCACAATTTTTGTATGTGCTGAACAATACCAATGTCATGGCTCCTTGGGCGCAGTGAGTACTTCTTTTCATTGCACCTTATTCATATCAAGTTCAATTTTAATTCTGACTGTCACCAGGGTAATCAAACCACCCACAAAGTCACAAATGTCAGTGGTTCATCCTGATTTTAACCAATGCTGTAGTAACGGAATGTTTGAGTGAGTGACTTGTTGGAAGAGCATGTTCATTTACAAGTCATTCTACTCACTCCTCTAGTGGTTTGAAACAGTGGTTTTCAAAGTATCATTCATGCTAGGTATTTTTTGCTAAGTAATGCAATACTTCATTGCTAACATGTGTCATTTTTGTTGCCATTTTGTGACAAAAAGTATGCAACAGAGAAGGCACAGTTCACAGCAAACAGAGAGGCATGTGGTGATGAGTGGCGTGCCAATCGACGTCTACCTTATCAGATCAGCCAATACCTAGGTCATTAGATGGTCCCACGGCTCTAAATAAAGAAGACCTGGCTATGTTGGCTACCATTCAAGGGGCATTTGTGCAACCAACCGCTATTCTAGTTGAGCAAAGTGATTCAGAGGGTGACGAATATGTTTCAGATTCAAAATAAAGTTTATTGTTGGAACCATTTGTTCAATAACATCATCCCACAATGGTCTGGCCACTTGTCTGTTTTTCAAAGTCTGTCACAGCTGCACAAACCACTTAAAGTTTTTCATGTATCACCCAAAAAATGGTACCAATCACTGTTGTGTAGGCAATCACTCATGAGCAACCATTAGCATAGTGGTTCCAATTATTGCAGTATCTTTCACCACCCACTCTCCACCACTGTCAAAGTGGTACAAATCAATGAGGTGTCTTTAACCACTCAAGATCAACGTGCCAATGTCCCCGTCCACGTGGAATATTATATTTATGAACTAAAATATATTTCCAAATAATAAATCACAAATAAAATTTGAATTATTACATGTGGAGTAGGAAGTGGTTTCAACCACTTCCCATCACTGAGGTGTCTATAACCACTCACAATGTACCACTGCACTCGTCCACGTGGAATATTATATTTATTAATTAAAATATATTAGCAAATAAATAATAATAAATAAAAACAAATTATTACACGTGGACTACTGAGTGGTTGAAACCACTTCCAACCACTGTCTGTGATGCCACTGTGGCATTTCATTGGGATTAACCACTGGCAAGTGGTTACTAGTGGTTTATACAGTGGAAAAAGACAGTAGTGGTTAAAGGGCCAGTGGTTATTCCACGTTTTTCTTCTAGTGATCGAGTTGCTGATTTCATTATAGGGGAGTCTTCCCGTTCAGCAGGCATCAGCAAAGATGCCATCTGGAGGGGTCTCTCTTAGCTCCTCGCAGCAATAGTGCCAGGACTACAATAAGGTACATTGGGCTGCAGGTCATGTGTTGCAAGGGCTACTGAATGATTTCCATGAATGCCCGAGTGCCTGAATCCCCTTGGTGTCATAGTAACGGACTGTTTTTTTTGTTATTGTAGGTATCACTGCTCATATGGTCCACAGGACAGAACTAGGTGCCTCTTGGAGGTTACCCCTGCAATGGCACACAAGAAACGTCGAGTGAAGCCTGCAAAGAAGAAAGGGAGGAAGCCAAGAGTCACAGCTGCTTCCACTGAAGCAAAGGCAAAACAAATGAGGATCACACAAACAAAATCGGGGGAAGGCATCAAGAGGGGATGCATGTACAGGTTTATAGTGAAGCAATGTTATGTGGACCCTGATATTGCAGAGTTGGTCTATTATGAAAAGAACATGTGAATGGGGATGGACAGGTCTGCCATGGACATGCGCATCAAGTAGGTCGCATTTCATTAGCTCCCCATTTGAGCGATGAGATGAAATCATGGGTGTTACACAACCTCCGTCTCGGACTAAGCATCAACAAGATAATGCCCAAGCACACGCAGAGGGTGAGGGAAATCATGGATGGGGGGTTGGAGGTTACTCGTGACACCTTCCTTCTTTCAAATGACATCCGAAATATTGCCAACAAGTGCCATGAAGAAACTTTCAAAAAGCACTCCAATGATGTACAAAGTACTCGAATGTGGGTGCATGAAAACTCAGGAAGCGTTTTCTACTACCATGAAGAGTCTAATTAACCTGCTTGGACGTTGAATGACAGAAAACTCAACCTTCCATTTGTGCTTGGCATACAAACCAATTGACAAATAAATCAGATGCTCAAACACGGTCATCGTCGCATAGTTGTTTGTGATGCAACCTTTGGAACGAATGAAAATAAGGTTCGTCAGATTGTTAACCCGAATTTCTTGAAAGCATGACAAATTACGTTCTTCATGTGAAGTCCTCTATGGTATTCCAGTGGCTTACATTATCACTGCAAAGGTGCAAAACCATCGATCTGACGCCTTGGATGGAGGCACTGAACAAACAAATGACAAGTCTGCAAGTAGACTGGCATCCCAATGTCTTTATTGTGGATGACGCATATGCTGAAATTGCTACCATTAGGTACGTCCATGAACTCAGGCAATATACCTACCATAATCTCTTAGTTACACATGAATTTCAGTTTACCTACCTCATAAGAGAACAGATCTGTTTGGGGGGATTTTGCTGTTTTCTTGTGCTTGTGGCATGTTCACCGAGCCTGGCAGAAGAATGCAGTTGCAAAGGTGAAAGACCCAGTATTGCAAGCGGCTATCTTACAAGACCTGGCACAGATCATGTACGATAGAAGGGAGACCTCTAGGGATGCAGGTGAAGCATTGGCCGTATTCAAAATTCTGGACCTACGAGAGAAGTACCCTTCTGAGACAGAATTATGCACCTACATGGAGACATAGTGGCTTCCATAAACCAAAATGTGGATGAAAGGATCCCGGAACATACCTCATGCCTCTCAAGACACTAATGCTGCCATAGAAGCATACCACGGGAACCTGAAAGCGCAATTGAAGAGCATCAAAAGCGTCCTCGGTAGCAGGCGGGTGGATTGGCTCATCTCTGAACTGACAAGTGATGTGCTAACCCATTACTGGTACATGCCACATGCAAAGACATATGGGTTCATCCGAAACAAGCGGCAGGAGGGATTTGTTTGCACTTCAATCTTGCTTGCCAATGACATTCCAGATGCCAATGTGCACCTGCCTCATACACCCGGAGGCATTGCAACAGTTCAATGTCACCACCATTTGGGTATGACATATACTATCCACAATCCGGATTCTAAAATGGCATGTTGTGATTGTCATTGGGCCCAGAAAAGAAATATGTGTGCATACCAGGTGAAGGTTCTGATGCTGCGCCCCCAAGTGGACGATGTGCTGATTGCAAAGTTCTGCGGTTCCCTCATGGGCACATGTAAAGGTGGCCTGAACAACTTGATGACTGGTCATCACTCCTCTTCTTCCATCTCTTCCTCTTCACAAACTCCCCCAGGTCTGACCTCCCCTTCAATGGCTCAGAGAACATCCGTTGGTCGAAGTCCACTGCCCAGCCTACCTGCCCTTATCTCCACAAAGTGGCAAACTATTCTTGAACTGACGGATAACAACATATTTCTCCAACAACATCTTCTTGCCTTAGTGAGAGCTACAAAAGGAAAGATTTTGGACCTCACTGCCATGATGGAGGAGGGTCTTCAGTACCCTGGTGAGGAGCTAGTTATGACTGTTGGTGATGATGGGAATGGAAAGTCACTTGCGCGCTACAAAGACTATTTGGAGAGGCATGGCTACTCGGGAAATTACCCACCCGTGTCCTCAGATTCCAGGACTAGGAAGAGGTTGTACACCGGCTGAAGGAGTTCAGGTAAGCCAGCATATGGAGGTCTCAGGGTTCATGTCTTTCTCCCGGTTCTAAACTCCAGGTCTGTCATTTCCATGGGGTGTATGCTAAGTTAATGGGAAATGAGGCTGGTCTATGCAGGGATAATCTGAAGCAGCCCTTCCGACTCAACACATCTTTTCAAATTTGTATGCATGGGAATGGGATGGTGGACTATGAGGGGGTGGTGAAGTAATTTGCATCAGAAATATTGTGGCTAATGCATGTGAACTTTAGGAGACAGTGAGGAAGACCAATGCATCTTTCAGCCTGCCAACGAGGACTTGTATGTTGCTTTTGGAGGTTTACGGTTTAGGACACACTCTGAACCGGCTCAGGGGGGTTGAAACCAAGGTCTGCGTAATGTTGCCTTGAAGAGACGACTTGCTAGTATTGGAGACCATCATAACAATAGCATCAGATACAGGGCTCATTCTCTTTCTGTTTGTAACATCATGAGATCTTTACATGTGAGTTGGGATGTAGTTCAACTTGCTGGGAGTTTGGATCTTTGGTTTGGGTCACTGTAGTTCAGTAGGTATTTCGAATCAGGAGACCTTGTTCAAATATTTGGGGTCGAACTTTTTTTTCATCATGAGGCAAGCATTTGCAAATGAAGATGACATTCCAAATTTACACATTCACATGCATCTTTGCAGTTGAATACCTAGTTTGAGTCGTTGGCCATGTACAACTGTTTCATTTGAAGTTGGTATTCACATAAAAGGGAGCAAGCACAACCTGCAACAATACAATGCCCATGGAATGTTATTATTTATATGATTGCAGAGCAGAGGTGCAAGGACAGAGCTGCCAGTGAGGTAAGAGGGAACGACGTGGGCACAAGTTCGTTCGGACCCCAAAATGTCTAAAATGTGAAGACTAAGCATTGTGTCCATCAGAAAATGCAACTATATTGCTCCCACTCCAGTGGGTTCAGAAAGCAATAAATACAATGCCTCTCCAATAACATTTGTGAACAAAACAGCCCACCGAGAATGAGTATACAGACATACTACTGTGACAATGCCAATTCAAAAGGAAGCATCCCTCACAAGCACCCGCCATTTTTTCCCGTCCTACTGTCATGTGGGTGGAGGCTGCCAATCAGAGACATTTGCCTCCACTTCATGCATGTGTTGTGCATGTCATGTGGACCAATGCGTACCTCAGCTAATGATGGAATCAGTATCCAAATCGCATCCCTTTACTCCTCAAGATGCATGTGCCCATCCGAAACCGTGCAACACATGATTTACCCCCTCCAAAAGTCATGTTCTCTAGCCTCACTAAACACATACTCTCCACACATGACATTGCCATTCAGCACTCCCAAACTCGTTCAGTTTCCTCAGATCCCCCATTGCTTTGTCGCACTCTTCCTCTTTCATATTTTGCCTCGCATTGTAGCCTCTTTCACTTCCGCCTCTCTCACTTAGCAATGTCAGACGCTCAAGAAAGAATAGGCAGCTCTTGACTGCAAGAAAAAGCTTTTGTTGATGTCGATACTCACAAGGAGTTGGCAAGAGATAATATTGGCATCGTGGGGACTGACATCTCCGGATTGGAAGCGTTGGTGGATTGGTCAAAACCCACAGCATGAAACATCATTCTTACAGCATATGTATCCGCAGGTAGAGTGGGCTGGTCTGGCTTTTACGACGATACCAACAGTGCAGCTGCAAAACAGCCTAACACCGTTGTACTAAGGTCAAGATTCATGTGTGCTCCTAACGAAGAGTGGGGGCCACATGCTTTGGCCCTGGACCCTTCGATGGAGAACGAGTGTTTTCATATTCTTACCTTGTTTAAATGGGTGGATGAAGGCTGGGATTGCATTAAACTACTGGACGAACTTCCCTCCCCCATCATGCGCAAGCTTTAGAAGGGCTCCAGACCTGAAAGACCTTGGACCAGGGCTGGTGACATTTGCCTAACTATTGAGGATGGAGTGATGCATGTCATGTTTGCTTCCTTCATGCATATGCGGAAGAACTCATCCTCGGTGTTTTTGCGTGTCTTGCCGCATTGGGGGAGCAATCACTTTCATCATTCAGTCTTCTTCTTTCAGTGGGATATGCGTGTGTGTGTTTGGAAAGAGAGAATGATTAGGTAGGAGGTTCAGGTGCATAATTATGAGTGGAATTTCAAAGAGGTTGACTTGGTCAATAGCATGCTGAACCTCTTTTCACTAACATTAGATAGTTTGCCTCTTTTCTACGTTTGTGTGACCCTTGAAGGTGGCGAGATGCATGTGATGTTTGCTTGAACAATGCACATGCCAAAAATAGATTGTGATGTCCAACAATTTTTCCATGTATTCATGTCCAAGGTGTACTCTTGGTATTCATGGTTTTCATTTTGCTTCCACACGGTTTGAAGGTTCTCCCACCTTATAGTGCAAAGGCTGATCTGTTGAAACTTGAAACGTTGTGTCACCAACAGAATACTGCAGGGGCCACTAAAGACAAGGGGTGTAGCTGATCATCATAGAGAAGTACTATGCTTAGTTTTTTTTTTTTTTCCCAAAAAACATTTACTACTAAAATTAGTCTTTGACCTTCAGCCAGTACTAAAATAATAACAGCAATGTTCTTTAGAAACATATTATGGGTAGGGATCTCTATGGTTTTAAGCAAGCAAACCACAGGCACTCATTTGCTTAAGTAAAAGCTAGGGCTGATTTGGAGGTCACTGACAGACAGTCCACATACTAAAAAACACAAATTTTGGTTTATGTAAATCCCAGTATGACAGTACAACGAATATGAATACTGTTTAGTATGATGTTTGTCACCATTCTTCTTGTGCAAAACAATGAAACACCAGATGTATGTATGTAACACCGTGGGGATGACCCCGCCCTTTTTGTGAAAATTGAACATCATTCTCAAAATTCGTCGCGGTAGTGCGGAGCAACGCGAAGCCCTAGTTCTAGCGACGACCGAAGGTCGGAAGCTAGTTCAGCGTAGAGCAGGAATAGGGTGCCATAGTGCCATGTCATCGTTACCACGTTTCGTCGCCAGGTCATCATAGACACGTCATCGTCGTTGTCAATTTCTTTGGAATCTGCCCAAAATGCCCGAAAAGAGCCGCGGGGAATGGATGCCCCCGCGTGCTCGAGCGCGGAGGTGTTTCACGCAATGTGGTGAGGCCCGAGGGCATCTTCTTCTTTGACCTATTTCAGCCAGCAGAAATTACTTGAATATGCTTCCTTAAAAGAAACCATCCAGGCTGTGTACAAGGTCAGGGTGCTCCTAAATCAAGCAATAGTTGACCCAAAATTTTCAGTTGATCTGTTAAAAGGCTTAATTCTTAGTTGTCATGGAATCTTGTTGCTTGATCTGAATTCACACCACACCTTCTATGCACATCTGTGCTGGAAGAGCGCCTCTGCCTCTTTACTTGTTCATATGTCCTGCTTTTCGTTGAGTACACGCCAAAATCAATCATCTGTACCTGGAACGCCACTCTATAAAGTTTCTATCCGTGAGTTTGTACAATCAACATGTCTATATCATGGATGCTTTCCATGGTATGCAAGTAGGTTCCTGTATGTTTTCTCCTGGCATTTTGGGCGTCAGGTTGCCTTCGCTTCCACAGTCTGAGGGTTTTGGCTGGTTCTTCAAGGTCTGATCTCAGCCTTTCCTATATCAAATCGGTATGGTGGATCTATGGTGGTTTTTGAGTGATTTTGACATGTTACTCCCAATGTGGCAACAGGAAAGAATCGAAAAACAGATAACAGCGACGAGGAGAATCTCTGGAATGCTCACCTCAATGATGACCGCAGCTTCTGAAAGAGGATCAAGAGAGGGAGTCTACAGTGCCTCTTCTGGCACTTCTGCGCATGTGAAGATGCTTTGTGAGGCAGGCAGACTGAAAGAGGCTCTACAGACTTTAAACCAAGGAGGCATTTCAGCAGATTCAGATACCAATGTCTGTCTCTTGCTTAAGTGCATCAAGATGAAAGGTCTGGAAGCTGGAAAGCAGGTGCACACGCACATTATCCAAAGTGGATTCACGCCAAATGTTTTTCTACTCAACACCCTTATCATCATGTACGTTAAGGGCGGGAGCATCATGGATATTCACCAAACATTCAACAGAATGCCTCAACGATCTTGATCACGTGGAATATAATGTTGGCAAGATTTACCAAGCATGGGTGTGGTAGGAATGCTTTTGAGACCTATGAGCAAATTCTGCGCGAAGGGGTGAAGCCAAACCACATCACATTTGTTTGTGTTTGCAATGCGTGTGCAAGCCTGGAGGTTTACTATTTCATGAGCGCATGAGCCCATGAGCCTATGAGCCTATGAGCTCATGAGCGGACATCCGCGGAATTGGAATTTTCCTGCCTTTATTGACGGTGTTATGTCCTCTTACCTCGGTAATAGGGTCTGTTTCTCCTGGTCCAGGATGCGGAATGAGGAATTTCGGCGCCGTTATTCCCAAGAGCAGTGTGCTAAAATGGTGTTTTGAAGACATCCACCGGGGTATTTCGGCACCGAAATTACCTCTTAAAATGTGATATAGTGCGGTATTTAATGGCGCAGAACGGGCAATTTCGGCGCCGAAATACCCAAGTGGAATGTGGTGAAGTGCCTTGTGCTGAAGGCTTCCATCGCAATATTTTGGTGCAGTAATTCATCCGTGGAATTTTTGAGGCCCATATAACGAAGGCGCAAACTGGGCTATTTCGGCGCCAAATTTCCCAATAGGAATGTTAGAAACGGCAGGGTTTTCATGGCTTCAAGTTCCCGGGTCGATGGTGTGCATAAATTACTTGTAGGGTTCTTCACTGAAGTTTGCGTCTCTTCTGCTTTTATTATAGATTTTGGTTGGCGGAAGAAATGTAGGGAATGGACAAGCAGTCTGAACACAATGATTTTTCAAATCGTCAATATATTCATTAAGTGTTTCAGAACTGTACAACAAAAGGATCCAAATGAGACTTTGCTATGGTGAGGATCCGCTATCACTGTCCGATGCATCCCCGCCCTCATGCAAGGATGGCTGCCTTCCACCTGCCTCCGAACCTGCACTGCCGCTACCGCTGTTACTCTGAGAAGCCCTCCCCTCAAAAATACCATCCTCACCAGCCGGAACTGTCCACCTGGGTGCGGAAGTCTCCTCGACATTCCCCTCGCTCTCGGACGCGGATTCTATTACGAACTTCCCTACTCTGCCTTTCACAATTCTATGTTTGGCCTCACGCCTCATTATAATTCTCTGCTCATTCCCGTATGTCAATTGCTCTAACCGAGTAGGCCTATCCTCCCTCCTGATGGCTTCTTTGGCAGCCGTGTCTGCATACGCTGGTAGAAAAAAGGGCTTCTGGGGACTCGCGAGAAACGATTTTCTGGCAAAGAATGGCCGATGCGATTCTGTCTCCTCCTCTGCAACAGGGTCCGATTTGAGCAAGTCTCCCAGCTTCTCCTCGTCGGACGACTCTGCAAGGCTGAGTGTACGCACAAACATAGAATGAAGTACATTAGAGAATTCAAACAGGGAATCATCGGCAGGTTGCATGGTCCCTACAACCGAAACCAATACACTTACTATGGTGCAACTCACTCGAAGACAGGCATTGGGGGAAGCGGCTTCGGGCGCCCCTGCATCGAACGAATTTCCCGGACTTCCTCCTCTTCATCTTCCTCCTCTCCTTCCACGTCCTCTTCTGCGTTTTTGGGATCCTCAGTCGGAGGCAGACGCTGAAGGCCCGCCAAATTGTAATCGTACAAGGCCGTATCCCCCTCAAATGAGAACACAAATCGGTTCGACATCCTTCCCGCCCACATACAGGCACCTGCGAATTCATACGACAACCACAGCCAAACTCAAGAATGAGTCGCTTCCTCGCACAAGCAAACATACAGAAACGGAAATGGTGTCAATTTCAGTGCCGCATTCAATTAACGTTCTCACCTGTATTTGCAGTGACGTCAAGGACCCTGCCTTCAACATCCGTACACGTTTCCATGAGCGTCTGGATGAATGCAGGACTCCTGGTCCTGCCATACCTCCATGGCTTGCCCGACAAATCACAAAGAATGTCCTTCTCTCCCACATGGTTGAACAGGACGTTATACTCCAGTGGATCAACTGTGGAATCAACAAGTCTTCCTGCTTCACGTAATTTGAATTTCGAATGTTCCTTCACGAAGCAAAATGCCTGAAAGATAAGAGTCTGCAGAGAAGGAAATGAAAACGTCAGAGGTGGCCTACATGTACAGGGGCAATTTTGGCCAAGAAATTGACATAGCAGAGGAGAACCACAGCATACCTTCTGGCCATCGTTGAGAAGACCCTGCGTGTTGATGCAAGTCCAGATCTTTTTCAGGATGGGTGCTGCACTTCTCCCCGTCCATACTTTGATATCATTCTCAGTGACTTCTCCATCGGCTGCTAGCACAACAACACAGCCAACGTCGTCCAACATGTTGGCTGCGAACCCGAATGTGTGGCTCCAGTATCGTTCGTCGTACTTGTTCCACCAGGGAACTGAGCCCAGCCCCAGTATCTCCTGCCCATCCGGGATATCCACAAGGATCATGTCGATGGAGGCTTTCACCGCCCTGCCCCCGACTGTGCTCTTTTTGCCGTGGCTCATCGCCACAAAATACTCCATCATCTTTGTGTAGCCAGGAGTGTCCTCCATATCATTGCCAGTGGCCTTCCTCTTCCCCTTCCCCTGGTGGGCCTCGATCGCCTTCCTCAAACTCGTTATCTCCAGCCTTCTGGTCAGAGCAGTTAGGAAATTTTCATTAACACACTCCACAATTGTGGGTGTTTTGAGGACTTCCCTGCCCGCAATCTGCACCGCACGGTAGGGTCTGCCAGGTGCATCCTCGTATAGTGATCTCTTTGCAGCCGACCCCCCGGAGCGCTGGCCCTTGTGAATTTTCGGACGAGGTGTGGCCCCCTGGGTGTTTTCCTGCTGGAAATCGTCGTCCGAATCCTCCTCATCTGGCTGACTGTTTTGCTGCTTCTTCTTCTTGGGTGTGGGGGTCTTCGTCTCTTGCCCCTGTTTGCGCGTTCTTTTCTTCCTGTCCTTGGGCTGCTCAGCTGCCTGCTTCTCCATCTGCTCCTTCGCCAACGCTGCCGCCTTGGCTGACTTTCTCAGTGCTTTCTGCTTGGCTGCCTCCTCTGCTTTCAGTCTTTCCGCGTCCTCTGGTTGGGGATCCGATTGCGCCTTCATAGCCCTGGCATTCGCTTCCTTCTTCAAGTTAACCTCCGAGAGGTCAACGGTCCCACTTGGGAGATCCACATACCAGGGGCAGTTTACCAAATGCTCGGCATGCCACTCCTTCGCCATTACTTCTGTGTACATCGTTCCACGACCTCCAGGTGTCCTCCACGCCAGGAAGAATGGTGGAACCCTTTGAATGGCTCCGGACGGAATGAGTGCAAAGTTTATGTACCTGCAATCACGAGGCAGTTCAACAAAAATCATTCTACCGATGCATCATGCAAGTGGAAGTTGTCAATGCACAAGGTATTTCGGCACCGAAATACGGAGTGGACCGTGCCCCAATTACCCAGAACTCACATCTTGCAGAGGTATATTTCGGCGCCGCAATATCCATCGCTGCTTAACCAAATCATCTAAACTGCAAATAGGGGGATGCATTGTCAGCAGATTACCTGAACAGGACACGCATTGCCGCTTTGTCGGCACCCTCCTGCTCTTCGATGTATACGCTGCGTCTTGCCTTTGCAATTTCTCTGAAAAAGAGGTTTGCGAAGCGCCCTCGCCACGACTGCACGTAGTTCTCCATTGTCTCAGGCTTCGTCCAGTCGATCTGTAACTTGAAAGTGGTGGTGTTGCAGTCCAATTGCTCCTGGGCGTGGGTCAGTACCTGCATCATGGCAGGTTTCCAAAACATTCATGATTTTGAAATTGCGACGATGTCCAACACAGAATAGGAGAAAATTATACCTGATGCCACCAAGTCATGACATTGAGCCAGTCGTTCATTTTGTCGTCTGTTGGCTCGATGGGAAAGTGGTACAGCAGCTTCGTGTTTGTATGGCCGTTCCAGATTCGCAGCCACCTCGTCTGCAGCCACCTCACATCGGTCAGACAAGAGCTCCAACATAAGAATCGCGAGAAGTCACAAAACAAGAATAAACACATGCTTACCTTCTCCGCCGGCTCAACACAGGACACTGCGATGTGATGAAGTTTCTCCATGGACATTTCCGGTTTCATGGGTCTGGAGTAATGCAGTCCTATCTCCGCCAGGAACTCGGCACCAAGACCAGGGTCAGCGATTGCAACTTGCTTAACAAGTTTGGACCTGTACTTGGTCCGGGATTGCTTCCCTGCCTGCACAATATGACTCTCTATCGACGCGTCCGCCTTGTTGGGGGCATCATTCTCAAAGAACTGCCTTTTGGCATAGGCCAAGTCATCCCTGATGTTCGTCTGCATTCCCATACCCAGCAGATATAGTCAGGCCACGGATCCTTGCAACAAATAACATTAAATTGATACTGAAATTTGAGATGAACCTCACCGAATAGAGGATCTCCACCATGGCGTCCAGTGTTGGTCGGTACCAGGTGCGATCTGCTTTCGCTAGGGACTTCCTGTACAGCTCGGGATCGAGGGACTTTTGGAAGTCCGTCAGCGGAGCTGTCCCCACTTCTTGCACTCTGTAGAGCGTATGTGCCAGATGAGTTTCCACGAAGGCCC
This sequence comes from Takakia lepidozioides, assembly GCA_030704615.1. NCBI lineage: Eukaryota > Viridiplantae > Streptophyta > Takakiopsida > Takakiales > Takakiaceae > Takakia > Takakia lepidozioides. The sequence continues at coordinate 24,050,452 of CM060731.1, forward strand.
TCTCTGTTACCCTGCCATGGAGAAAAAAACAACATGAAAATATGATTTCGGCACAACAATCCAATTTCCAATTCATAGAGTGCATGACAGTGGTGAACATTGCCTATTTCGGCGCCGCAATAGGCAGTACACAAGGATGTAATTGTATACTTACAGATTTATATCCGCCATGGCACCCTTCAACAGTCCTCTGTCCCTGACGTCCACCTTCACGACAATGCAGTCCACCATGTAATGCCAACTGATATCTTGCGGATGCATTTCAGCAATGTACTCTGTCCAGGCAAGCATCCTGTGGTTCCCGTCCCAAACGAAGAACATCTTCCCTTCCATGTGTGCGAATGTGGGATTAGTCTTCAAATAGGCTTCAAACTCGGCATTAACAGTGTGCCAGTGGGGGCCCCAATTCTGAAGCTCCTCTGCAGTGGGGCCCCTTGTGACACCCTGGTCATTCTCAATGGAAACGTAGAATGCTGCCGACCCCCGTCTGTACCCTTCTCTGAAGTTGTGCTTCAGTCGATCGATATCCCCTGGCAGTGCTTGCCTTACAACTGGAAGGCTTACCATGCGACACAAAGGAACTTTAAGGTTCTCGGGATACACCATGGAGCCCAAAACGCGGCCTATGTTGCTATGAGTCTCTGCCAGCAACCTGTTTGCTGCTATGTTCATGTCTCGTGCGCTCATGAGCATACCCGCCACCAGTTTCTTACTTGTATCACCTCTGTCACTTCCCTCACCCCTCTCACCAGCCTGTGTACTATCCTGGAGGTTTTGCTCCTCCGCAAGATCCAGCAGGTTCTGATCGTCGCCAAGTCGTACCACGTTATCGTCCTCTCCTTCTGTCAGTTGAATGGGCCGCCCTTCTGCAGATCCGACTCCCACATCTCCAGCGGCCTCCACCGCATCTGTGTTTTCTGAAATTGACTGCAAACCCAATACCTCCGCTTCCAGTCTCCCTAGGGGTTTTACTGGCGAAGCCATGGGCTCCTTCTGCTTTCTCGGCTTCCGAACTCTAGGTGGGCTTTTCGGAGGCGATATCTGAGGTGTTGAATGAGGACTCGTCTGCCTCGATGCACTTCCACCTTGTGAGCGCAGCACCCGGGCAGGAGTATCCAAAGTTGACTGTGTTGCCTCGCCCCCCTGCGATCCCTCCCCAGCTCCCATGTCAAACAAACAGGAAAACATGAGACACTGCACGCCAAAACAAAGGTGTCAAAGGAATATTGCGTATGGAGTGCTTCACATCCGCGAAGCACGAATCTCTCACTGGTGGGCGATCCGAGTCTCCGGATAACGACGTCTGCATTTCATGCATGAGACGGAGCTTAAGTCGTGTCGTCGGCGGCTTCCCAAAATCCCGCGTCCTCCTCTTTGCCGGAGTTGCCTGACCTTCCACAAACTCTATGCTACCACTATGCCGCATAAGGAGAGGAAACGCAGGAGAACGTCACTGCAGAAGGGCAAGGAGCGAGAGAGCGAAGCGGTGGAACATGCAACCACTATGCACGAGCAGATGCGTAAGCAGCCACGTCTCCCGAAGCGTTGCCACCGTCCACCACTTTCTGCCGTATGGGTGATGAAGAGATTGTGACCCCTGACACGTTCGCACGGATGAAGTCGACTGGAACACGACGCGTGCCAGTTCCAGCCACCAGTGTATGACGGTTTATCCGAATTGCGGCACCGAAATACGTTCCGTTCACCGGATGCGGTTCCCGGAGCAGCCGGCATTGAATGAAATATCCGCACATCATGAAACCCAACCGCCATGAAAATCGCCTGCATATGACATTCAACAGTCAGGTCGGTACGTTTCATCAGCGGACGGATGAATTTCGGCGCCGAAATTCATCCTATTCAAGTGCTTTCATACACAAACTTACAAATTTGGCGCCGCAATTCATCGCTTTCCAAGTCCTCATTCGTCATGAGCAAACCTGTCGGTGGGATATCGGAGCCGGAATTAATTCCGGGACAACGGAAACGGCTGCACTTCGGCACATTTCATCCATATTTCGGCGCCGAAATTCATTACGAATATGTCCGTCCACGCGTAGACGAGGTGAAATCATCCATATTTCGGCGCCGAAATTCATCGCTTCGCAAGTCCTCATTCGTCATGAGCAAACCTGTCGGTGGGATATCGGAGCCGGAATCAATTCCGGGACAACGGAAACGGCTGCACTTCGGCACATTCCATCCATATTTCGGCGCCGCAATTCATTACGAATATGAGCGTCCGCGCGTAGACGAGGTGAAATCATCCATATTTCGGCGCCGAAATTCATCCAGAGCGAAGATTAAATCTGCACGATGCTATGCTTTGCCGCCATCATTGCCCCTGACGGATGCTGTCCATGACTGTTGGACTTGCCATTTCTGGACATTTAACTATAATTTCGGCGCCGAAATTATACTTTATGTGCGGCAACGTCCCGTGCGAAAAAGACCACTTCATGGATACTGTCGGTTTCAAACGAAAAAAAAAACGGCTAAAATGCAATTAATTTTGACAGAAGTGGTTTAATATGCCGATTTCTCCATTAAATGCAGAATATTCCTGTTATATTCGTCGGAACGGGGTATTTCCAAAGATTTACGGAAAATTATCATCCAAAACCAAAAAGTAAGTGCCGGGTTTGGACGAATTTCCGCGCCGAAATTCATCCGTCGCATAGAAAATGTAATATTAGAGTTACTCATTGCGGACAGTAAGGATGAATTTCGGCGCCGAAATTGATCCATTTCAAAGAAAAATAAATATTGGAGGGAAGGCATTGGATGAATTTCGGCGCCGAAATCCGCCGCTAAAACCCTGAAAAGAATTTGGAGGGATGAAGTCGTCTGAATTTCGGCGCCGAAATTCATTGCTCGCGAAGGAAAAAAAAATTTCTGGAGGACTTCGTATGAATTTCGACGCCGAAATTCATTGCTCGCGAAGGAAAATAAAAAATATCTCCTGGACTTGGAATGAATTTCGGCGCCGAAATTCAATGCTCGCGAAGGAAAAAAAAAAATCGAGAGGATTTTGGTTTGATTTCGGCGCCGAAATTCATTGCTCTCGAAGAAAAAGGGAAATTAAAAGGGAGTACTTGGATGAGATTCGGCGCCAAAGTTCATCTGTCGCAAAGAAAAATAAAAACAGAAAGGACTTCCGATGAATTCTGGCACCGAAATCCATACGCAGGGCAGCAGAATTAGGGTCGGAAAAGGAGATGAAGAATGAATTTCGGCGCCGAAATACATCCATTCTGCCGAATCAGGATTACTGTCATTCGGAAGTCGGCACCGATATCCGGACACGTGGTCAATCACGACTGTAATCAGGAACACATTTATCCGTATTTTGGCATCTAAATTCAACCCATATGTGCAGATACAATTTAATGAAGAAGAAGTTCATCCGAATTTCGGCACCGAAATCCATCCGTTGGGTGCTTGGTCAGTTTTATGAGGTAAACAAATTACGATTTCTGTTGCCAGAATTCATCCCTTGGCTTCCAAAGCTGTTACATGACAGAGATGTTCATCCAGATTTCGGTGCCGAAATTCATGGGAAGGCCTGATTTATTGTACCCCAAGTGGTTGTACATTACAATTCAGGCACCAAATATCCGATGTGAACTTGCTGTTTTCGTCCGTTTTTTTAACGTACGTTACACACCTTCATCTTTACGTGCACTGATCACCCATCATGTTGGATACGGAATCCTCCAGAAAATCATTTGTGTTATTAGGTAGGACACACTCTTCTCATTGCATGACTTCGCTGCGGAGCATACCGAGAGGTCCCGTCTTCAAAATGGACTCCCGTGTTTGGGTCAACGTGTACTTCCATCCTGATTCTCTGAAAGCTAAAATACCCTGCGACCAAGGATTTGCGATTGTCACTGAGCAGTACTTGTGTGTGAAGTTCGGGCTCCGCCCTGGAACGGTGTTTTTGGAAGAGGAGACGAAGGATGCTTATGGAAATTTTCTGGAAAGTGCCGTCATTCTGCATGCAGATTTCGGAAAAGGCAAAGAGTGGCGGCTCCCAGCTTCTGAATCCATCCGGTACAGTGCCATTGGTGAAATCGTGCCTAAAGAGTTCCCACGCTGGAACTTGGTTGATCCTCCTTCCACAAGAGGGTCTGGGGTGCAAGATGTGAAGGATGTGGGCACCTCTTCACAAGCAGAGAAGCCCAAACATGTGAAAAGGGAAATCCAGGAAAACAGGGAAACAGTCGTCCAGGACTTATCCAGTGACGATGAAGACTGTATGGTCCTTCCATCGTATGTTTCGAAGTCGTCCGTCACTAGGAGTGTTCAGCATACACCGTCCGACTCAACTTCCGTCCGCTCAGTAATCGACATATTGCGGAGGATGAAGACAACGGGTTCCCGCTCCAGTGACCTTCTTAGGCTTGATTACGACAAAACTCCAATCCATTCTGTGGAATTTTTGCCTGATGTTGTGGATGGGAATGCTATCTACGAGTTCCCTCCAGTGCCGGCAGGCGCAGGCCCAGACGGCATGCTCGCAGGAATGAACAGGAAACATGACGGCCACCCTTGGTGTGTCACCAAAACTTCATCGTCCAACCTGGGTGATGGAGTTCGAGTGAGATATGTATTGTGTGCTGGGCATCTTAAATGTTTCTCGAGCACATGTTACCATTACACTAGCAAAGGCACCAGGAATGAGACTGACTGGATTGGCAATTCGTCGACCCCATTTTGGCCTCAAGGTAGAGTTCCTGCAGGGACGTTCAAGTGTGCCCATTGCAACGCAGCCCCTACGTGCATGGCAGTGTGCAACGCCAAGCAGTACTACGTCGGGACCGTCGGCCCAGCGTGCACCAGAGCATGCATTCACATCGGAAAGCATGAGCACCCCCTCGCCAGAGGCAATTGCAGAGTCGCTTTTCAACAAGCCCAGGATATTATCAAGGAGGAGGTGAGGTTGAGGCCGGGTGCAAAACCAAAGCAGATACAGCTCGCATCGGCACATAGGATTGCAATTGGCAGAATAATGTCGGAGGACGGAAGCACAAGAGAGAAGCTGGGCGAGGGGGACATGAAGGACCTGCTGGAAGCTGTCTCCCATGTGTGCAGCCCCAATGTCAGGAACCACATTGTCAGCTGCAAGAAACGAATCGGAAGAGGATCAGACATGCACTCCATCTTGGAAGTGAAACGCACATGCGGCTACGACTTCATCCAAGGCAGCTTCTTTCCTGGTCAAGGCTCGGAGATGGACAGGTGCTTCATATTTAAGATGTCAACGTGCGGACCGGGGAGCGGCGTCGATTTGGTGAAGCGGATGACCAGTGGAGACCTCTCAAATTGTTGGGTCATGTTTGACCACATCCGGCGAATTACCAACCACGATTGGGTGACAATGGGGGCACATGTATACGACCCACATTGCAGAAAGTTGATGACCATTGCTATCTGCGAAATGAAGGGAGAAGACACAGATTCGGAGTTGCATATGTGGCGCGGCATTAATGAGCAAATGGCGAGAGCCAAGTTGCCCCCTCCCGATTTTAGGGGCTTCATGGCTGACAATGCCCAGGCAAACTGGGCTGCAGTTAGGAGGGTATATGGGGACGACCCAAAGACTCCAATGGAAGGAAAGGAGAGATCTTGCGGGTTCCACTTCATGCAGAGTTTGACGCAAAACACGAAAAGGTTCGTGGCGTCACGCCACCGGCAGGATCATATCAGTATGTGCCTAGCGTGGAAAAATGCGAATTCCATCGACGAGGCGGAGACCGAGTTTGCAACCATACGCGCCTGGTGGGTGTCTTCAGGGGCAGTGGATGTGAAAGATCAGCCAGAACTGCAAACGTGGCTTGCGTGGTGGCATTATAGATTCCGCCAGTTTGGAGACTACATGAGACAGGTAACACATTTCTGTACTTGACAATTGTTCTGTTTTGTGCTTGGACATTCTCCACAATCAGTGACATATCTAATTTCCTTCAACAGGACATGAGCTTGGAGGATGACACGGATATGCCGACGACGAACATGGCCGAATCGGTGCACTCTTCCTGGCGTGCTTCCTCTGCAGCACATCTCGTTGACATGTTGACAGCAACAACAGAAGATATTGTGAGGGCCATCATGCAACAATCTCATTACTACCAGTTTCTGGGAGGAAAGCAATGGGGTATCGGACCAGACAGGCAGGAGATGCTGATGAGGGCGGCGCATCGTTCGACCGATCCCAAAAAATGGACTGCTGCATTGCGGGAAACTATAAGGTCAACGCCGTTACACAGTCGGGGGAACTGCCTGGAGGGCGATGTCCGCAGCCGGCCGGTGAAGAGAAGAATTGAGGACATGCCCGGAGGGGATGGGGATTCATGGAGATCAGATATGAACATCCGCACTCAACCTCGGGGCGCAACGATGTTGCGTCCCACGCCTCCACGAAGCAGGACTCGTACCCCCTCTCCTGCAGCATCCATGGAATCGCTGCCAGACTCGGGACAACATGCCGAGGATGGGCATTCTGCTCCTGTTTTCGTTACCCAATACAACATTCCAATCGTGGAGCGAGATGTGTCGGCCTCGCAGTGGAGAATTGCACGGACCCGTCCGACATTTCGTGGCAAATGTTGTGCTGTTCGTGTCGACACCAACCAGAGATGCAATGAGATGATTCGGAGGAGCCCGCAGGGCGGTGTGCCTGCCCCTTGCTTCACAGGGAGATTTGTGTGCGCAAAGTTTGTGGAGGCCACACTGAAGGAGTTTTGGTTCTGCAGGCACGACATCATGTCGTGTGTGTTCGGCAAGCCCAAGTATGGTGTACAAGGCATGCCTGAACCGGCATGTTTCTGTGCATTTGCAATGCGTGTGCAAACCTGGTAGCTCTGGAAAAGGGCAAAGAGGTCCATGGCGACATGGTCAGAGCTGCAGTTGTACCAAATGTCATTCTGAACAATACCCTCGTGGACATATATGAAGGGAGTGTTCAACAGTATGGCTAAACGAGATGTGGTGTCGTGGAGTGTGATGATTGCAGGATATGCACAGCAAGGGTGCGGGATGGAGGCTTTGGAGACCCATGAGCAAATGATGTGCGGAGGGGGTGAAGCCCAACCACATGACGTTAATTTGCATTTGCAATGCGTGTGCAAGCCTAGCAACCCTAGAAATGTGCCAAGAGGTCCATGGTGACATTATCAAATTTGGAACTGTACCCGATGTCATTCTGAACACTGCCCTGGTGGACATGTATGTCAAATGTGGGTGCATCGAGGATGCAAATGGAGTGTTTGACAGTATGGCTGAACGTAATGTGGTGTTGTCGAGTGTGATGATTGCAAGATATGCACAACAAGGGTGTGGGATAGAGGCTTTGGAGACCTATGAGCAAATGATGGGCGAAGGGGTGAAAACCAACCACATCACATTTGTTTGTGTTTTGCAATGCGTGTGCAAGCCTGGGAGCTCTAGAAAAGGGGAAAGAGGTCCATGGTGACATCGTCAAAGCTGGAATGGTACCAGATGTCATCCTGAACACTGCCCTGGTGGACATGTATGCCAAATGTGGGTGCATTAAGGATGTGAAGGGAGGTAATCTCAACACTATGGCTGAACTAGATGTGGTGTCATGGAACGCGATGGTTGCAGGGATGCATAGTAGGGGCGTGGGATGGAGGTTTTGGAGACCTATGAGCAAATGATGGGGGAAAGGGTGAAGCCCAACCACATCACGTTTGTGTGCGTGTGCAGTGCGTGTGCAAGCCTGGCAGCCCTGGAAAAGGGCAAAGAGGTGCATGGTTGCATCGCCAAAGCTGGAAGTGTACCAGATGTGATTCTAAAGAATACCCTCGTGGACATGTATGCCAAATGTGGAGCATTAAGGATGCGGAGGGAGTGTTCAACAGTATGGCTGAACGAGATTTGGTGTCATGGAACGCCATGCTTGTAGCACAACAGGGGGGCGGGATGGAGGCCTTGGAGACCTATGAGCAAATGATGGGGGAACGGATGAAGTGCAACCACATCACGTTTCTGTGCGTTTGCAATGCTTGTGCAAGCCTGGCAGCCCTGGAAAAGGGCAAAGGGTGCATGGTGACATCATCAAAGCTGGAATTGTACCAAATGTCATTCAGGACACTGCCCTGGTGGACATGTATGCGAAATGTGGGTGCATTGAGGATGCAAAGGGAGTATTTGACAATGTGGCTGGCTTGAAGCCGGACAATATCACCTTTATGTGTTCTCTCTGCATGTAGCCACACTGGCCTACTGAATGAAGGAAGACGCTACTTCGATTCCCTGAGTCAAGATCATGGTGTCACCCCACTAGTAAAGCACTTTGGCTATGGTGGACCTTGTGGACATGCAGGACAAGTACATGAGGCAGTGGACCTGATTAATAAAATGCCAATCAATCTAGATGTTGTGGTGTGGAAGGCCTTGCTTGGTGCCTGCAGAATCCATGGCAATGTGGAGATGGCTGAATGTGTGGCAACATCTATCCTCAAGTGGGATGAACAGGATACCGCGACCTATGTGTTGCTATATCAAACATCCATGCTGCAGCTGGCAGGTGGGATGATACTGCAAAGGTGATCTCGAAGAATGATGAAGGTCAGAGGGGTTAGAAAGGAGCCAGATGACAAGTTGCATCCCAAAATTAAGGAAATCCATGTTGAGCTGAGAAGATTGTCTGGGCAGATGAAGGAGGCGGGGTATGTGCCTGACACACACTTTTTATTGCATGATGTGGAGGAAAGGAATTTTCTCTTGGCCATTGGTTTTGGGCTGATCAGCACGACTCATCAAGAATCTTCGAGTGTGTGGAGACTGCCACACCTCCACCAAATTCATCTCAAAGATTGTTGGCCGAGCAATTGTTGAATGGGACGCTAACTACTTTCCACCACTTTGAAGATGGGATTTGTTCTTGTGGTGATTACTGGTGAAAGGATGTTTTCTTGGAAAGATGCTAGTGTCTTGCTTCATTCATTGATCTGTGTAGCTACTCAGACCATCCACCATTTCCTGAGAGTATTTACCATCATGTACTGTTGAGTGCAAGATGCAAGTGTCTCGCTTCATTCATTGATCTGTGTAGCTACTCAGACCATCCACCATTTCCTGATGGTGGGGTCTACCCGGCATAGGTGGGAAGTCAGCCCACAATTGCACTTGACTGAAGGGGTGATTTTTGACTGATTCTGGCGACAGTGGATGGAAATCAGAGGCCAAGTGGTTGGAACTCTCTGCATCACCTAGGTGGTCTAGGGCTCAAAGTGTCCTCAAAGTGTCTATCTTCCAACAGAAGGCACTGGTCCCGAGTAGTAACTCGGATGATGAGACACCATAATTTATGCTTCCTTGGGGAGGCGTCATCCTTTTCTTTTCTATGTAGTATGTGCAAAGTATATATATTAAGCATGATTGATTGATATGACATGGATGCTATGGAGGTTGGGCACCTAGGCGATTAAGCTTGTGATTTTATGTATTTGTACTCCTAATAAACTTATCATTGTTGGAAATGGATTGATTGAGTGTGAGTTACACAACGACAAACGCACTGTGCTAGCAAGTAAGTTTGCCTCCTTTCACTCTCCCGTTCAATTTTCTTGAATGTACACAATTAGGCACGCATAGATGTATCACATCTGATACATCTGTATTCATCTGAAGATCTCTAACTGAGCAGCCCTGCTTCTCTTCAGATAATTGGCATGATCCCTGTGAATCAGATAAAATCCTCCACTTACATGAAATTTTTTACGCTGGCCAAATAGTTGCCCACCCTTGAGAGTGGGCAGTACAATCGTTGCTTGCCAGAGGAAGTGGCTCTTATATGTTATTTCGGCCGCAGTCTTCCTTATTACTTTCAACAACTGCACTGTAAAGGCAGACGTGGGACCATCTTAGAGTTGAACCCATGACCACCTGCTGTATAAAAACACCACCCAGCTACAATTTCAACAGAAGAGAAATTCTAGGAGATCATCAGTTTGAGAGAAGATTCAGTGCCAAACATGACTAGCTCTCTCACAATATTTCACAGGGGTAGTTTGGAATATCTGGTATCTGCAGGAACTGATCATTCCTCATATGGAAGCCTTGGCTTCAAAGAGAGATAATATGGATTCAAGTAAAATCCTTTCAAGACTATTGGGTCTCATTAACAGTATACATGTACGTATGCGTTGAAGGTACTGTGATTGTGGCTTGAAGGATTCAACGCTGCAAACTGTTTTTGTCTATACAAAACCAGAGCCTTAGTAACGCATCTGCACCTTTACTGGCTTTACTGGGTTCGCTAGAGACAGTGAGTTCACATCGTCATTCTGCGGAGAAGATCACTTCTGGTCGGAGGTGGTTGTGGTGGTGGTGGTAGTGGTTTCTGTGCAGACACTACTGTCAACCACATCATCTCCCACTTTAGAGGAGGCCTCATGGACCTGAGTAACAATTTCCTTCACCCCATCTGCAATCGACTTGGAAGCCGTAGCAGCTGCGTCAACCACCCCTTGTTGGATATGGGTGGCAGCATTCTTGGTCGCTGCTTCGCCGTCACTAAGAGACTGGGATGCCTGTTGCATCAAGGAGCTCGCCTGTTGGGCAAGTCCCTCTACCTGCTGGAACTGAGAGGCCGCATCTTGGGCCATTGCAGACAGCTGCCCAGCAGGTGTTGCGAGTGTTTGGATAGCGGAATTCGTCACCCCTTGTTGGATGTGGATGGCCGAATCTCTTGCAGCTGCCAAGTACCCGGTAGCGAGCGCTTGGGTGTCACTCAGGTTTTGAGCCCCTTGTTGGGAAACCGAAGAGACGATTCCTGGCTGTTGCCCACTGACAGAATTTGTACTCCCTTGTTGGAGTAGAGTCATTGCCTCATTAGCGAGGGTCGGTAAGTACATAGCTGCCGATGTTTGGCTTCTGTTGACAGAATCCAGTAACGCCTGCTGGAATTGGGAGGCTGTCATGCCCGCTGCTGATTGCGCCTGCGTATAAAACGGAGTACTTTGGGTAGCAGCATCCGCCATCCCTTGTTGGATATGGTTGATCGCATCTCTTGCGCCGGACAAGTATCCTGAGGCCATGGCTTGGCCTTCACCAACAGACTGAACCCCCTGCTGGTAGAGGGATGCTGCCTGTTGGGCAGCTGCGGATAGGGAAGGAGTTTGGGTAGCAACATTCGCTACTCCTTGTTGGAATAAAGCGGTTGCATCCCTGGCGACTGTTGGTAGGTAAGAAACGGCCGACGGTTGGCGCCTCAGCGCATCCATCACTGCCAGTTGGAATTGAGAAACCATCGCTTCGTTGATTGTAGGGCTTCTGTTGGCTTGAGGGATGTGTATAACTGCATCCCTAGCGTTTGCCCAGTGCCCCCTGGCGAATGCTTGGCCTCCCTGAGCCCCTTGGTTGAAGAGGGAGGTCGCCTCTTGGACAATTCCGGATAGTTGTCCTGGAGACAGTGAAGAGTTTTGGGAAGCCACATTTGAGAGACCCTGTTGGATCAGAGTGCTGGCGTCCCGGGTGATATCTGGTAAGTATGCTGCGGCAGATGCTTGCCCCATGGAAACAGTATCCCTCGCTGTTTGCTGGAGTAGGGAGGCGGCCTCTTGAGCCATTTCAGGCAACTGCACGATGGTCGACGAAATGCTTCGAGGGCCATTGATCAGCCCCTGTTGGATCTCGATGATTGCGTCCTTGGCGGCAGGCAAGTAAACAGCAGCCGTCGCTTGGCTTGCACTCACGGCGGTAGCCCCCTCTTGGAGGAGAGAGGCAGCCTGTCGGGCAAGTTCTGGTAGGTTGCTTTGTGTGGCGACATTGCTCACGGCTTGTTGTATCTGGGCAGAAGCATTTGTCACCCCCTGTTGAATTTCATTGACGGCGTTCGTCATACCCTTTTGGATTGAGGCCACCTCGTTGGAGATGCCCGACACAGCAAGCGCATCCTTGGCATAGGAAGTGGCTGACTCATCGAATTTGTTAATCCCATCCTTCACCGCTTTCTCAACTTTTGTATTAGATTCTAGATCCTGCACCCCGTGCTTGACTAGGGAGACTGCCTCCTTGGCAAGATTCTGCATACCACCAGGTCCCCCTTTGCCAGTAACCGCATCCTCAATTCCAGAAAACAGAGATAAGGCCTCCTGACCCAGAGAGGGTTGCTGTTTCGCACCTCCACCTGCACCTCCGTCCTGGCCAGGTGCCGTCACAGTTTCGGTTACCTTGACGGTGGAGTCAGTAGTCGTCGTCGTTTTGGTAGGCTTCAGGGGGGGCAGGGGGTGAGTAAGTCCGTTTCTTGCGCCTGGTGAGAATGCGAAAACAGAGGTGATCACAGACCCCACCAGCAATGGCAATGTCTTAACTATTGTTCCAGGCACATGTTTGTAAAAGCAGGTTGACACTGGGCTTGTCAGCAGCGTCAGAGTTGCAAACGCGGCTCCTGATAAAAAAGCATGAAGAACGTCTTGAAACTTCAACTTGTACTGTCCATGGCAGCCTGTATATGTAGATCCAATCACACCCTCAATGCCAGAGTCCTCGAATGCAGGGTTCCAGAGCCCCTTGAATGTCACAACTCCATGATAGACTTTCCCATTGTCAGCCTGCGTTCAGTATATCCAGGTGCCACGAGCTCGGTCAATTTCCAGATACTTAAACCAGTACCTAACAGAGTTTATGCGAAGGTATGCTAATTTGTAGAATGTCCATATTCAGACACGCTTGGTGAGAGGATCGCTCACAATATCTACAAACCATCTGAACACCAGTTGACCTGGCTCAGATCAACTCAAAGTATGCATATGTGATACTTACCTCAACCGCACTGCCAGCAGATCAGAGAACACTTTCTGTTCAGTATCTAGATAAATCTTCAATGTGGGCACAAACTTGGTTATCTATTGACATAAGAATCTCTGTTGCGGTTGCAGTTCGTATGTATCTGCAAAGGTGTTGTTCAATCAGCCTGAAGACTATCTAGACTAAACAATCCTCTGGGCAATGTCTTTAGTGGACCATGCATATGTCCATTATAGCATGCTCTCAACCTGGAAGGCATAAACTGGGCGGTTATGTTTGTTTATGCAAAGTCGTAGATGAGATCTCCATGCATTGCACGGTGCAGTGATCATGCATAAACAAACTTATCTCAAAAGGGTCAGCTACATTTGAACTCGGGATCTAGACAGTCTTGCAAGTGAAGGAAAAGACGTACGCAACGACCTTCTCCTACAAACTTGGGATCACGCAACGTGCGCACCCTTTGAGGGCGTACACCTCGCGGGATCCCAACAACACCGGAGCCCCTTGTGAGTTTTGGCTGGCCCCATTAAGTTTCGTTTACTGCACGCGCTCTTATGAGGTTCATTCCAGCACTGGTCTTCATTAGCAGCTGGAACCAACAGAGCATGTTAATGGAGAAGAGGGACGAGTATTATATCCAGAGAGAGGTCTTGATCCTCGTAGCAAGGGAGGGAGGCTTATGACACATGTTAGCTACAAAAGGGCTAGAGACGGTCATCAACGACGGAAAAGCTTGGAATTGGGAACTACCAGGTTGCAAGCTTGCAGGATATATAGATAAATATCACATAGACAGACTTCTGACCAGTGTGATAATATTATGTACAGCGCTAATGGAAGGCACCTACAGGCTATATTGATACGGAAGGTATTGACACTTTGTCTTGTGGACAACAGTGGGTACTTGGCGATTCCTTGGAAGCTCTCCACAGTGCCTTCAGAATTACTCGCGGTCGATGCAACATATCAACGATCTCGAGGCTGGCTAAACGGACCCCTCCTCTGGTCACTAGTGTTGAACATCCATTTCAGTACTACTTGGTTTATGAATATTTGGGCCTCCAAAGACTGACAAATTCTGCCCGGGCCACTTAGCAAAGGCTTCCAGTACACCAGTATAAGATCCGATTCACTCCAAACCCGTCCGTTTAGAATCAAGCTCTCTTGTTCAGCTTAGATTGCTTATGCAACTTGTGCTCCTGATCAAGAGGTTTTGAGTAGCAGTCATATGCCTACGGATCAAGTGCTCTGTCTTTTCTGTGGAATATAAAGGTCACCGGTTCTGCCTTCAAAAGAAAAAGAAAAAGAGGAGGTTCATGATCAACTTTTATTTAGCAGGGTGACAATGCAGCCATATTGATCTAACAAATTAGTTTTCTCGAATCTCAGACTGATCCCAATGCGAACTATTAAAACAGCTCAGGAATGGAATTGAACCTGAATCCTGGGATTGTGACCACGTAGCTAGAGTACCTGCACCCGAGCATTCTGTGTGGCAACAGAGCGCGCGGTGTTAAGTCAGAGGATTCCTGCCTAAAGTTCCTAAAGGTGTCGCGCCAACCTATGCTGATCCTCGGGATGACTTGGACCAGCCTATGAAGACCAAATGCACAAATTTTTGCACTCCGGAATTTGGCCATAATCAGTAAGAACTAATATAGTACTTAGTACATGATAAACGGATTCATGGTTAATAGAGCGTCACTGTCAGATCAGCGCAATCTGTATGCTTACTAAATCTAGGTTTTCGGTGATCAAAACATGAACTCACCAAATCGTCTATGCTGCATTGCAAGAGAAGATCATGCGGCTGAGATGAAAGTGGGTAGCTGCGCTGGATTAATGCAGGCAAAGTTAATCCTGATCTGATAGGGAAAATGCTATAATTATGGCCTTCAGTATGTGAAACAACTTTCACATACGTTGGATGAGCTGTTTCGTGGTTGGTCCCCCTGGGCATCCATTGCCCAACTCTTAATATACAGTGTACTAATGCACCCGCAATTCAGTCATTTCAATATACTCTACTGACTCTTGCTCTACATGCTTTGTCCAGGAGAAGCAGCTCAGGGTGACTTGATCATACAGGGCACAATACCAATTCAGCAGTCTTTAAAGCTTGTGCAATTATCAGAAGGAACAACGGAATATGGTGATGCCATGTACGAGCCAGGAACTTCTATCGATCATGACGGAGGATATTGAAGTTCACGTGGAGATCTATATTCCAAATACACCATGTGATAATTCTGTGATCAAAACATGGGAGAGTGACTAGAGATAGAAACCTGGTAGGTATCGGTGAAGCAGACGACCACACATGTGGAAGCAAGAATGCACAGCATTACAGCGGTCACTACCCTCTCAACAGTCTGGCACACACCGTCGTTTGTAGCCAATGGCGCCAGAGTCTGAAACATCAGAAATGTGTTGGCAGGTAGTAGCTTGGTGATGTTTCCCATCATATTTTGGTCCGATGGCTCGCCCTTGGGAGGGCGCATCTGCCTTTTGGCCTGGAAGTAGCTTTCCGTTGTGGTCGTGGTGGTAATCGGGGGAGCCGGGGCGCTTGCCATTGTGAGAGGTCTATAAGTGACTAGGCTGCCGAACAAGAAAGAGAAGTAAGCAGTCAAGCAAGAAAAGTAGTTCACAATAAAAACCAGCAGACAGCACAAGGATGCAGCCGAATGTTCCACATAAGAGAATAAAGAGATGGAAAGTAGTAGTAGGAATAGGCCACAAAAGGAAGGAAGGAAGGAACCTGACAAGAGAGAAACTGGGAGTTAGAGCAAGTCTCACATGAGAGTCTGGGGAAAGTTATGGCTGCAGGAGAGAGGGATCAAAGATGGGCAGAGACACGGAGAGAGCTGGGAAAAACAGCTGCTCCACCGCGATAGAAACAGATTAGTGATACAAACAGAACCAATCGAGAGACTTTAAGAATGTGGATCGGTCTGATTTCGTGTACATAGACTGATGAGACTCGTCCGGAGCCCGGAGAAAGGATTTTTAGGCGATGTAGATGACGAGGTGGGGCCATGACCCTCTACCCACCACAAGAGGCCCAATGAGGGGCGATGGAAGCATTCAAAGGAGGGCACGAGGCAGCAGGATGTAAACCAATGCATTGATGCCATATGCAAGTCATAAAGCCTGAGATCTCTCTGTCTGCCTCAGACAACCAAACGCTCGGACAGCTCCGACGTGGTGGGGCTCACATGCATCATGCCTGGCTATTCCGTCAGCTCTTATAATGACCGCAGCGCTCCCAAACCCCCACAAAATTGACATTCCTCAAGAGTGTTTTGGGCACCTTGTTACTAAACACTGGGAACCACGCAATGAGATATCCGCAGATCGCTTCTTTGGCACTAAAATCTACAACTTTCTCTATAACGGACGACCACATTTTGGAGTATATTCCATCCTGTTGATCATGTGATTCTTGTGGGATGAAGGTGCTACACGCTACTGGCCCACCACCTCACCGCTGCATGTATGGTGGTACTAGGCCTGCCGACCCATGGTGGGCACTAGGCACGCACTTCTGTTTTCGTCTCATTCTTTCCACACTCTCGAGGGCTATCCTTCTCGGCATTACCCCTTCTCGGCATTACCCCTTGTATCTAGTTGACGAAGGCCGCACCCAAGCCATCCGCAACCGAGACAGGCTGCAGAATCTAGCGCGCATGTGCAATGCTTGCAAGAGGGCTGCGCTGCATGTGAAGAGCGTGGAGCAACATATCACGTGGGTAGTCCCCCATGGGCCCCTCATCATTTTCCCCACTCCACTTTATTGGCTCCTCTTTTTTAAAGTTAAGGGAAACACTTGGGAGAGAGAAGAGAAAAAATAACCTCTCAATAACCTCGCCTTAAGGCTTTCGGATGCGACACCGCGCAAGGAAGGGGGAGAAGAGTGTACCACACCCGTCAAATAGCAGGATTTAACCCTAGGGTTATCCGGATGGCACTCGGTGCACTTTACCAACTGAGCTAGTGAATGTTAGTGGTTCCTCTTTATTCTAAAAAGGAGAATAAAGAGGAGACTACTCACTAGGGCTTCGCGTTGCCCCACACTACTGCGGACGAATTCTGAGAACTACGTTCAATTTTTCACAAAAAAAGGATGGGTCATCCCCACTGTGTTACATGCAGAGATCCAGTGTTTTGTTTTTTTCTGGAAAAAAAATGGTGGATCTGCATTTCAATGTTCAATTTTCACAAGCCGCATCAATCAATATCAACATACCCAAATACCCTTACATTCACTGTATGAACTTTCAAGCATCCAGCGTGCGATTGGATCTTGGTGGGTTAACGCTAGCTTTTGACAATATTCATGTAAGTTCATCAAGGGCTCCATCCAAAGCCACACCACGATAAACAAACAAACATGTCCAAATTTAAGATGCTGAACAAACTTGTGCACAGGGCTGCCCCTCTCATCAAGCTCATTAAAATTCGTATTCACTTCCATCTTCAAGCTTTGGAGAAGCTCCACCACCCAAACCTAGAATGATTTCCATCCACTGTCACCAGAATCAATAAAAAATCACCCCTTCAGTCCAGTGCAATTGTGGGCTGACTTCCTACCTATGCCGGGTAGACCCCACTATCAGGAAATGGTGGATGGTCTGAGTAGCTACACAGATCAATGAATGAAGCAAGACACTAGCATCTTTCCAAGAAAACATCCTTTCACCAATTATCACCACAAGAACAAATCCCATCTTCAAAGTGGTGGGAAGTAGTTAGCGTCCCATACAACAATTGCTCGGCCAACAATCTTTGAGATGAATTTGGTGGAGGTGTGGCAGTCTCCACACACTCGAAGATTCTTGATGAGTCGTGCTGATCAGCCCAAGACCAATGGCCAGCTTCTCACTGTGGTGGCAAAGAGAAAATTCCTTTCCTCCACATCATGCAATAAAAAACGTGTGTCAGGCACATACCCTGCCTCCTTCATCTGCCCAGACAATCTTCTCAGCTCAGCATGGATTTCCTTAATTCTGGGATGCAACTTGTCATTTGTCTCCTTTCTAACCCCTCTGACCTTCATCATTCTTCTCACCTTTGCAGCATCATCCCACCTGCCAGCTGCAGCATAGATGTTTGATATAGCACCACATAAGTCGTGGCATCCTGTTCATCCCACTTGAGGATAGATGTTGCCACACATTCAGCCATCTCCACTTTGCCATGGATTCTGCAGGCACCAAGCAAGGCCTTCCACACCACAACATCTGGATTGATTGGCATTTTATTAATCAGGTCCACTGCCTCATCCAGTTGTCCCCCACGTCTAAGAAGGTCCACCATGCAACCAAAGTGCTTTACTGTCAGATTGATACCATGATCTTCACTCATGGAATCGAAGTAGCATCTTCCTTCATTCAGTAGGTCAGTGTGGTTGCAGGCAGAGAGAACACATATAAAGGTGATACTGTCCGGCTTCAAGCCTTTCTTTTGCATTCCTTCAAATAGTTGCAGGACCTCCCTATGACAACCATGTTGGGCATATCCTACGATCATCGCATTCCACGACACCACATTTCATTCAGCCATATTGTCAAATACTCCCTTTGCATCCTCATTGCACTCACATTTCGCATACAAGTGAACCAGGGCAGTGTCCAGAATGACATTTGGTACAATTCCAACTTTGATGATGTCACCATGAACCTCTTTGCCCTTTTCCAGGGCTGCCAGACTTGCACACGCATTGCAAACGCATACAAACGTGATGTGGTCGGGCTTCAACCCTCCCCCCAGGCCTCCATCCCGCACCCTGCTGTGCATATCCTACCAGCATGACGTTCCATGACACCAAATCTCGTTCAGCCATATTGTTGAACACTCCCTCCACATCCTCGATGCTCCCATATTTGGCATACATGTCTACGAGGGTATTGTTCATAATCACATCTGGTACAATTCCGGCTTTGGCGATGCAACCATGCACCTCTTTGCCCTTTTCCAGGGCTGCCAGGCTTGCACACGCATTGCAAACACAAACAAATCTGATATGGTTGGGCTTCACCCCTCTGCGCAGAATCTGCTCATAGGTCTCAAAAGCATTCCTACCACACCCATGCTTGGTAAATCCTGCCAACATTATATTCCACGTGATCAAGATCGTTGAGGCATTCTGTTGAATGCTTCCGCATCTTTTGCTCATAGGGACCCAAAGCCTCCATCCCACACCCATGCTGGGCATATCCTGTGATCATTGCATTCCACGACACCACATCCGGTTCAGCCATGTTGTCAAATACTCTCTTTGCAACCTTCATGCTCCCGCATTTCGCATACATGTCAACAAGGCTATTGTTCAAAATCAGATTTGGTACAAGTCCAGCTTTCATATGTCAGCATGGACCTCTTTGTCGTTTTCCAGGGCTGCCAGTCTCACACAAGCCTTGAGAATGCAAACAAATGTGACCTGATCGGGCATCACCCCTTGTTGTATCAGTTGATCATGTCTTGAAGGCATTCCTACCACAACCATGCTTGGTATATCCTGCCACCATATTGTTGAACACTAGACAGGCCTCCCTTACACTCCCATATTTGGCATACATGTTAACAAGGGCAGTCTCCCAATTGAGGTATGACGAAATTCCAGCTTTGATAATGTCAGCATGGATATCTTTGCCCTTCTCCAGGGCGGGGGGTGCTATTCCGTGAGCCTGGAGCCGTGAGCCTGTGAGCCCAGGAAACCGTGAGCCCAGCACAGGCTCACGCCACGTCAGCATACATACAGGCCTATTTTCGCGGGTGTCACCTATTTCCGCGGGTTGATCAGCCATTTCCCGGGAATGCAGAGTGGATATGTTACATCCATTGTATCCATTGCATCCATGCAGACGTTATCAACATACCAAGCCCTCACAAGTTTATGTGGGTACGTCGTGAGGAGGTGCACACTGACATGATCTAAAGCGGATCCCTGCGAAATCTTTTCTTATTCACCACCCTTGCGAACATGCCAGGTATGTGCGGGAGCATCATGGATGCTCATTAGATTTGAGAATGTCTCACAGCTCTTTGATGAGGTGGACTTCACCGTGATGGATTCACCAACCATTCTTCTAGCAGGAATGGTTTGGAGACCAACGACCAAATGATGCGAGAATGTTGTACACGAACCAAAGTCGTTTGTTTGTTTTTGCAATGCACTCAAGTCTGTGAGGTCCAGAAAACACTAAATAGATTGAAGGAACAATCCGGGCAGTCCATGCAACCCCCATCTCCAACAATAGTTTGTTCCCATTAATGTGCATTCCACGCACACATTGCAAATAGGACAACAAGGACACACAACCATCCCATTTCAAATTTGGCCCCGAATAAAACCAAAAGAAAACTTCATATCAAGTGTCACAGTCATCAGAATCAGTCTCGACCTCCTGTGCTATGTCATCCACAAAGATTCTGGCCCCAACACCACGTCTTTTACCACGGCCGTCGATGGGTGGACTCCGAGTGCCACGAACGGTCATGCTTGTTGCGAGTGCCTCCGCATAGACAGGTAGCACGCAAGACCGAGGAGGACTGGAAAGAAGTCCAAATAGGTGTGATAGCCCTGGAGGGCAAGTGGAAGCACGCGGACTCCTGCACATGTCGACAAAAACCCATTCAGAACACAATATGCAATACACAAGTCCAACGAAGAGGATATCTGCCATGTGAACTTTGCCTCAAGAACAGTGATTCTCGATATTGAAACAACAATGCAAGCATCCACAGGTTGAACTTACTCACAGGCAAAGTCGGAGTCCAGCTCCTTGTCGGAAGTCTCCTCTGTATCAATAGCGGGACGGGGCTTCGGAAGGATTTGAGAAGTGTGTCCACCCAAACCCATCAGGAGGTTCTTGTAATTCTCAGCATCCCCTTCAATCCCAAAGAGATGTCGCGCACTGGCCTTGCAAGCGTGGTACGAAGCACCTGCAGTGGAATAGAATGAAGGAAGCAGACATTGAAGACACATTTGGAACGGTGGGAAGTACTGAAAGTGCAAGCTCAATCAAACCTCGTGAAATCTGAATGTTGAAGAGACGAACCTATGCCCATTGACAAATCCAGAACTCCGGCGTCTGTGTAGGTGCAGCACTCCACAATCGTTTGAATGAAAGCCGGGCTCCTCTCCCTCGCCCCTCTCCAAGGAACCCCATTCCCCCTTCGCAAGCAGACGTTGTTGTCGACGTAGTTGTGGTGCATGTCATCCGTGGGATGATCTGTCCTATCGTCTATGAACTTGCCCCCATGAGTGATGGCGAACTCCGAAATGCCGGCCGGAGTCGTTGGTGGATGCACTCGGACGAGACAAACAGCTTCAAACAAACGAGTCTACAAACAACACATCCACAAGGAACTAAGAAGCTTCAAAAATCAGGCCCCTACATATGAGTTCGAGCGACCTACACAACTCCATCCGAGAACCACCAAGAAGAGGAAGAAGAAGGCAAATTTACCATCTCTCCCGGACGATCCCCCTTCGTAAGGTACATGATGTTCACACAATTCCATGTCTTCAGGACTCTCATGCCCGAGGCTTTCAAATAGCTGGCAAATGCACGGTGACAGCGAACGTCGGCGGCAAAACACCTGCATCGGACAGGAAAAAATTGCAAAAGGAGAAAACCCACCACCAGTAGCGCTCATCAAAAGCATTACAACCCGGACAAGCACCCGATAGTGGGACATCTGGGACTGCCAACCCATCAGGGATGTCCAAGATTATGAGTTCGGCTGCATATTGCTTCTCCTTCCCGTTCACCCAGGATTTGGTCATTTTAGCCTGCAAACAAAATTACAATGGAATACTCAAGAGGATTGAAACGATCCATGCCCACAACTGAGAAGAAGCAAAAGAGAACACGCACCGTTCCGAGGAACTCCACAATCCTCTCCCACACTGGTGATGGCTCACCCTTGTAATCAGATTTCTTGGACTCCATCATGGCAAGGAATCCGACGTTGGCCATCTCCAACCTGGTAGGGCGAATGACCCTCGTCGGATGTTC
Organism: Takakia lepidozioides; assembly: GCA_030704615.1. Lineage (NCBI taxonomy): Eukaryota > Viridiplantae > Streptophyta > Takakiopsida > Takakiales > Takakiaceae > Takakia > Takakia lepidozioides. Next base: position 24,072,258 of record CM060731.1, read on the forward strand.
CACTGCATGGCACGGGTCCTTGGGATCAACCACCCCCTTGTTCTTTCTCACGGATCCCCTACCATGCGGTGGAGTCTGCTGGACATGCACCACTGGGCCAATATCTGCAACACTTCCCTGCCCTTGTGCCACCTTCCTTCTACCCCTTCCTTTCCCCACAACACCAGCAACATCTTTTCCCTTTGCCTTTCTACCTCTACCCGGGGTATCCTGAGCGGGAGGCTCCTTCTCTGCAAGAGTCCTCAAATTTCGTTCATGAATGTCGAGGTCGGCTGCTGCGGCAGTGGCTGCAATTCGCTCATTCTCTCTCCTCAAAGACACCTCCGGAGCTGGGGTCTCAGAAGGAGGGCAATCCAAATACCAACTACAAGAAGAAAGATGGTCTGGGCCCCAGTCATGCAAGATCCCAGTAGTAAACATGGTCTGGTTGCCAGCAGGGACAAGCCAGAGGTCCACGAAATCTGGATGTAGCAATTCTCTTCCATGAGAACAAACTTTATGTACCTGCAGGAACAGAGACAGCCTCATTATGCAATGCAATTATTGTCTCTCAGCTTTTCCATCACACCAGGAAGACCCCCTTAAACTGTATGCGTCACAGTACATTGCAACCACAGCACACTAAGTAGCCTGAACGGCCCAGGGTGTGCACCTGTAAAGGCATCGTTTCCAGGCTTCCTCTCCTTTTTCTTGCTGGTCAAGGTCATGTGTTCGACTGATGCCACCCTCCTTGCTGAACTCTCTAAAGAAACAAGAGTGCCACACTGTGGCTCTCCATTTCATCATGTATGCTTCGAAGGAGACCTTCGGTGCTGTCATAGTGATGCCATAGTCTGGGTCTTCTTCTCTTTCTCCGGCCTGGGGAACATGTGGGTATCCCTAACTGTGGGATCGGAGTTCCATATCTGTAGCCACTTCACCTTCTGTTCGGAACACAACGGCAGTAGACAACCTGTGTAACTTCTCCTGGGCCATCTCTGGCTTGCCTGGCTTGTTATAATGGTTTTTTATCTCCAGGAGAAACTGCGATCCGAATGATGGGTCGGCAATTCTCAACTGCTTCACAAAAGCACTCATTATAGTCCTTCTTGTAGCGGTCATCTCTTTCTGGATGTGACTCTCAACCCCCTTTGCTGTCCTTCTCTCCTCAGGGGTTGACCTGTAGTATTCCAGTTTGTCACGCTCCCCTGCATCTGCAATGTCTTGCTGCAAGGGAATGCACGAGAGTTGCATCAACCCAAGGGCAAGGGAAACAAACAGAAACAAACATGTGAAAGCAGGAATATGGAAAGGGCAGATGAAGGAAGATGTATCTCACCGTGTACATGTACTCCATGAAAGCCTCACGTGTCAACGAGTACCACGTTTCCGATGTCTTGGAGCTTTCGCACTTCTTGTACGTCTCTGCTGAAATGATGGTCTTGAAGTTGGTCAAGGGCATCTGCCCGATCCTTTGTATCCTATACAGTGTGTGAACCAAACTCGTTTTGACATGCGATGTCTCCGTTCCTCTGCAGAATGATATCTGAAAGTCAGAATGAAATTCAAGGACTTTAATCAAAGAACCACGGAACTACAAGTGGAACATGTAGAATGAGAAACCAACCTGTTCACATCATTCATTGTCGTCAGAAGACCCATCATGTTCCCCTCACAATCCAGCACCATCGATCGAACAGAGTAATGTCACTCTTCGTCCTGTGAGTGCAGCCTCCCAATGACAGCCATCCATGCAAGCAACCGGTGGTTCCCATCCCAAACGTGAAACATCTTCCCCGAGAATGCCTGGGTGGAAGGTTTCCTGGAGAGAAGAAGTTCGAAGGATTCGTTCACCTGTCTCCAAATAGGATCCCAGGAGTCCACGATTGACTCATCCACAAGGAGCTCATTGCCTCTGGAATCCTTTGTACAAACGTAAAACACTGCGGATCCATCCAAATACCCATGAACAAACTCGGCCTCTAGCTTGAGAATGTCCTTGATGAGGGGTGGTTGAACGACGGGCATGGAAACCATCCTACACAGGGGAATCTTCAACATCCCACCCGGGGCAAACATACTTTGCACCACAAGCTGAGAGTTTACCTTCTGACCCCCCAGCATCTCAGCGGCTTTGCTTTCATAGAACTCATCGTCAACATCAACAATGATCTCCTTCCCCAGCCCCGAAGGGATCTCCTCCGCCACACTTTGCATCTTCTCCTGCAGGGTTGTCCATTCAAATTGATATAAGAGTGAGGCATGAGACGATGGTGTTTGAGCATGGCAGACAGGCCATGTGTGGAAGAAAAGGTGAGCTCAAACAGTGTGCGTTGACGCACACTGTTTGAGCTGCAAGGTAAGTGTTCATTGAACCTCAATGAGAAGCCCTTAGTGACCCATTTTCAGATGAAAAAAAATTAAAAAAAATGAGCTTAAACAGTGTGCGTTGACGCACACTGTTTGAGCTGCAAGGTAAGTGTTCATTGAACCTCAGTGACATGCCAGGTAAGTGTTCATTGAACCTCAAAGAGAAGCCCTTAGTGGCCGATTTTCAGATGACAAAGGCAATGACAAGGTGAGCTCAAACAGTGTGCGTTGACGCACACTGTTTGAGCTGCCAGGTAAGTGTGCATTGAACCTCAGAGACATGCCCTGTATTGCCGAATTTCACAGGGAAAAAACAGTCACAAGGTGGGCTCAAACAGTGTGCGCCAACGCACACTGTTTGAGCTGCCAAGTAAGTGATGATTGATCCTCAAATTCATACCCTATGTGGCCGATTTTCAGATGACAAAGGCAATTACAAGGTGAGCTCAAACAGTGTACGTTGACGCACACTGTTTGAGCTGCCATGTAAGTGATGATTGATCCTCAAATACATGCCGTTTGTGGCCGTTTTTCAGATGAAAAATCAATGAGAAGGTGGGCTCAAACAGTGTGCGCCAACGCACACTGTTTGAGCTGCCAAAAATGTGGAGGATTGAACCAGGTATAGTGGCCCTATCTGGCCGTTTTGCACACCATCAACCAAGTAAAATGCGGGGCTCAAACAGTGTGCGTCAACGCACACTGTTTCAGCTTCCAATTTGTGGTGGATTGAACCTGCCCTAGTTCCCCAATTTGGCCGTTTCGCACATCAACAAGCCAGCAAAATGGAAGGCTCAAACAGTGTGCGTCAACACACACTGTTTGAGCTTCTTGTTTGCGGATGATGCAACCTGGCAGAGATGTCGTGTGTAGACTATGTTCATATCGAAATAGAATCTCAACTAGGGTTCACATCAGCAATGAAGCACAAAGGTGGGTTTCAAAGATTGTACCTTTTTTTTTGCTGCTCCAGAAGACTCCCCAATCGTCGGGGACCCTTTGCGCTTCGGACTGCTCTCCACGCCTCGCATGTTCTGGAGCATCTCCCCCATCCTCTCTTCCACTATTAGGTTCTTCGTGAGGCCAGCGTCAACATCATCTTCGGCGTCTGCCTCTCCCTCGGATGCAAGTGTCCTCCTCATCTGTTCTTGGAACTATGACATGCTGCTGTTCTTCTCCGGATTCCTGCTCTTCCATCGCTGAACTTTCCTCTTTGCCCTCTTCTTCCGCCTTTTCCTCTTCGGCCACTCTTTCCATCCTCATTCTATATCTGGCTCTATTCCTGTTTCTAGAGCTCGTGAAGTATAATGACTTCCTTCTCTTCCTCCTCCGCTGGAAACAAGGGCTCCCCACGATGCCTCTAGAGCTCTCCAGTTTGACGTTTGCAACAAGGGTTGCTATTGCATGTAACCAAAATCAAAATTGGACATTGTCAACCGTATTTGATGCGGGTGTTGTTATTGTGTGCGAACGGAATTCATCCATTTCGGCGTCTTTGTATTATTCAAGAAATAAAGTGCTAGAAAATATGTACATCCGTTGCATGTACTTGTGATATATGTCAGATGTACTTCGACGCCTGCCAATATATGGCGGCCTTCTTGCATTGTTTCAAATTCGGAAGTGTCGTAGAAATCTAATGCTAGTTCAATTTGGAGCAGTTCTTGCAGATTCGCCATAAATGTTGTGCTTCACATATGCATCCACGTGTGTCGTACTGCCTGCCCTGTGCTTTGCATTTTGCCGTCATCGTCGCCATGGGGTCATTCGGTATAAAGGGTTGTGTCGGAAATGATCTTGTGTTGCACACATCCGTGCGAGGTGACTCTTGGAGTGTCAGTGTTTGTGTTGTGCTCTTCTGGCACGGCACAACCTCATTACATTCGGGGTCTTCCTGTTTACTGCTCTCCAGGGTTGTTGCCGTCTTTCCATAAAGGATGGTTTCATGTCATGTTCAGGGTTTGTTTTTCATCCAAAAACAGCACGGCTTCTTGTGGCTTCCTGTATTTGAAAACAGTTTTTCTAGTTGGTGTCTCTCAGCGTGGTTGTCTGCGAAGTTCAGTGCATGTCATTCCTACATCATTTTGATGCATCGCCCGCAACCTTTGGGTTAGTGTTACCCTTGTTGACCTTAATTTTTTTGTGGTGGATCCCCTTTCGAGAATTGCGGGCTATCAGTTCGGGGATTCCGTTGTGAATCGAAAGTTTCGGTCAGCGTAGGAAAACATGTCCAGGGAGCGAGATAGACTAGCCCGATTTCATTCGAATGCAGGTAGTCTTCCACTGACTGCCACTGCAGATGACGATGGGTTTGCAGTTGTTCATGAGGATGAGCTAGTTACAGTGTTCCCACTGGAATTGGGTTCTCTGCTTGTTCAAAAAGAGGTGTATGACGAGGATGGGAATTTGGATTCTGGACATTTGGAGAAACCATTGGTTGACGAGTGTGGAAGGAAGTGGAGAGTCCTTCCAGGCACATACCGTGTCCTTGGAAAAGAGAGAAGACAATCGGCAGGATCAGTCATTACCCCTGGAACTGCAGCATTGGTCGTGCAGCAAAAGGGCACAGTTCATGTGAAACAAGAGGTGAGCACATCCACTACATTCGTGACTCTTTCAGACTCGTCCTCGGAGGATGTTTCTGAGATTCCTCCGCTAGTGCAGACTCCATTCTTGGATGAATCCGAATTGCAAGAGATAACGAGTGTCATTCCAAAATTGAAAGCCCTCGCAGGGGTGCCTGGGTGCAAGAGCGAGCTGCGTTTTGTTGATTGGGAGTCCTTCGTGTGCAGCGGGTTCAATACGTGCCAGCAGAGTTTGATGGAGATATCTTGTTTGAGCTCAACCCTCCCACGTCTTCCAATGGACTGGCTGGGCTTCTGCAGGGCATGGACAAGAAACATGACGGACACCCTTGGTGCAGGACAAAATCGTCAAACATCCACAACGACATTGGATTGAAATTTCGAAGGTCGGTTTGCGTTGGGCATTGCAAGTGCCTGAATATATCTTGCCCTCGCCTGAGAAACAGCGCTCAACCAAACGAAAGTGAGTGGGAAGGTGTGCCCCTGAATCCTTTCACCCCAGGACTTGCCCCTCCCAAGACCAATACTTTTGTGTGCAGGTTTTGCAAACTTTCCCCGTCCTGTGTTTCTGTGTGCCACGCTCGTATGTACCAGGTGGCACACCGATGCAAGACAATGACTCGTGCCTACATTCATATGGGTGCACACGAGCATCTTGTGTCCAAAAGAAGTTGCAGGGATAGCGTGGACATCGCTAGAAATCTGCTGAAGCAGGAGTTCCACAATGCCTCTTGTGCAACACCTTCTGCTATAGCGCTTGCAGCTAGCAAGGCTTTCCTGGAAAAACACATACTGGGTGAAGGGGATTCGACACAACCAATGCTGGATGCAGATTCGCTTGATGCAGTGATGGACCATTTCTCCGTGTTGAGCTCTCCCAATATTCGAAACCAGGTGAATGCACTCAGAGTCGGCACAGGCACTGCTGGATTCATGGACAACATTATGGACCTCAAACGGAGAAGTCGCTATGAATTCATTCAAAACAGTATCTTCCCTGGCCAGGGCTCGTCCAAGGTATATTTGTTCAAGATGTCCGCAGTGGGCGAAGGCGGTGGTGTGAGCATTGTCCGCCGAATGCAACCTGGAGGAGATTTGGCTAAATGTTGGTTGATGTTTGATCACTGCAAACGGGTGAAGGGTTAGACAACCATGGCGTGCCATGTGTATGATCCAGCGTACCAGCGTGTGCTCTCAATAGCAATTTGTGATATGCAGTCGGAGGACACTGAATCCCAGATGCTCATGTGGAATTCGCTCCTGGCCGTCATGCAGCGCAATGGAGTACAGAACACAAATTTTGTGGGCTTCATGGCTGATAGTGCACAGGCAAATTTCAATGCAGTGCGGCACGTGTTTGGTTCGGGGGATCCTAAGGTCCCAATGGAAAATAGGGAGCGCACATGCCTCTTCCATTGGAGTCAATCTCTGGCACGTCATACAAAGCGCTGCATTCGTCCTGACCTTCAGTTGGAGCACAGAAGACTCTGTCTCAAGTACAAAAATGTCAACTCAATGGGAGAAGCTGAGAGCACTTACCAAGCAATCCGGGCTTGGTGGTTCTCCTCTGGTGCTGCTATTGGTATCCACCTGAAGGAGTTGGAGGACTGGTTGGTTTTCTGGCACTTCAGATACAGACAGTGGGGAGCTTTCATGACGACGGTAAGCCTCTTGAATCCCAAAATCACAAATTTTGCATCGTGCCTCTTCATTTGGGGTTCTTGGATTGTCGCTTGTAGAACCTCTTCCATTTCCTTTCCTTCCTCACATTTCCATGCAATGCCTCCTGCAGGACATGTCCTTGGAGGACTTGGCCGACATGTCATCCTGTAATTTGGCGGAGACTGTTCATAACGCCTGGATGCAATCTACCAAAGCAGGTCGTGACTTGTATGTGGCCACTGCTGATGACATGGTGCGGGCACTTACACAACAAACCAGGTACCGCAATTTTCTGATGGGACGGGGTGGAGGCAAGGGCCCCGGTACGACTTTGTTGATGCTAAGGGCTGCGAGTAGGTCCGGAGACCCATCGAAGATGGCCAGAGCTCTGAACAGGTGCACTGAAGGCTCCCCTTTGCAATCCAGGCTCCCTCATTTGGAAGGCGAAGAAAGATTTGGATCATGCAAAAGGAAATTGAACACTCTTCCAGGGTCAGATGGAGATTCCCATCGCCCAGACAGGGTCAATTTCTCTGTGCCAAAGGTGTCTCCAGTGCAAACTAAGTCGTGTGCCAGCCCCTTCCCAGGTGGGTCCTCCTCCTGTGGAGCAGGTGCAGAATATGCAAGCATAGAAGCAGGAATCCCATTGGAGGAGGTGGTGGCCATGGTGCAGGAATCTGATTGCATTGATAGTGAGTGGCATATAGAACGCACCCCACCAGGATCTAGAGTTGCTTGCATGGCAATTCGGACCCCCTCTTTCAAGAAATGCAAATCAAAAATATGCAAAGGCTCCAGGGGGACTCCGGCTCCAACATTCACAGGGTTGTTCCGACCTTATCATAGTGGGGAATCAAAGGACCACAAGTTCTGGTTCTGCCCAGATGATATGGCATGATGCATCAAGGGAACAGTTTGTCCTTCGGTGATAATGAAACCCCCTCCCCCCGCAATTTGGCCTGTGAAACTTGGGACGTCGCTGTCAACAACCGAGATAAGCATGCTGGAGGAGGGAGGGTTTTGTCTTGCACGATCCCGAGTGGTGCCCTTGTGCACTGTCGGCACAGATGTGCCACATGCTCCAGCAATGCCTCTACCCGGTGCCGACTCCCACCCAACAAAAAGAGATGGAAAAACAGTGCGCCGTGTCGCTTCGGGTGCAGATCACGAATGCAAGATGGAATTGGCTAGATTTTGCAGGCTCGGGTGGCTCGTATCACCGAAGTCCCTGCCCCGGGGTATGGACGGATGTACACAGTGCTGTCTATTGGCTCAGTTCTTCATGGCAAAGAATATCAGGTTACCGTGGGGAATTTCCCTACTTGCACTTGTCCGGATTTTGTAACGATGCGTGAGGGCGCTCTCGGCATGAGAGGGAAGTGGGTCCCCTGCAAGCATCAATATTATATATACCTTGTAATTATGTGTTGCGACGGTAAGAGAGACCAATTCATTCACCAAGCCACACTAGGCTACGGAGAAGTCATCACCCTTCTGCAGCGGGACACCTCACGTAGGGCTCCGCCAAATGCTCTTTGAGCACATACGAGCCATGCCCGCTTCCCACGCTGGTTTCCAGGTTACCGTGTGAAGACTTTGCATTTAGGACAAACACATACATTTCGTTCACGGAACCAGGGCAAATGCACATGCCATTCATTGTAAGCGTCTATCTGTGACTTGAAATAAAGTGTGTCAATCATTCTGAGCTCAATTCTGCCATATTTTTATATTCCTCTTTTTGTGCAGACATTGCAGATATGGTGCATGGTGGCCCCCTTTGTTTTGTCCACGGTAATAGGCCCTCTTCTTGCAATCCTCGCCTATAGGACCTGCTTCTCCAGCAGATTTGTGCCGCTCACGCTTTGCAGCTACAATGTGAGCTCAGCTCACGGGGCTGGGCTCACGCCGTAGCTACGCTGCTCTAGGGCCACCATGCTGGCACCAACATTGAGAACACAAATGAATGTGGCTTGCACACGCATTACAAAATGTGATGTGATCGGGCTTCCCCCCTTCCCCCATCATGGACCTCTTTGCCCTTTTCCAGGGCTGCCAGACTTGCACAAGCATTGCAAACGCTCACAAACGTGATGTGATTTGCATTTCACCCCTTCCCCCATCATTTGCTCATAGGTATGATCCAAGGCCTCCATACCGCGCCCCTACTGTGCATACCCTGCAAGCATGACGTTCCATGACACCAAATCTCGTTCAGCCATATTGTTGAACACTCCCTCCACATCCTCAATGCTCCCACATTTGGCATACATGTCCACGAGGGTATTGTTCAGAATCACATCTGTACAATTCCAACTTTGGCGATGCAACCATGCACCTCTTTGCCCTTTTCCAGGGCTGCCAGGCTTGCACACGCACTGTAAACGCACACAAACGTGATGTGGTCGCGCTTCACCCCTTCCCCCATCATTTGCTCATAGGTCTCCAAGTCCTCCATCCCACGGCCTGCTGGGTATATCCTACAAAGCATCACGTTCCACGACAACAAATCTCGTTCAACCATATTGTAGGCAGTGTTCAGGATCACACCTGGTACAGTTCCAGCTTTGGCGATGCAGCCATGCACCTCTTTGCCCTTTACCAGGGCTATCAGGCTTGCACATGCATTGCAAACACACACAAACGTGATGTGGTTGGGCTTCATCCCTTCCCCCATCATTTGCTCATAGGTCTCCAAAGCCTCCATCCCACGCCCCTGCTGTGCATACCCTGCAAGCATCGCGTTCCACGACCCACATCTTGTTCAGCCATTTGAAAACTCCCTTCGCATCCTTCATGCACCCACATTTGGCATACATGTCCCCCAGGGCAGTGTTTAGGATTACATCTGGTACAAATCCAGCTTTGACGATGTCACCATGGACCTCTTTACCCTTTTTCAGAGCTCCTAGGCTTGCACACGCATTGCAAACACAAACAAATGTGTTGCGGTTGGGCTTCACCCCTTCGCACACCAATTGCTCATAGGTCTCCAAAGCCTCCATCCCGCATCCTTGCTGTGCATATCCTGCAATCATCGCACTCCACGACACCACATCTCATTCAGCCATACTGTCGAACACTCCCTTTGCATCCTCGATGCACTCACATTTGACATACATGTCCACCAGGGTAGTGTTTAGAATGACATCGGGTACAATTCCAGATTTGACAATGTCACCATGGACCTCTTCGCACCTTTCCAGGGCTGTCAGGCTTGCACACGCATTGCCAATGCAAACAAACATTATGCGCTTGCGCTTCACCCCTTCGCACATCATTTGCTCAGAGGTCTCCAAAGCCTCCATCCTGCGCCCTTGGTGTGCATATCCTGCAATCATCGCACTCCACGACACCACATCTCATTCAGCCATACTGTCAAACACTCCCTTCATACATGTCCACGAGGGTATTGTTCAAAATGACACTTGGTACAATTGCAGCTCTGACAATGTCGCCATGGACCTCTTTCGCCCTTTTCCAGAGCTGCCAGGCTTGCACACGCATCACAAATGCACACAAATGTGATGTGGTCGGGCTTCACCCCTTCCCCCATCATTTGATCATAGGTCTCCAAAGCCTTCATACCACGTCCTTGTTGTGCATACCCTGCAAACATCGTCTTCCATGACACCACATCTCGTTCAACCATAGCGTTGAAAACTCCCTTCGCATCCTTAATGCACCCACATTTGGCATACATGTCCACCAGGGCAGTGTTCAGAATGACATCTGGTACAATTCTAGCTTTGACGATGTCACCATGGACCTCTTTCCCCTTTTCCAGAGCTCCCAGGTTTGACATGTTGACAAGGGTGTTGAGGAGAAAAACACTTGGCGTGAATCCACTTTGGATAATGTGAGTGTGCACCTACTTTCCAGCTTCCAGACCTTTTATCTTGATGCACTTAAGCAAGAGACAGACAAACGTATCTGAATCTGCTGAAATGCCTCCTACATTTGGCATACATGTCCACGAGGGTATTGTTCAGAATCACATCTGGTACAATTCCTGCTTTCGCGATGCAACCATGCACCTCTTTGCCCTTTTCCAGGGCTACCAGGCTTGCAAACGCACAGACGTGATGTGGTCGGGCTTCATCCCTTCCACCATCATTTACTCATAGGTCTCCAAAGCCTTCATCCCACGCCCCTGTTGTGCATAAGCATGGCGTTCCGCGGCACCACAGTTCATTCAGCCACATTGTTGAACACTGTTATCTGTTTTTGGATACTTTCCTGCTGCCACATTGGCAGTTACTTGTCAAAGTCATTCCACCCAGACAATCTTCTCAGCTCCGCATGGATTTCCTTAATTCTGGGATGCAACTTGTCATCTACAACGAAGGTGTGCACCCTGTTGTCAACCTCAATGTAGCAGCGACCTGGCTCCTGGCTCCTTTCTAACCCCTCTGACCGTGATCATTCTTCTCACCTTTGCAGTATCATCCCACCTGCCAACTGCGGCATAGATGTTTGATAACAACACATAAGTCACGCCATCTCCATATTGCCATGGATTCTGCAGGCACCAAGCATGGCCTTCCAGACCACAACATCTGGATTTCAGTAGGCCAGTGTGGCTGCATGCAGAGAGAACACATATAAAGGTGATATTGTCCGGCTTCAAGCCATTCTTTCGCATTCCTTCAAATAGTTGCAAGACCTTGACAACCATGCTGGGCATATCCTGCGATCATCGCATTCCACGACACCACATTTCATTCAGCCACATTGTCAAAGACTCCCTTTGCTCGACCACTCATGCATACATCCTTGCTTTGCTGCTAGCAGCTGACAATGACAGCCTAGATTTGTTCTAGGAAACACCCAACTCAACTTATCATACTAGTTCCTATGCTCAACTGCATCTGCTACTCTCTGTTATCCAACAGGCATTTACCTTTTTGCTTCGATTGTCCCACCATTAACAGGGGTCAGAAAAGTATTCATTCCACAGCTTCTCCTCGCCTGAATAAAACTTGACGATCCAAAAGCCTTGTCTTTTTGAGGATGCAAATGAGAGTGACACAGACATAGGTATCTGAATGCCTCCTTGGTTTAAAGTCTGTAGAGCCTCTGTCAGTTTGCCTGCCTCACAAAGCATCTTCACATGCGCAGAAGTGCTAGAAGAGGCGTTGTGGACTCTCTCTCGATCCTCTTTCAGAAGCTCGAGCACGCGGGGGCATCCCTTCCCCGCGCTGCTTTTCGGGCAGGTTCCAAAGAAATTGACGACGACGATGACCTGGCTACGATGATGTGGCACTATGGCACCATATTCTTGCTCTACGCTAAACTAGCTTCCGACCGTCGGTCGTCGCTAGAACTAAGGTTTTTGCGTTGCTCCGCACTACTAGCGATAAATTTTGAGAACTACGTTCAATTTGCACAAAAAGGGGGTGGTGGTGTTACATACATATATCCCGGATTTCATTGTTTTTTGCAAGAAACTGCTAGATGTATCAGCTGTCTCTTGAAGTCTGTGGCTTGAAGTCTATCGCACACTTGCTTCCATTGTTTGATGAGAGGCAGGGCCCACTCAAGGATGCTATACACTAAATGAAGTTTTCCAAAAATCTCACAAAGATTTTTGGAGCAAGTCTACCACCAGGCTCATTCATGGGCCTTGAACAAAGAATGAAAATTATTGTCATATGCAAAAGTTAGTGGGATCCATCTCAACCCTGATAAGCAGTGAAGGGTTAACTGGATATGTACTTTCATATTATACCAATATAATCCACTTATTTTATTTTACTCCACAAAATATTTTATGGTAAATACACTAAAGAGTTCTTAGCCAGTCCAAGTGAGGCCTTGCTATGGCATGGCACTAACTTTGTCATTTGCCTCCATGACTGGCCAGCCACAATTCTTGTGTGTTCAATGTCTAGAAATTTTCAGGTTTATTATGGATGAAAGTATACTTCACTCTACCATTAGCGTATAGCCATAGTTGTGATACATGTAATTAATACTAATCTATTTTTTTCATTGCCCATTAAAAACAGTTTAGATTATTAATTTAAAGATATTATATAGATATATGAATTTATTTTATTCTATTTTCCATAAAGCGAAAAGGTTTGTTAAAAAAGAGTGGAAAAAGTTCAATCCATGAGGCGGTTACACATTGAAACCTGCCAGCACAGTGTTAATTAGCCTCTCAATTAGTTTGAACACTTTATCTGTTTGTATAGAATATGGGATAAACCTATTCTCACACTTTGAGCCTCTAAAGTGAAGTCACAAATTGAAGTCTCAGGAACGACAAAACAGCCTGTTAGAGCAGTGTTGCAAGATCTATATAATATTGTTGGAGTCGCACATGGAGAGAGTCAGTTGGTTCCCTTAGTTGAAGTAGGCATGATATGTTAATTGTTGCTCATTACCATATCACAAGCCTGTGCTTGATATGCACCTAAGTAGGTCAGCAGGGTTTGTTACAACCCAGCTAGAGTAACCTCTCCACTGGTGGCTGCATTTTCAGCACTATGGCTGAACGAGATGTGGTGTCGTGGAATCGATGCTTGCAGGGTATGCACAGCAGGGCCGCAGGATGGAGGCCTTGGAGACCTATGAGCAAATGATGGGGGAAGGGGTGAAGCCCAGCCTGGCAACTCTGGAAAAGGGCGAAAGGTGCATGGCGACGTTGTCAGAGCTGCAATTGTATCAAATGTCATTCTGAACAATACCCTCATGGACATGTATGAAGGGAGTGTTCGACAGTATGGCTGAACGTGATGTGGTGTCGTGGAGTGCGATGATTGCAGGATATGCACAACAAGGGTGCGGGATGGAGGACCTATGAGCAAATGATGTGCGAAGGGGTGAAGCCCAACATTTGTTTTTGTTTGCAATGCGTGTGCAAGCCTGGGAGCTCTGGAAAAGGGGAAAGAGGTCCATGGTGCCATCGTCAAGTACTAGATGTCATCCTGAACACTGCCCTGGTGGACATGTATGCAAAATGTGGGTGCATTAAGGATGTGAAGGGAGTTTTCAGCACTATGGCTGAACGAGATGTGGTGTCATGGAACGCGATGCTTGCAGGGTGTGCACAACAGGGGCGTGAGATGGAGGCGACCTATGAGCAAATGATGGGGGAAGGAGTGAAGCCTGACCACATCACGTTTGTGTGCATTTGCAATGCGTGTGCAAGCCTCGTAGCCCTGGAAAAGGGCAAAGAGGTGCATGGTTGCATCGCCAAAGCTGAAATTGTACCAAATGTGATAAGCACAGCCCCTAGGACGCCTCTCCGTCTCATCAAGAATCTTCGGGTGTGTGGTGACTGCCACACCTCCACCAAGTTCACTCAAAGATTGTTGGCCGAGCAATTGTTGTATGGGACGCTAACCGCTTTCACCACTTGAAGATGGGGTTTGTTCTTGTGGGGATTACTGTTGAAACGTTGTCTTGTTTGTTGGAATGGTGCAGATGTCTTGCTTCATTCTTTGATCTGTGTAGCTACTCAGTTCATCCACCATTTCCTGAGAATATTGACCATGATGTACTGTTGAGGGCATTTCCGTACCATAGATCCACATGAAATAGTAGCGGGGTCTACAGGTAGTTAGTGAAGGGGGGATTTCGACCGTCTCTGGTGATAGTGGAAGGAAATCAGAGTGCTGTCATATTTCAGGTGTGGGTGGTGGATCTTCTCCAGAGCTTGAAGATGAAAGTGAATATGATTCACAATGACCTTGATTAGAGGGGCAGCCTTGTGCACAAGTTTGTTCAGCATCTTTTATTTGGACATGTTTGTATGTTTCTCGTGGGGCTGCTTCAGATTGAGTGGAATAGTATCACCTTTGTATCTCTTTTGTGTGCATGTAGCTTTGGGGGTCTTGAAGGCCATCATTACTTTGATTCCATGACTGAAGCTCATGTCCTCACGCCTACAGTCGAGCATTTTGGCTGCATGGTAGACCTTTTTGGCCATGTAGGGCGATTGGATGAGGCAAAGGACCTCATCACTAAAATACCAATCCAACCAAATGTTGGGGTGTGGAGGGCCATGCTTGGTGCCTGCAGAGTTCATGGCTATGTATCAATGCATGTGATGGGCACTTTTGGGTATGTTAAATGCTACTTACACATCTGATTGCCAGCGTATAGTCTGACGCATTGGCAACTCTCAAGGTTAGTGGTGGCATTCTCATAGTAGATAGTAATCCTTAATGCACCCACATTTTGCATATGTGTCCACTAGGGCAGTGTTCAGGATGACATCTGGTACTTGACGATGTCACCATGGACCTCTTTCTCCTTTTCCAGAGCTCCCAGGCTTGCACACGCAATGCAAGCAAAAACGGATGTTGGGCTTCACCCCTTCGCACATCATTTGCACATAGGTCCTCCATCCCGCACCCTTGCTGTGCATATCTTGCAATCATCACACTCCACGACACCACATCTAGTTCAGCCATACTATCGAACACATCTAGCTTAGCACCCATGCTTGGTAAGTCCGGCCAACATTATATTCCACGTGGTCAAAGATCGTTGAGGCATTCTGTTGAACACTTGATTAGCATCCATGATGCTCCCGCACTTAACAAATACGTCGACAAGGGTGTTGAGTAGAAAAACATTTGGCATGAATCCACTTTGGATAATGTAAGTGTGCACCTGCTTTCTAGCTTCCAGACCTTTCATCTTGATGCAGTCATGCAAGTCTAGACAGACATACGTATCTGAATCTGCTAAAATGCCTCCTCAGTTTAAAGTCTATAGAGCCTCTTTCAGTCAGTCAGCCTCACAAAGCATCTTCACATGCCCAGAAGTGCCAGAAGAGGCATTGTGGACCCCCTCTCTTGATCCTCTTCCAAAAGCTGTGGACATGGTTGAGGTGCCTGATTTTATCCCCCAGGTTTCTTGTAGCTATTGATCCACAGGGAATCATAGGTAATCTTGTGCTTGAAATCTGGCCCTCTTGAATAAATCTGGACCCACATTCTATCCCTGCTACTTCAACTATCCATGCGTCTGCACAAATCATGCTGCCTTGCTGCTAGCAGCTGACAAATCACAGCCTAGATTTGTTCTAGGAAACACCCAACTCAACTTATCACGCTATTCCACAACAAATGTATTCACCTGGTTGTCCACCTGGTTGAGACCTGGCTCCTTTCTGAGACCTCTGTCCCTCATCATTTTTCTCACCTTGGCAGTATCGTCCCGCCTACCAGCCTTGATAACAACAGATAAATAGCAGCATCCTGTGGATCCCATTTAGAAAAGCATTTTGCTACACTTTCTGCCACCTCCACATTGCCATGAATTCTGCAAGCACCAAGCAAGGTCTGCCACACTGAAGCAGCTGGTTCGATTGGCATTTTGTTCATGAAGTCCTCTGCCTCCTCCACTCGACCTACAATTGTAGGAGCGAGGCCATGATTTTGACTCACGGAATCAAATCATGTTGGGCATATCCTGCGATCATCTCATTCCACAACACCACATTTCATTCAGCCATATTGTCAAATACTCCCTTTGCATCCTCATTGCACCCACATTTCGCAAACATGTCCACCAGGGCAGCGTCCATAATGACATTTGGTACAATTCCAGCTTTGATGATGTCACCATGCACCTCTTTGCCCTTTTCCAGGGCTGCCAGGCTTGCACACGCATTGCAAACGCACACAAACGTGATGTGGTTGGGCTTCACCCCTTCCCCCAGGCCTCCATCTCGTGCCCCTGCTGTGCATATCCTGCAAGCATGGCGTTCCATGACATTTTGTCAAAAACTTGTCTGGCATCGTTCAAGCTCCCACACTTGGCATACATATCGACAATGGCAGTCTCCAAAATGATATCTGGTGCAATTCCAACTTCCACTATGTCAACATGGACCTATGTACCTTTTTCCAGAGCTTCTAGGCTGGCACAAGCATTGAGAACAGAAATGAATGTAATGTTGTTGGGTGTTCATACATCTGGCAAGCCACCCAGCTACCACAGCCATGCTGACCATATCCTGCAATTATCAGACTTCATGAGACCACGTTTCGTTGAGCCATGTTGCCAAACACTTGTCGGGCATCCTTTCAGCTCCCGCACTTGGCATACATGTCGACGAGCGCAGTCTCCAGATTGGTATATGACTCATACCAGCTTTAGTAATGTAAGCATGGACCTCTGTGCCCTTTTCCAGGGAACCTAGGCTGGCGCACTGAGCAGAGCAAAGAATGCCTTACGAGTACATTCTCTCTGTATCTCTGTCAGACCATAGGCTGCCCATCAGAGGGCTCAACAACTCCGTTCACAGAGAGTTCAAGAAACTTCACGGTTCGTGAACTTATTTTCGGTCAATTCGGGCAGTCTGGGCAGGATCGACAAACAATGACGACGATGACGTGGCTACGACGAAACGTGGCACTATGGCACCCTATATCTGCTCTACACTAAACTAGCTTCCGACCTTCTCTCGCTAGAATTTAATAGTGAAACCGAGATAATGTGGGGTGGGGAGGATTTGACAGGGGCCCCACCGGAGGAGCCCAGGTTGCCGGAATCCGGCGAAAGTACTATTAGATCACACACGTCCATTCAGTTCTTACATTATTCCTATTATCACTTGGTCATATATATATATAATATTCCCTTTGGATTAGGTTATTGGTAATTATCATGTTGGCAGCTTAATCCCGTAAAACACAGGCAAATTTTTTTCTTTGTAATTCAAGGAGCCTCCCTGGCCGCAAGGTTCCCCCAATTTACGGGAAGTACCTTCCGCTTTTGGAAGGGTCCCCCAATTTGCGGGAAGTACCTTCCGCGTGTGGAAGGGTCCCCCGATTTGCGGGGCAAGGAGCGGGAAAGAAAAATTTCCCAGTTTTTCACGTTGGGGAAGGGTCGTTCCCAAGGCCCTTCCTGAATTTTCGAGCACCCGGAACTCGGGCTCCGCCCTTGTTGCCGGTGCTCTCAAATTCAGGAAGGGCCTTGGGAACGACCCTTCCCTAATACTAAATGTCCGTGACTGCGATCTCATGAATTATCAAGACAAGATCCCTTTGGTGGTTGCTACGCAGAGATGTGCCAACGGAGGACTCAGCTCCATCCTCTCAATACTCGTTGGTGTTTGTGGTTTGTCTTTGTCTATGGCTAAACACACTAACCTGTTTAGGCCTAGGTGGATTCATGTTAGGTTTAGCCTTGAAGGACTTACTAGATTATCTTCTGTCGCTTGGATTCTTCTGGTCGTGTCGCTTGGTTAGAGAGTTTGGTGGTTACTTCTTCTGGTTATTGAGTGTCGCGTCTCTTCGTTAGAAAGTCTGGTGGTTACTTCTGGTGGTTACTGACTGTCGGGTCGCTTGGTTAGAGAGTCTGGTGGTTAGTTCTGTATCTGCAGCCCCATAGTGGTTTTCAGGTGCATGTAGTGGTTGTAGGGTTGTTGGAGGGTTGTTGGTCTTGTTACATGAAAGGCTGTAGCAGTGTAGGAGTTAATTTGTGAGGGCAACAATACACTTGGTGCTTTCATGATGGTGCTGCACTGATTTTTACTTGGGTCTTTCTGGAGATGTAGCTGTCAGGCGCATGTAGTGGTTGTAGGGATAGTGAAGGGCAAGGCTGCTTGGACATTTAATTAGAGGTGCACAGAATTTTTTTGGGTTACTGAAAGGCTGACCTGCAATGGAGTTACAGCTGCTGGTCAATTTTGGGAGCTTATAACATGATAGGCAATTACTCGGGCTGGTGCTTCATTTTGCAACGTCTTGCAACAAAATTGGCATGTTAACTCATTGATTCAATTAGAGCTTTACATGACGAACTGAGGATCCTTACTGCAGTTCAATTAGTTGAGAGTCTAACATTAGTGTAGGTTTTAGTCCCTCACCAAACGGGGGTGCACCCAAGGGGGGAGATCACCCCCCTTTCTGTTCATGGGGGAGCCATCAGTTGGGGCATAAATTGGGTTCAAATCCCACTATCTCAAGGGACCGTGTAGGCTTTGCTGGGCTGGGAAGGCATATCAAAGACAGAAAACTACCTTGAAACTAAAATGTACCCTGCAAGCGGGTGCTTCTATCCCCTTTGCCAAACCTGTGGGAAAAAATGGAAAAATGACCCCCCTTGCTTTGACCAAGTGCCACCTCACCAAATTTTGCCCAAATGTGGTTTTTCTTGGATGGATGCTAGAACCCGTGGGGATGAACTGAGAGCAGATTGGGGCAAATCTGCTTTCATCCCGTCATTCAAATACGGAGATATACGGTTCAGTTACTTTTTTGTTTTTTCTAATTCAAAAGTTGCCAAAACAGCCCCACCTTCAATGGGCTCTCATTTTTTAATAATTGGGTCTTGAATGCACCTATGGGCCCCGCCAGTACGGCCCATGGGTTGAGCTCATGAACCCACCCCCCTTTCACCGGGTCTAGATTCTGAATTTTTTCTAAGTCCTAGTTCTTTAATGGCGGCGGACCTTCTAGCGGACTGGCCAAACCCTCAACAGACTCACTCCAACTGGCGAGCGGACTGACCAGCGGACTGGCGAGCGGACTGGCGATTGACGAGCGGACTGACCAGAAGACTGGCGATTGGCGAGCAGACTCACCAGCAGACTGGCGATTGACGAGCGGACTGACTGGCGACGGACTCCAACTGGCGAGCGCCTAACTCCAACCTTCAGACCCTCCTCAAACAAAATATACATTTATAATGCCCGGGTATTCTGGGATTTGTGCCGATTTTGCTGAAAATTTGTCGAGGGATGGAGGGGGTAGCTGTGCACAGATTTTGCGGTCATTTTTTCCAAATTCATTTTTTTTTTCAGAAAATCAGCAATTTTTCCGACTAGGGGTCCTGTTTTTTCAAAAAGTGAAAGTAAGCCACTGGGCGCCTAGGGGTTAAGGTACCACTAGTACTTCGACCATAGTCATTAGCTAATAATCAGGACGGTGATCCATAAGTTATGTAAGTCATTGCGGCGACTGAAGCAATATAAGCTTGGGACCTTTGAGCGTGTGACATCCATCTTTCGAGCTATTCAAAGAAAGCTGGTTCATAAGTCTCTTGTATCTATTGTTGCTAGTTAGTTTGCTTTGACTCGTGAGCTTTTGCAAGTGTTCAAGCTACTGATTGTACTCAGTAGATTTAAGGGTTTTACCAGATATGTGACATAGACGATGGATTTTGAGCAACATATTGTGGATAATATGATTAGAATGTAAAATAGTTGTTATTAATGTAAAATTGTGTGAGCAGGTTGAGATGTCATTACAATGAAAGCCAAAGTGTGAGAGCATGGTTGAAGGCATTATGAATGACAAATGAGACAAATAAATTTATGTACATGGCATGTGTAACAGTGAAATTTTGGTTTTATATCGATTTTAAATATGGAGCAATGACTGCTCTTGCACCATGCATCTAGCCGGTTACCTCATTTTATGGTGACGGATTTACAAGTCATAAAATGTACTTTGTGATAATAATATATACCATAAAGATACTTACAAAAAGACGTCTACCTTAGGGGGAAGCTCCAGGTTTGTATTTATTGTGGAGAGGGTAATTATCAGTGTTGTGCGGGTAAATAGATTTTTGCTTACCCTCCCAGTAAGGATAAATAGAGATCAGAGGATTATTTATCCTCCGGATAAGGGTAAATTATTTATATGTCCATTTATTTATCCTACAAGTAAAGGGTAAAGGCCAATATTTTTGACCGGATAAGGATAATAACCAGGTATGGATAAATGATCTACCATTTCTATATCCGCCAGATAAATAAAGGATATATAGTTTTGTTTGTTTGTTATGCTCAATAATAAATAAATAAATAAATAAACTAATGAATTAAGATAATCAATTTTAGGTCTATTTTTTGGTTTAGTATGAGGCTGATTGTATCATATGTTGACACCAAAGATAATAATCTAATGGTCAGTTCACACCTGTGGTTAGCAGTGTTGATAACCCGACTATTATGTAACTCCGTTCACACATACAGGCATTTATCTGTAGTTTGGTGATGTGGATTAGGCTATCACCGCGCCTATCACCATGTGATAGCAGGGGCGGGAGAAGTTAAACATGTCATTAAAAATCTATGCAAATCGTAGATTCCCGCAAATTTGAGCCCTTAGCAGCGGCGGTAAAGTATCAACTTGAAAACTAGTGTGGTAAACTAGTGGCGTGAGCAGTATCCCGTCGGTAGCGTTGAGCAGGCTCCTGTCGCAAGCAATGCTCATTTGCAATAGAATTTTGTGCATTCAAAGCATTTTCAGTTACTATGGCTTCAAATTCTGAGAGTTCACGAGCAACAGAAAGCTTAGAAGTCATGGGTTGTGATCAGGGTGGAGGTCAAGGGGTTCGGGGAAGAGGTCGGGGTGGCAGCAGAGGAGGGCGCAATGGAGGAGAACCTACAATTCCACGGCAGAGACACACCAACTGGGAGAATAGTGAAATCCTAGCTCTCATTGCATGCAGGCATGCAGAACATGTAGCATAGAGAGAGGTCATTGATCCAAGAGCGCATATGATCCCTGCTGCGCAGCGATGGGAGAAAATTGCCGAAGAGTTGCAAAAGAAGACCAAAGTGAGATTCCCCAGAAATGGCAAGTTGGCCAAGGACAAATGGAACGCACTCAACTCCGATTATAAAAAAATTGCTGACTATCACAAAGGGTCGGGCAATCATACTTGCTTCTGGGATCTATCATCTGAAGAAAAGGAGAGGTTCCACTTGCCTCGTCAATACAACAGAAAGTATTATGGTTTGATTGAAGTATTTCAAGGGGAGAAGATTATTAATGCTCCCTTGCATACCAGAGATGTAAATGCTGACGGAGATGGAGGTTACAAAGGTCCTACGCAAGAAACACATGACGAGAATGAGGATCTACGATCTGAGAACAATACAACACCTGTAGAGAATAATATAGCACCTGCAGTACCTACAACAATTTCCGACAATCCAGGCATCAGAAATGCAGCATTCATCAATTTGACTGAAGATTCAGAGTCAGCACTTCAAGGCAATAACCAGCCACCCCCCGTCATCAATCTTGCTGATACCCCTCCGACAACACCGGCACTAGGTACCACCGGCGTGAAGAGGAAGCGTAATAGTATTTTTTCTCCTGTGATTGAGTCTTCCGACAAAAACAGTAAGATACTTGTGGAAGCGATGGACAAGATTAATGTTACCCAGCTTGAGATTGAACAATGCCGCTCGAAGAGTCATGATCGCACCTTCAGGGAGCAATTGCTGTACCTCAAGTCGAGAGATAGGAAAATCCACAAGATGAGCAGAAGCTTGGTGAATGTATTATCAAACTTGAGCACGGCTATGTGTCATGCCTTTATTAAGGATCAGACACTCATGCCTGCACGAGTGGAACTTTCTGATTCTTCAGATGATGAAATGGCAGATCCAAATGTGTAAATTATTAGTGATGAAGAGCGGGGAAATGTTCCGAGATGAAGTGATACATACGCCAGTTGCTGGTACGACGTACAATTTACATGGAGCAATACAGACGACCCTCAAAGCAGTATAGATGACACAAAGTAGTTCAATATGCACAAACATTTTGACATAGTTCTAGTTGCACAGAACATTTTGAACAATTCAATCCCATTTGATTTCAGTTGAATCAAGATACATGCAATTTCATGTCAGTTCACATCAGGATGTCATTTCAATTGTAGTCTCGATGCAGTGCACCATGTCAAACATTCAAGAATACTCTGATGAAATAAAGTTGCAAGCATTCTAAACCAACGTCTACGAATTTGTGGTCTATCGTTACCTAAATATTGTTCAAGTGCAATTCTTTGATTCACCCCTGATATTTCACCCCCTTGCAAAGCAGGCTCAACGTCAACCTCATTTGCTTGATCGCCTTGTATCCATTGCTCGTTGTTCCTTTCCACATCATGTCTAGATTCTGGCGCATTCTCAGCTTCCAGTTGAAGCATCAACTCGTTGATGTCTGTGTCTTTTCCATTCAAAATCATATTATGTAATATACAACAGGTGACGATTACATCTGGAAGAAAATATACATGGAGGTTTGACTTGATCATTAACTCCCAAAATGTTTTCTTAAGGATGCCAAATCCGTTCTCGACTACCACCCGTGCACACGACAGAGTTGTTTGTTGTATATCGCCTCCAGGATAGAATGTCGTGCATCTGTTTGTTTGTGAGGCACCATGAGCCAGGGGAGCAGTGGATAACCTTTATCACCGATTATATAAGGTTTAATGCGCTCATGCGAATTGCGTTCATGAAACAAATCTCCCCAAGTAGCCTTCCGATAGATAGAAGACAACCGCAAGATTCGTTCGTCATTGATAGAACCAAGCATCCCCACGAATACATCAATGAATCTGTGGTCAACAATGGCCTGTAGTTGCATACTATACGCCTTTGATTTGAAAGAATAGTAGCAAATATTTGGCCCTTCGGTTTTTGGAAATGTATTTGAGCTACGTCGATAGCCCCAAGGATAGCTGGCAAGCTAGACAGTGCTTTGAAACCTTCTTGTACATGTGACAGATTGTCTCCCTCAGGCCAACGAAGCTGGTTCTTGAAAACCTCGTTTACTGCTTCTACAAATTCGCGCAGGACTAGATGCACCGTTGATTTTTCTATTGCAAAGAGTTTGCTACACTGCAAGTATTCGGATGCATGGGCTAACTTGTAAAGTGAACATGCTACCCTGATGCTCACTGGAACCGTGCACCTATACCTTGTATTTTGCTTTTCCATTTTATGATTCAGTTTCTCTGTCAACTGCCTCACAAAAAACCTGGTGACCCGGAAGTGCTCAATCCACCTCTTATCATCGTACTGTGTCATAAGAAATTGTGAGTACCAGGTTGTAGATCGCGCTTTGACCCAATCCCCGAGTTCTTGATTGAGTAGTAGTTCATACATGCAAGATAACCTATAGCTATGCAAAATTATAGCATTTGTCATTGTTTCGAACACTAGTCTTGTCTGTGTCCTCGTTGAGAGCATACGATTGCAGTTCATCGACAAAATCAAGGGACTTGAAAGCAGATTCTGTATTCTGATGTGCAAAGATCAACAGGTCCTGCGCCTGGATTACAAGCTGAAAAAATTGTGCAAGTAGGATGATTTTCAATGGCCGCATGATGCTAACGTGTTGTAAAACGAGCGGCGTATATGTAAAACGAAGGTAGAAATGATCAGGCGAACAATCAACTACTGTAGAACTCCCGTAGAAACATCTCATATCACACAAATAACAGATGTGATTTCATGAACATAGATAGCTTAGTGATAACTGCTATTAATAAATCAGGTTAACTTAATCTCATGTGTGAACGGAGATAAGGTGTCGATAAAGTCGGGTTACCGATCATTGGTAAAGGGTCCAAAATATGGCTCTATCAACGTGGTAGGGCATATTGACGGGATAACATAACCCTAGGTGTGAACTAACCTTAAAGCCATGTACAAGTGCCTCATCCACGGAACTAGTGCCTCCGAGATCCAGGTTTAGTTGATAGCATTGAAAACTGCCCGCCTGTGCACGCAAAGTGACTCTCGATACAAACCCTAAGCTTTCATAGAGATGAAGCCCTTATATGGTACGCAGGACAATGGTACCCCCTTTTATGGTGCACGATAATGGTACGCACTTGGGAGATGATAGAGGGAGGATGCTTGCACAAGGGACCTACTTAGGGGTGAAAAAAAGTTTTTTATTTACCCATTTGCTATTCATCCTCCAGAAATATATATTTATCCGCTGATAAAGGGTATATGAAAATTATTTACCCTTCAGACGAGTAAGGGTAATGATATCTCAGATTATTTACTCGTCTGAAGGGTAAGTGTAAGGGTAAACGAAATGGGCCAACTTGGGTAAATCATTTTATCCTTACCCCGATTTACCCTTTGCCAGGTAAGTCCGGGTAAATGATTTGCCCGCACAACACTGGTAATTACCTCACAAAGTAACAAGATATGTAGTCAGCATCACTCATTTGGCATAGAGTGCTATATCCAACTGAACAACCGACTTGGTAGTACTTCAACTTGACTATCGACATGTCTACAGAATATCTGTGACAAAGAATATAAGTAAATAGGGTTGGACTCTAAACTTATACATGGAGAAAAGTTTAAGGGCCTTGACTCTTTACCTGCATCCAGCCTGACTACACAATGGTCTTCAGATGGTTGGCGCACGTGAGTTCAAATGCACAATTGAATGATTGTGTATCCATTCACATAGAATAAAATGCATGCAAGCTCCCGCATATATAATATGGTTGTGGGACAAGAGAATATCGGAGCAGCAAAGGCAGGCAGACAGCAAAAACAGACAATAGTGCTGCTGCATGGCTACAGACGCTTGATCACCATGATATGCATAACTCCCCAAGAATAGTATCCAGATTTAGATTGTAAGATGAACTATAGGTGTTATCAAGAAACTACCAGTGTTGGACTGGTAGATACTGGTATATACACTGGTATTAGGTACCAGACCAGTCTGGTATCATTTGGGAGAATACTTGGTCATATCCCAGACCAGGTTGGTATAAGATGTTTCCAGCCACAATTCCAGTACTCCCCCGCCGTCTTCCTCATCTACTCTGGTATGTGTATTATACTAATTTATGTGTACATATGCCTACATACTTGTACTTGCTGTCATTGCCAGATCTTTGTCTGCCATGAAAAACATGCCACCAACCTGAATCTTGCAGGCCGGAGTTATCAAGCATCAGCACTGCATGTAGAAGCACACAGAAATGAAGAAAATGACATTCTATCAGGTGATGGGTGTGGTCTTGTCCAATATGACAGACCATGGGAAGGCAAATGGGCATCCAGTCTTTCCTGACGCCTCCCATGTTCATGGTCAAAGCTGAAATTGTGCCCACCAGCAGAAAAACTACCAGATTGAGCATGAACACACAGGCAGTATTTTTACCAAACAGGAGGAAGTTGCACTGGAACATAGTGTCTTCAGTAACTTGATCTGGGTGTTGGTGCAGTTTGTCTACTTCTATGTGACACACCCAACAGACACATTCTGTGCAGTACACTAACTCTGGCAAAAGAGTTTTCACAAGTGGTCCATTGTTGACATTTTCTATGCCCAATACCTCCTCACACCTTGTGGTAAATGTGATCAGGAAATTGCTGCACAAACCCATTGTTATGACCCATCCACCGTCTTGAAAGCATTGCAGACCAGAAGTGTGAGATGAGCCAGTTTCCAGTCATAGTAGCCAGCTCTGACAATCATTCATCCATCTTAATGTTACACCCTCTGAATTATAAAGGGAAAATTGAAGGCCTTCCACAACCAAGCCTAATTATTAATCGACAGAGCATCAGGAAAAAACTCACAGAATTGATGAATGCAAACTAGAATTTCCCATGCTTCCCAACATACTACCAAAAAAATTTCAACCATTCCCACACACTTTCATTTTTAGTTCACACAAAGAACTGGTCAGCTTTGAATATATTTGTTGAAGTGCCTAGCACTGTTGCATCCAGTGCACTCTCTCTGGTGCACAGCACATCAACTAGGGGGGTCCTTTCAAACCAATGGAATGGCCATGTGATCTTTTATCTGAGAACTGTTGACAAGGAAATGACACCCTGAGCGGGACTGTCCCTCCAGAACAAGCCCTGTATAACTATGGTCCCACTGCTCACAACTAGATAGTTGGTTACTTCAGCAAAGATCTGTGCCAACTGTTTACATTTAGAATCCGTGTCGTGTCCAAATCCTTAACATTCTCAAAAGCGTAATGCCTCAAAGAGAATTCGGCCACCCAAAGGCTACTGAAACGAGCATGGATTTATATGCCAGATCCAGAAACTGCCTGGTGTAGAGCATGGACCAGTGCCTAGATTAGATTACCATTTAGTGGATCTGGTAATATTTGGGTTGGATGTTGCCTATTTCAGAGTGTCCTGCGTCTTGATCTTCCCACATACCCCCTCTATGCAATCGAACCAATACACACCCCAGACCAATCATAAGTACTCCAAGTATTAGCAGGCAGTAATCCTTCTACCCCATCCTACAGTCTCCAGCTGAGACATTCCAAAATCTAAGAGATAAAGGAAGGCTGCGAACGTTTGGCTGCATAGCGCCATGCATCAGTCTCCAAATTTTCCTTCTCTTTGCGCAGAGACACAAGCAAGTCCTCCATCAAAGCTGCCCAACAACCCAATTCGTTTGTCACATTCGGGAATCGTCCTAGCAGAGTCCAGAAGAATGAGAGGCCGATATAACAACATGTATATGGGTTTGCCATAATCACCTCCAATGGACCACAGCTTTTTTGCAACGACCCAAGTTAACCTGATTGAATCCAAAAGAGCTATTACAAGCCAAGTTTTTTGGAGGGTCCACAGGGGAAAATTTCTGTTTAACTGACAGAGGTTCTCTAACTCTCGCGCCCTAAACTTTAGTAGAAGGAACGGCGCAGCATTATGTCCACGATGAAGAATGTTATACCAGAGGACATAGGGTGACACTGGTTCCACGTATCGCCCAGACAGGTAGCTGAAGAATTTCTACGCATGTCATCTAACCGGATTTTTGTAATTCCAGGGCCATTAGGGTTATCGCATTTAAAATTATCATCAGCCTCCAAACGCAAGCACAGCAACTTCCCCTGCTGCTAAAATGCGATTCTCTTACCTTACACCAAACACAGCCCAGACAGATCCATTCCGCCTAAGATATCTATTGGGAATCGCGCAATCCCAGAACCATTTCAATAGAACCCAAATCCAAGTATGAGAAAAGAAAGAGAGACAAAACAGACACCCACACATACACATGGATACCTTGCTCAGTCTCCGCCTTGCGGTCAAGAGTGAAGGTGAGGTCTTCCGCCATGAGATCCAGCAGCGCAGTATCATCGCCGGCTGCCACAGCGCCCGATATGGCGGAACCCCCCCGTGCTGGGGATGCCCCGCCCTGCATCACAACCGTCTTCCTCTTCCTCCTCGTCTTCCTCTTCTGCTTCTTCTTCTTCTCTGTATGCAAACTTGATTCTTGGACTGGATCCGTTCTCTTTATGAGGAACATCATGAGGAACGTGTCATCAAAGACCATTCTCGGCGGATGGACTGACGTGGCTGCGATGACGTGGTGACGATGACGTGGCATTATGGCACCCTATTCCTGTAGCTTCCGACCTTCGTCCGAACGACTGAGATTCCTTTGGCATCCACATTTTGCTCGTTCATCCATCAAAGTAAGATGGATGAATCTATCAAACATCCCTGGCGTAATCGATTTGCTTAAATATCTAGGTTTCCTTTTACGGATTCTTGCCATGTACTTCATGAAGGGGAACGGAATCCTCGTGAGAGAGATGGATGTAACATTTACACGGATGAGAAGCATCCTATATACATTCAAATCTCTGGATCAAGGGGAAGACAAACATAGTAGGTGGGAATGTAAGTACGGAGTAATCTTTTGTTGGGAGTTGTCCGGCTTTTGAGCTAACGGGACGTTTTGCGAACTAATGTTCGCTACCTACCCGAACCGACCATTCGAACCAATGGCCAAGTACCAACCCCAGTCCAAACTTGCTGCCTCTTGAATGCTTCCAACAATCTTAAAAAATATATAAATGTATGCACGAAATAAAAAACACTTTTTATTTACTAAAGAATAAAAACATTTCCAAATAAAGTTCTCCAGGGCCTCCCCACTGTTCTTCCCAAGCACAAAAAAGAACAGACAAAAAAAAACATTGGTTCCTCTGGCAAAGAGTTTGGATCAGGAGAGCTGACGAAGAACACCTGTGGAGCTTTACAGATCTTTGATCAGACAGCGAGCAGACCAGAAGGAAGATGTCCACTAGTTCAAGCTTGGGCATCGTCGTCCAGATGACTCCATTCCGGATTTATGTACTAGGTAACGTGATCAGCTTGGTTACCACTTCCATGGTTTCTCATCTATGTGAAAGAGATACAATTGTACAATCCGAAGGTAAGCTGTCACCTGGGTGAGCTGAAAATGCTCTAGTAGCCATTGCTTAATTCACCCAGCTTACAGGCTGGCCAATGATCTAAAATCGACCAACGTCAAATGAATTTGAAGAAAAAAAATCTAATTTGAACATGTCATGACCCAGATGAGAATTGTCTACATTCAAGTCTTGACACTGCATTTCGAGGAATTAAGAGAAGCAGGCCTATGCTTAGTGAATTAACTGATGGATTGTACAATGGGAGTCTCAACCTTATCGAAATCCACCTCGGCCAGGAGCTTTCTAGGGAGCCGGTACTCCAGGATCTGGATTAGCAACGGGGGGAGAGTAGTCGATGAATATGTCGTGCAACTCACGGGAGTTTTCTTGCCCTGCGGGAACTGCAGGAACCTGAGACACCATACCCGTGATCCCATGAGCGAATTCGACCACACTGAGTACATTCAGAACCTGAAAACGTGCGTGACTTGACCTTCTAAGGCCCTTCTTGGCTCAAACATTTGTACGGAAACATGCATCCCTCTACTTGTCGTGACAATCTGTATGTGCATTCTAGTTACAGTCTTTGTTGGAAACTGAGTCCAAGCAGTTGAAGCGAGGACTCTGAAAAATGTGGCTCGGGTTAAGATATAAAGAATGATGCACAAGTAATTACAAATACATAGACCAAAGATCGTTTCTTGCAAATTCCAGAGATTACGATATGTAGTTCTAAAAAAGGAGGTGATGCATACCAAATCCTCGACCAAATCATCGACAGTAGCTGGTTGGGTACTGGTGCCTTCTAGCTGATGAAGACTCATTGTCGCTGTCAGTAAGCTTCTTCCTGATTCAACATGCACAATGTTCCAGACTAGTCTGTTAGTGCAATCAAGTTTACAAAAAAGTATGTTATGATCATCGAAACAAAATCTGCTACTGCATGAATTGTCCTAGGGCAGTTCACTTTTTGTTTCTCATTTAGGAAATGTAAACAATCCTTTGTACAGGGTCTGAGTAGACGCAAATTATAACACTCGTTAGGTCCCATGCATCAAGCTCAACGTCCATGTAGAGATCATGAACGTCTTCAAGCTCCCCACTTGAGTTGTTTTATTTGAAGGTCCAGCACTCCAAAATGACCGCCCCAAGTCGAGCCCAAGACGTGCACAGAACGCCTTGAAGACTTCTGGGATAAAGCAAGTGAGGTTACATGTACTTCAAAACATAATGGTCAGTGTTGCCAGGGCTGAGATAAATGGCGACACCCGTGGGCCATCGTACCAGCTCACGGACTACGCAGATGGTCCTGCCTCTGACCATCTGAGATTTTCCAAGTATGCATGATAGGTGGTAAAATTTTCTTCCACGGCAGGTGCCTGTCACATTTGCAGCAAAACTTGAAGCACTCTAGTGGGCCTTGACTAATTGGCCACCCTGGAGATAGCTGGGTGGTCATGCCGGTGTTCGAAGTTACATTGCAGATGGATCTGCACTGTACTGTTAGTTGGTGACCCATCGTGTACTGGGTCAGCAACTTCAACTGTAGATGAGAAGATATTACATAAAAGACACACTTCAGCTCGGATGGCCAAACGACGTCCCGCATACAGCTGACTGCCTAGCCAAATTCAGACCCTCTTGGCTTGCACATGCGAAATCACTCATGTCACATTGATGGACCAAGTAGCAAGGGTGTCCAGAAACTATATTGCACCGAGACACAGGCCTCAAGCTTATATAAGTCTGATCAATATGTAGGCACCATAACGTCTTGAGAAAATACCAGATTTTCGAAAGCACATTGATGTCTATCGAGATCAGATATCCTAGGTAGCTGACCATGAATCAGCACCAGCAGAGAGAGTGGTACTTCAACGGAAAAGTTCTCGAGTTTAAGTAAAAACAGTGATCGCGACAGCACCACCTCTCAACCTCCACAGAAACACATGTATACTATCTCGAAATAGTCTGTACCGGAAATAGAGGATTCCAGTAGTGGCATTAAGCTGCTAAGACGGTACATAGGCCATTGATCAACAAACTACTGTTGTTACATATATCCAAAAAGTGTGTCTGCTGGTGCATCAAGCACCCCGGCTGAAATCGTTAGCACCAGATTGCGTGCTACAGGTCGATTGATCTTCTGAACTCGCATCTCTCGGTATACGTGTTGAATTGACAAACGAAGAAAGAAAGCCTGAGCGAATTCGAATTTCCTGTCAACTCATGTGCTTAGCAACTAAAGCTTAGTTAGCCTGAAATTCTGACGCATTTCCAGCTGCTAAGAGACGTAGATACAAACATTTCGCCTAGCAAGAGGGAAAGACAACGAAGCGACGCAAAGATCGCGTTCAGGACTGTCCAGAGACAATCGAAATTCTACCTTCTCTCCTCGCATACCGACCGTTGGAAGGCTCACCTTTTATTATGCTGTCAACCTTTGATGCCTTTTACCTCGTTGATGTGTCTAAAGATGCACGGAACTTCAACAATTTTTCAAAGAATGTTAGTCAGCACAAGTTACAACACATAAGAGACACAGAGAGAGAGAGAGAGAGAGTGCAAGCAAAAAGGAGAGAGGTCTGCAGACCTGCAGGAAGCAGTTGTCGAGAACCTAACGCACCTGATGGCAACGACAAAGCCACCAACAGTAAGCACAGCAGCAACTGTATCCTCCATCGGAAGGCCATACCCGCTGCTAGCTGACCAGCAGCCTCTTCAAAGATGTTGAGCGAGAGAAACAGCAAAAAGGGGAGCTCTAAATGGAGACGAGGGTTGGTAGGGCCGGCGGGTATGGAGGCGAGCATCTGCGAGGGGCCCCACGACTTCCGACGTCAACCGCACGACTTAGGCCCCTCTTACGCCCTTCATCACGGCACCATCTCCTCCATAGTACCACCCCTTCCTTTTCACACTTGTCCTGGACTCTCCGTCACTGGTCTTGGTCTCACCCTCTCCATCTCCTGCTGACCTCCGTGCTCCTCCTCCCTTCTTCCTCTCCCTCCACTACAATCCAGGTTGTGGGTCTCATTTATGACAATTATTGGGAAGCTTTTGCTGCCCTAACTTGTGCCTTGTCTGCTTGCAATCATGGCCCCAGCTGTTTTCTCTTCCGGTACGACCGACCTGAGAGCCCCCACATCTTCACCTTTCTCCCTCACCGTCATCCTTTGACCCCCTCTCGTCTGCCGCATCATCCTTTGACTTCGCTCGTCTTCCATGATCCATCGCCCCCACCGCCTCCTTTGTTTCACCCCTCAACACCATCATTCCTTGTCCTCTCTCAGCTCTCATTCCCCACAACCTGCCAAAAACAAAAACAAAAAGAAAAAAAGAAAAAAAACCCATTTCAGCATCATCATCTGGATGCAAGGCACAAACAACCCACAAAATTTTATCACTGTGTAAGTTACTCCAGCCAGAAAAAAAGAAAAAAAAAAAAAGAAAAAAAAAAAAAAAAACCCATTTCAGCATCATCATCTGGATGCAAGGCACAAACAACCCACAAAATTTTATCACTGTGTAAGTTACTCCAGCCAGAAAAAAAGAAAAAAGAAAAAAGAAAAAAAGAAAAAAAACCCATTTCAGCATCATCATCTGGATGCAAGGCACAAACAACCCACAAAATTTTATCACTGTGTAAGTTACTCCAGCCAGAAAAAAGAAAAAAAGAAAAAAAGAAAAAAAACCCATTTCAGCATCATCATCTGGATGCAAGGCACAAACAACCCACAAAATTTTATCACTGTGTAAGTTACTCCAGCCAGAAAAAGAAAAAAGAAAAAAGAAAAAAGAAAAAAAGAAAAAAAAAAAAAAACCCATTTCAGCATCATCATCTGGATGCAAGGCACAAACAACCCACAAAATTTTATCACTGTGTAAGTTACTCCAGCCAGAAAAAAAGAAAAAAGAAAAAAGAAAAAAAGAAAAAAAACCCATTTCAGCATCATCATCTGGATGCAAGGCACAAACAACCCACAAAATTTTATCACTGTGTAAGTTACTCCAGCCAGAAAAAAAGAAAAAAGAAAAAAGAATAAAAGAAAAAAAACCCATTTCAGCATCATCATCTGGATGCAAGGCACAAACAACCCACAAAATTTTATCACTGTGTAAGTTACTCCAGCCAGAAAAAAAGAAAAAAGAAAAAAGAAAAAAGAAAAAAAGAAAAAAAACCCATTTCAATATCATCATGTCACAAACAACCCACAAAAAATCTTATCGCTGTATACGGCAGCCGTACATGACCCACATGAGGAAATTCTAAAAAAGAGAGCCCATCATGCTAATAGGTAACTGCAGTTTCTGTTCTTGTTTCCTTGCCTAAAAATATATACCTTCTCCCAATATGGGGCTTCACCAAGATATGCTCAACATGGATGAACAATGGACATTCATCTACCGCCGTACATTCGTCCTCGGTGATTGACTTTGGAAACGCCAAAGCTCCATTGTCCTATCGGCGAGTAGTAAGGATGAAAAACTCATGCTGCCCCTTCATTTAGGTACGTTCATCAGCAACTACTCTGCATCCATCTGCTGTCAACGGACAACTGTGTGGATATGTGTGGTACGTGGCATCCTACGATGAACTAGACACAAGTTATATTGACTCTCTGTACAAACGTGTCAGGATCACACGAGTCGCAAAAGATGCCGCCCAACATTCTATAGAATAATTAGGAATTAATTTTTCCTTAGAATAATTAATTACTGTTTTACCTAGGCATCTCCACGTCAATGGATGTCTAATGTAAGAAAATTCTTAAATAAGAACATATTAGATATTATTGGAAAGACTTTTCGACGTGTCACGGCAGTTGAGCGGGTCTCTTCATCCATCAGGATGGATAGCCATATTTCATTACACTTGAACGGTTCCCCTTCGGCGCCAACTCAACGGTCTTCGAGGCCAGAGGATATATGAAGAGTTGAACCTAAGACCTCCGATACTGTATTCTGGATTTAGTGCTAGCGCTAACCGGCGGCGACGGATCTGCGGCCTGGAATGTGTAGGCTTCCAGACGGTTCCATGATTCCATCCGTGGCCTCATCCTGGGCGCCGATTCCACTCTCCGCGTTCCCAATGAAAGAACACACGCGTGCGGAATTAGAAATAGGCAAGATGCACGGTACAGCACTAGCCAAGTTGTATATTATTTTCTATTAGTTTGACGATAATATAGTTGCCCGACCGTGAGTCGGTCCAGCCATGAATAGTAGAGCGCAATGTAAAATAAGAAATACGTTGACTACAAGGCACCTTGATTTTGGTGTTTTTCGCAGTTCTTTTAGAAGCTGACACGCACCGCACTATCCGACTACTTAGATTCAGTGGCTGTGTTGTCATTTTCCCCAATTCGACCGAGTGCCCATGTGGCGAGAATAACGAGGTGACAGGGCTAGAAAAGTGGGTATGTCCAGGTGGCACGTCTTAAATGCTCCACGTTTGCAGAATTAGCCTCCTGATATTCAGCTATTGACGCTTGCTGGCGAAAGTTTTGGATTTTTACTCCCCATAATTCCTTTTTACAAGTAGCTGACCCATTTTCCAGGTCGAAATTTGGCGACTTTTTGCTAGGTAAAAACACTGCTTAGATTTGAGTAGAAAGTCAAATTAATACAACACCCCAGCTACTTCGCACTATTTACCAGTGACGACTTCAGTGAACAATGTCCAAGAAAATGTAATGGATTCAAGTGGTATTAAATACATGAGTATATATATATATAAGAGAGTGTCTTACCACCTTCCCATTGGGGGTAAGATCCACATTTGATATGATGGAAATCGTCAGACAAGTACATCCGGACGACGAATGGGTTCGTGGGTGCAGAATGTTGCTGTCTCTAGGTTTGCGCTTTTGTACAAGAGCGGCGGCCGTTGACTGTGCAATGCAGCTGTTCAGAGTTGTCTGTGGATGTATACTACCGACTCTTTTCTCCGCCTCCATAGCCCAGCTAGCGACAGTAGCAGTAGCTTGCATGCGCAGCGGGGGTTGAAAAGGGGTTGTCTCTTGGAGAATGTAGTACTACGCATGTATTAGTTTTCTGGAAGTGCATGGGGAGTGATCTGGGGATTGGTCGCATGCCTTGTTCGTTGCATAGCAGTGTGGATTCGTCACCCTTGAGAACAGCCAACTGGAAGGGTGAACATTGTGTTTTTAGGGGTTGAATCCATGGTCCTTTGCTGGCCGCAATGTGCAGAATTGCTGATTCTTTCCTTCAAAATCGATGCTGATCGCAAAGGAATAATAGATAGAACTTACATTAGGACTGCATATTTTGGTGGGCAGACATAGGCTGCGCCGTTGTGGTTTCCAGCTGATGGAAAGAGGAAGCTTGAAGATGATGTTAGATTGTATGGGCGCACATACCTAGCAAAATGTTATAGGCCTGTCAAAGACACATCCGCCTGACATGTAAATACTCTGGCCCTAAAGGTTTGGGTTGTGAGGCTCCTCGCTAGCGGATTGAGCTAACTTTTCTGCATAGTATCAATTTGTGGACAAATGCGAAAAAGAAATGAACTGTAAAAGGTTCGTGTAAGACGAGAGGACTTATGGGGTTTTCTGGGCTGTTACCGACTGGAATGCTCGAATTGATGGAAGTTTGCAAGCTGCAGACATCTGGAAGTTGATCATGGTTTCTGATCTAATGACAGGTAGAAAACATGTGATCACTCTAGACATCCAAAGTGGACATATGGTGACAGGACTTGGCAATCGCAACTTTTGAGGCAGCACAGCTAGCATACATTGCACACAATATTTGGCACCTGATGGAAAAATATTTGAGCCCTCTTACCTAATCGAATTGAAATCACTGTGGCCATGAACAATGCCAAACCAAGGGGCCAAACCAACGAGTTCTAAACTCTGTCTTTGTGCATCTGATGACTGCTCGATTGCACTCTCACCCGATCGATCCATGTTCGTGCGGCTAGGATCTAACCCCAACCAATCGGCCTGAATCTGTATTGTATGCTGACTAGACTGGATTGTACAATCATTATCAAAAACAAATTAACTCTATCAATTAACTCTTTGTGCATCTGATGACTGCTCGATTGCACTCTCACCCGATCGATCCATGTTCGTGCGGCTAGGATCTAATCCC
The DNA here is from genome assembly GCA_030704615.1 of Takakia lepidozioides. Classification (NCBI taxonomy): domain Eukaryota; kingdom Viridiplantae; phylum Streptophyta; class Takakiopsida; order Takakiales; family Takakiaceae; genus Takakia; species Takakia lepidozioides. The sequence goes on from CM060731.1 coordinate 24,107,921, forward strand.
AACCAATCAGCCTGAATCTGCATTGTATGCTTACTATACTGGATTGTATTATCATTATCAGAAACAAATTAATTCTATCACCTGCTATTGATTAATGAAATTATTTTCCAACATGTAAAAGCAACCTTTGGGGAATTCGACCCCAGAATCGAGCCAAGTTCTTTGTTTTTTGAAACCAACTTTTATAAAGGAGGAAAAAAATAAAACCCCCATATAATCAAGCCAGAGTAGAGGGAACCATGTTCAAATTCCTCTCTCGAGAAAAACCACTCTTTGAATTAAACGAATTAGCCGGATTACTTCCCAATAATAGGAATATAATACGTATATTATAAGCGTACAGTACGGTCTCGACAGGTGAACCGTATTCTAAGCCGAAACTGACGGACGGAAGTATCGGGCGAATCAATACAAATCATTCTTACTGAGACATGGACGGCAACTGTCGGGAACCCCGAGAACATGAAGGAAGCGAACAGAGAGCCCTCGGGGGACGAGAGGAAACCCGTCGGGATGGATGAACGCTCGTAGCCGTCGGGGACAGCGGTCTGTTTCGAGTATAAGACGGCAACCGGTCTTCTGCTTTGGCACGACGTTCTTGGTGGGTGGCGGCTGCGTTTAACGATCAGCTCCGTCGTCTGCTCTGCTGCTCTTGCTCGGGTTGCTTTCTCCGTGTGGGATCCACTGAGAAGAGAGGATAGCGATGGAGATGATACCAGAAGATGCTCATGCGTTGGGGTATCACCCGATAGCCGCTGCTCCGCATGAGGTTCGGGTCCCTGGAGCTTTGATTGTTGGTGCTGGCCCAGCAGGTCTTGCAACAGCTGCATGCCTGAAATCCCACGGAGTACCATGCACGATTCTGGAGCGTGAGGACTGTGTCGCCTCGTTGTGGAGGAAGAGGACGTATGACAGGTTGCATTTGCACCTACCCAAGGAATTCTGTCAGTTGCCACTGAACCCTTTCCCGAAGGATTACCCTACCTATCCAACCCGTGACCAGTTTGTGCAATACCTGGATTGCTATGCCGAACGATTCCACATTAGTCCGATTTTCGACAAGATGGTAGCGTCTGCACGGTTTTCCGACAATCTCTGGGCTTTGGACACATTCGACAGGACAGCCTCAGAGGAAGGTGTTCATACGGTCTACACGGCCAACTGGCTTGTGGTAGCGTCAGGAGAGAACGCTGACATCTCTCTGCCCTCGTTTAAGGGAGAAGACGAGTTTGCTGGGAATATCATCCACGCAAGTCAATACAGGAATGGAGAAAGATATGAGAACAGCAAAGTGCTTGTTGTGGGCTGCGGTAACACAGGAATGGAGGTCGCACTGGACCTCGCCAACTACAAGGCCGCGCCCTCACTCGTCGTCCAAAGTCCAGTATGGCTACACCCCCTTTACTAATTATTTTTGTGTGTGGCCTTGCCGTGTAGCCAAATGTTTTGGATTATGCCTCCCGCTTTGTCAAAAGCAAGCTTTCCTGCAACATTGCAGGTGCTGCTACTAGAATTGGCGAAGTAATACTAACATTGATGAATTGATGAAACCACATCGTAGTTAGAGTTCAAGCTTTGACTATCATTGTGCTCTTCACCTCTTTTTTTGTAACAACCAAAGAGTTATGCATGTTTTATACTCTCTGCTCGCTTAAGTTTGTGAAAGCACAGTATGTAGAGAGACAGTAAGAAACTGTAAAAGACTCGAATTTTTTGCGTGCAACTGCGGCTGGCATTTTATCTGCACCTCCAGCTTACAGTTGACGAGCCAATTGCGAAGTTTTTCACCAAAACACTACTGCTGAGCCTTTGCTATCCAGTACTTATGCAGCCTTGAAAAAATAAGAGAATTGTTGATAAGTTACATCATGAAGTGAACAGCCCATGTGAGTACGAGCCTAATTCTGTGTCATGACACAAAACGGACTGCTAGCTATCTGGGAATCCCGCCCTCATCTGACAAGATCATTATTTTCTTGAGCATGCTGGCAAACGTTGTGTAAAATTTTCAGGATATTAAATGTGTACTTATGCATTTGTGCAGTACCATGTCTTGCCGAGAGAGCTATTTGGACTTATTTCGACCTTTCAAGTAATATCGTGGCTGAAGAAGTATTTTCCTCTCTGGTTTGTGGACTCTTGCATTGTTCTTGCTGCGCGACTAACCATGGGCTGCGTAGCCAAGTTTGGGATCGAAAGGCCCAAGGAAGGTCCTCTTGAGCTCAAGATGAGGACAGGAAAGACGCCTGTTTTGGACGTCGGGACTGTACAGAAAGTAAGGAGTGGACATGTCAAGGTAAGCTCTACCATTCCTCCTTTGTACGTACATTTCACATCCCTTGTGTCCAACTTCACTGTTGAGATCGTTTCTATCAAAACTCTATCTGCTTATACTCTTCTCTCATCTCAAAACTCAACTGTGCAAATGTTTGTTCTGCAGGTGGTGCCTGGCATAGAATGCGTGTCCGAAAAGGGAGTTCACTTTGTGGATGGTACCTATAAACAATTCGATGACATCATAATGGCCACAGGCTACAAGAGCAACGTTCAATGCTGGTTGAAGGTCAGTTTGCAGATTTCACATTTTCTCTTCAAGAACAACCCAACTCAGAACAAGACACTATCTTGCGAGATTTACACCACGTTAGAAAGTGGATTTGAAGAGGACAATCGAATGTCAATTCAACAACCATTTCTGTTCCAAATCAGTCCTCTTTGTGTGCCAAGAAGTCCCCAATCAATAAAGCTTGCCATCTCTCATCTACAATCTACTAATTACTAACTGCAAGATTTACAATGGACAGGATGATAACATGTTCGGTGCTGATGGATTCCCCAAGAAAGCAGCTCCAAATGGATGGAAGGGAGAGCGGGGCTTATACGCGGTAGGATTTGGTCGTGGAGGACTGGCTGGAGTCTCCTACGATGCGGTCCAAGTTGCAGAGGATATCTCCAAGCCTTACTTTCTGCACAAACACTGACAACCTCACCCAGTTCCTCTCCGCAGCTTTTCGAAATGCAGCCAAGCTCAGCCACCACTGACAATGGGAGTAGTGAATGACACAGCAAGTAGCTTGTACAGATCACTTCCCCTCTCAGTTCTGTGCTTGTTGCTGAGCAAGCACAGCAAGCCTTGTGTCTAGAGAATCCTGTGTGTATGCATGCACAGCTCTCAATGCACTTGTAACTTGTATTCTTACCTGTTCAAAAGACATGATTGTTTCTTTCACCTATTCAGCAATGTAAGGAATTCGACCTTCCGAGATATCCACTAATTCCCACGGGCATGGAAGTTCCAGTAAAATTCATGGATAATTGCAGAAATCCAAATAACACATGTTCACTGTTTGCATGTCTACTTAGGCGAACAAGTAACACTCTCAATCTAGATATCTTTCTAGATCAAGCTGTGCAGTACTCGAAGTACAATTGCCAATTCAGCTTGGGTGTTTGGTTGTTTGGGTGTACAATGAACGAAAAACCTGTGTAGCTCAATACCCTTCATGGCCTCAAATCTGCCGTGCAAGACGTCCTACAAGTTGCTGATTTGATCGGCATCCCTGGTAAAATGTGTGTACTGATCTACGCTGGTAGTCTTCACCTTACGAAACAACCCCAACTAGCACCTCACCATGTTACAAATTTGAATCACACGGTAATCAAACCAACCAATCATTACACCAAATTCTGAAGACAAAAGGGCATGATTAAGACATGAAGCTTGTGCAAAGACTCATGAATACCACCTCTCCAATGAAGTGTGAAGTGGAACACTTCTTATCATTTTGCATGACTGGGTGTCTAGCGATACCGACGGTAAGCAGGAGTATACATGCAACTTTTGGCATAGGCCAAGAGATCCTTGGGCCGCGGCTGTCTTGTAGCCAAGCCTGCATACACCAACACAACTTCAGAATCCAGAGGAGGATTATGTCTACTCAAAAGTGAACCTACAGCGGACTAATACATGTATGTCCCTATAAAACAGACTGTGCTGAATAACACAAGCAAGTCCAACAATCCACCTAGCATGATAGGACACTCACAGTAAACACTAGTTGCCTTTTCCCCTTTTTAAGTTCACCCAGTGTCAGCCCCAGACATATGCAATCATAAAGGCGTCCGAAACAAAGACGAGGAGAATACCCAAATCGTAAGCCTTGGCAGCTACGGCTGCACCAATGGCAGCTGAGATATCTCGAATTTCAGAGAAGGCAGGGTACAGCTGGTTTTTCTCGAGGTGATCCTTATTAATATTTTTTGCTAATGATTCCGCTGTTCCATGCACCCCCGGCAGCAATTGTAATGTTAGAAACTCTGAAAGCCACACCAAGGACATTTATGACTGCAACACAGCAAGATTCTCTAGCTGGAGAGAAGGGACATACCCGCTGCCAAGAACATGTCATCGTGCACCCGGATGGCTCCTGAAATAATGCAGCCAAGGCCCATACCCGGAAAGATGTAACAGTTGTTTGACTGCACAAAGCCCGAGATAAAACACCTCAAAAACATCAGCCATAGGAAAAATCCTGCCAGAGCAATCAGTAACAACTCTTGATAGTGATTGCAGGTTCCAGGCTATGACATGAAGATCTACCACATCATCAATTTGGCTTCCCTTTCAAGGCTTATTCAATCAGCCAAACCTTCCAAGACTTTTGCACAAGCTCTTCACAAATGGTACGTAGCCAGAAATCAAGCTTCAACATGAATGAAAACAGACAGTGTGTGTACCTGGCCAATGGTGTATGTTTTACCCCCATACGTGACAGGACCAAAAGGACTCCCGCTTGCAAATATAGACTTACCCTGCAAAATATATAACAACATCATACACTAGCACACAACTAACAACTCTTTCCTTTTGCAGAGTGGATCATCTCCTGGCAAAGGACAGGGCTTGTGGAGGTTGCATTGTAGCACAAAGTCTCTGTCAAGGCCAATCCTGATCTGGTTGATATATTCTGGCCTGGTCAGGCACAAGAATTTCCTTCTGCCCTTCCCACACCCACAACAAGGAGATAAAGGCACCTACTGCAAACATGTGATGCTAAATATCGTAAAGTAAATGATAGAACTTGAGATAGCACCTTGGTATACTTGTAGGCCTCCTCTGCTGTACACTCGGAATTGCTTGTCGGATTGGAAAGTGCCATTATAATGGGTTTCTGCATGGCACCCACCAGGGTTTCTCAACATGCAGATGCCATTGACCTCTGGCTATACACAAGCATCTTTGAATAGCACACGTTGGATAGCATACTTGATTGACTAAATCTTGCATGCCTCTCTTACATAGAATGCTTTGTTTTGTCATTGAGCTAGGTTGGATGGGTTTAATCACAACATTCAATTGGTTCCCAGTAAAAATAACTTGCTCAGCAGTGCTCTCCAAAGTACTCTTGCTAGAGGATTTGGGAGTCTCAGTCTGAATGTGAACGCTGAAGCCTTAACATAACAAGTCATTGCATTGCAAAGCACACTTTTTCTAGATGCAAACCTAGAAAGTCAAACCAAATAGAGATGGTGCTTACATCTTGGTACGAGGCCATTTCCTCCAGCACCTCCTTAGTGAAGGTGCCTCCCACAGCCGATGTCCCAATAAGCGCCGTAGGCTTGATTGCCTGCTCAATGCCGGACGTGACATCAACAACACGAGATTATCAGAGGCCACAACTCACTTGGATGACATGTAAGCCATCTTAGTCAGCTAGTCAATGAAGCTGCCACTTACGGTACCACGCTTGTAAGAAAGGTTGTAAGCCTGAAGATGGCCTGGGTTTGAAGCGGTACACATGCAAATTCTGCACAATCTGTGTTGGTGTTGTACCTACTCAAAACCGTGAAAAGAAGCACTTGCACAGAAACCATTGCATCTTGACACACCAATGACTACTGCTTAGATACCCACAGGGACAAACTTCAACACGCAGGCACCAAGGATTAGACAGCCGAGAATGAGCTGAGATCTCCAAGAGCAAGATGGAGTTCTACTGCCTGCCTCATACTACACAAGACAGCAACAGGGTTCAACCACTACCGTGTGGAAACTAAGGGTCCTTGAATCTTCACTCTCCTCACTATTCACAGGTAAAATGAGCAGACAAAGGAAGGGAAGGTGAACCAGTTACCTTCACAGAGGAAAGCAGGTCCTTGCAGGGTTCATGCTCATGAGCATAGGGTTTCTTCACCTCTTGCAATGAGTCATATCGAGACTTTGTCACCAACCCCTGCCAAGCCCAAATCGCAAAACAAACCATGACAAACTTACTCAGTCAATATTGTGTCCAGACATCCACTGCGAGATACTCTCGAGGGCACAGTTCCCACAGGATATGAACCTTCCCTGAGCTGTTTGTTGGATTCTTGCCCACTAGGGTAATAATCACCCACAGCAAACAGCAGTCTGTTTATAGAGTAAGGGGATAGAATGAGTAAAAAATCACCTTCGAATCAACAAGGTATATTTTCTTGCGTGCTTCCTCCACACTTATCTTTCCCTGCAAAAGAAAACTTGAGGTCAACGGCAAAGGCAGATGGAACAACTGGGCTGCAGGTCAACAACTGGGCTGCAGGTCAAGCAAGTTCTTGTGTGGGATTCCTTCCTGCGATTCTAGTTAAAGTCAAACAGAGAAGACCTACAGAAAAGACCTGCGATCTAGATAACCAAGAGACGAGTCCTCTACAAAGAGTCCTGCAACTTGAAAGCCAACAAAGAGATGTGGGCTAGGTACTACCAAATCCACAAAAATATCAATCAGCTTGTAAGGTATCAGAAGAAATTATATTGGGACAAGTTATATAGTGAAATCAACTCAAACCACTATGGCGGTAATGACAAGAGATTCTAGTTAGCCCTTCAACGTCTGTCACGCCGAAAAAATGTCAGTAAGTACAAGCGCTGAGGACTACTAAGGGTGCAGTGGTGACTTCAACGGTTGACTTTAGTTCAAACCTTTGAAACCCACTACAGTATCCTTGGCAGAAATTCTAGGTCTAACAGTGAGGGATCTTCTGAACAATAGAAGGACAGTTGAAAAAACTGTTTCTATGATTCAAGACAGCCCTGATGAACTGGCGTATATTTCAAAGGGTTACAACGCTCCCGTTAGTTCTTCTGAGATTATGGAAGCAATTGAGCATTTAACCGGATATAAAGCTGGTGGACCTGATGGCAAGTCAACGAGCTTATCAAGCATGGTGGCGACCCCATGATAGAGGCCCTTGTAATTCTCTTTAATCTTATCTGGAGGACTGAAATGATCCCTTTCCGCTGGTGACAGGGGGTCACTGTCAACCCATACAAGAAAGATGACCAAGAGTAGCCAGGGAACTATTGAGGCATCACGCTTCTCAATGCAGTTGGCAAGATATTTCGCAGAGTTATAAATACTCGTTTCGGGGTTGATCTGGAATCTAGAGGTTGTTTCCACGAAGGCCAAGTTGGCTTTTGGAGAAACAGGGGCTGTGTGGATCATATCTTCACTCTAAGCCATATTATGCAGGGAAGGAAAAAGAAGGGAAACCCACTTCTGTCTTTTCTTGGATGTCAAAAAGGCTTATGACACAGTCTGGAGAGATGGTCTATGGCTCCGACTCTGGTCATCTGGGATCAAGGGAAAGATGTGGAGAGTGGTCCATAACTTGTATGCTCACACCTGTGTCACTGTTAATGGACAGAAGTTTCTTGGACATAGACCAAGGTGTAGCTCAAGGATGTACCCTCTCCCCTCTGCTCTTCAATGTTTTGATCAATCAACTCCTCGAGTATGTGGAAAATGAGGGATTTGGGTTAAGTGTGGGCGATGCAACCCTACCAGCCCTTATGTTTGCAGATGACGTCGCAGGCATAGGGGAGACTGCTTCCAACCTCCAGGAGTTGATTAATTGCATGAAGAGATACTCTGACCTGGGGCTAGAGGCTAACGTCAGTGTATGCGCAGTGGTGGCATTCAACGACCGAGGGGAGGGAGGAGGTGATCTCAAGTGGCAGTGGGGAAGCCAAGAGACTCTGGTCCTCCCTTCGTACTACATACCTTGGCGTTGAGTTTTCCTCCAACTGTAGATGGAATGCACATATTCAAAAAGTCGTTCAATCTGGCAAGCGCAAAGAGCTGGGTCTCGCTAAATTTTTCCACTGCAGAGGGATGAACTCTGAAGTAAAAAACCCATGCTTTGCCATGTTATTAGGCCTGCCTTGGAGTACGCATCTGCAGTATGGGTTGATAACTCCAACCATTCAAGTGGGGGTGCTAAAGGAGTGCCTGTCAGCATGCTCCAAAACAGCCAACATGGCTGTTCGGGGTGAGTTTGGTATCCCTTCCTTAAGCTCCCGACGAGATGAATTCAAGGTGGCTGTAGTGTCCAAAGCCATGTCTGTTGCCAGGAAATTGTCTGATGAGAATGAAGTTAGACAAAACTTCCCTGAAGTTGTTCCCAGTCTGTGACGTGAGAAAGGCCATCATCGATGACCTCAAGGGTTTACCCACCCTCGACTAGACTGAAATTTAAACTCAAGGCGGGAAGCCTACCTGCAAACAGATGCAGAGAGGAAAGAGGGATTGCAATTGCCCGTTGTGGGGGCAACCTGAAGACAATGTTCATTGTCTGATTTATTGTCCTGGGTACTCTCAAGAGAGAGACGCCCTCTTCAAATCCATCAAGGGAATTGTGCCTGAACCTCTGTTTAACAACTTTGAAAGTCTCAAGGCTGAGCCAAAAGCCCAGGCCCTTTCGGGGCAAACCACACACAACAGATTGATGCTTGTGTGAAGGATTTCTAGAGGATATCTGGAAAACTTGGACCAATTGTCTGTTCCATGGTAAGTCATGCTACTAGCTTCAGCCCCTGACAAAGGTAGTTTCTGTCCCTTTGTGTTCCACTCAAACTGAGTGCGGGGTCAATGGCTACAAGGCTACGGCAAACAACGTCTTCTGAGTACATTCTGAACTGGAGAGCTTTTACCAAAGTTGGAGCAAACACAGTAGTTGAATGAAGCATTCAAAGCCACGAAATGGACACAGGATGAGACCCTTCGACAGACCTGTCTAGATATCTCGAGTGCAATTATTTCTGCAATACCTGTTCCAGCCTGCATCCGATGCAAACATTGAATGAGTGAGCAGACATTCTATTCTGATATGCTACATGAGAGATAGGGTTTGAGAGTGGTTTTCTTTAGATTTCATGATTCAAAGGTTTGCTCATAGAAACAGGTCGTCTATGCCGTAAAAACATTTGTGATTCTTCGTTGTTGTGGTAGTTGCAAACATTGACGAGTCTCCAGAGAAGTTCTGCTAAGGTTGAAAGAAGTTGATAGGAGTGCAGAAAGCAGACATACTTCACCAGCTCCAAGGAATAGGAAGGTGTGATCAGCAAGGGTGCCCCCTGTTATAGGCAATGCCGCAACAAGCCCTGCCAGTGCCACTGCTGCTGTTCCCTACATACGCCCCATTGCATATTTCTAACGAGTGAAAATTCGAAGGTGGACTTCTCAATCCTCAAATCAACCACACTTATAGAAGAGATGTCTCTAACATCAAGGAAGATTTTCAATGCAAACGGTTCCTTTGGTAAATGTTGGGCTGTTCCTGAGGAGCTATCACTCAGGGCCAGCTACCTCCTCTCCATCCCTCCATTCGACATGCTAATAATCAAGTAATCCTCTGATGGATGTCTACAGCTTTCTAATCCGTACCTGACCATCTTGCTTCGCTCACTGATTATTATCCTAAAATCACTCGATCACCACTTTCATCTCAAAATAATCATGCTGCCCTTGAACTGATGACTTGAGGATCACCTACAGGAAACACATACATAGACCAATACCATAACAAACACCTCTAGTAACTGTTAAAATAGCTCATGTGTACAGTTGGCGGGAGAAAAGCACCTGAATGTCATCATTAAACACAAGGTGGGTGGTGTTATATTTTGCAAGCAAACGGAACGCATTATGGTTTGCGAAGTCCTCAAACTGCATCAATGCCCCCATGAAATTTGCCAACATAAAGTTCAGTTCTCGCAGGTTGCTCCTAGCAAATACGTCATAATCATATTCTCAATCCCCTCTAAGAGTCATGGTCATTTACAGGGAGCATCTATGCCTGACCTTTTTTAAGTCACCAACGGTTCAAACTCAATGCAAACTTGGAATCACTTACGTGACTATTCTCTCTCCTACTTGTACTGATTTGCAGTCTTGAATAATCTTCCACAAATAGCAGGCTGGTAACCCTACTTCAAGTTCAAGTTCTTGATCCAGACATGCTCCTATCATACTGCTTACTTTCTTTCACAATTACAACACCATGTTCACTTTGACTTATGGGCCTAAGACAGGTCTATCAGTAAGACCGCCGTGGTTACGGACCAGTATGTTCATGATCTTAAATTCAGTCATTCCTGGCAGTTGTTGTGAGGCACTATATAACTTTTCACTTTTTAAGGCGAGGGAGATTGGGGTGAAGGAAGGAGATCCAAATCCATCCTCAAATACCTGGACAAGAACTTTTTCTCCATATGCTTGCTTCACAGCTGCCATGAACTCCTCAAGCAATTCATCATATTCCTGCACACCAAGAAGTGGTGTGTCACTAGCACGACCTGGCACATACCAGCAGGTCACAAAGAGAGAAAGAGGAGGAAGAAAGGTTGACTGGACTGACTAGAACGGGTATAAGGAATCTAGCTGTTCAGATTAAAGGTGATACATACTTTGCCAGTGGTACGCTTTTGACGCAGTCCAATATAGAAAGGGTTGTTCAGAAGTTTCTCAGTGTTGGTGCCCACGTCAATTGTCACAGGGAGTGTCTGCCCCATCCACCATACAAGCCTCTCATGTGAGAAACAACCTTCCCAACTTTTCCCAACAGCTCCTTCAGATGAGAGCAAATTTCAACTGCCACAATACTTGACTACCCTTAGGCCATATATCAGCTGCATTTTGACAAGGATGAAGGCCCACTTACACTCGAGGGTCGAATGCCACCCAGTGCCGTATAAAGCGCCAGCTTTCCCACTGGGATTCCCATTCCCTGCCATTCAAAAGACATCAAAAACACATAAGTCGGGCCAAACTTGGTACATTTCCGCCTTTCGTTTGTGCATACATGTGACCAGTCAGCTGCTTTAGTCCGACTCAACCTGACAAAGTTGTACATTGAAAGCTGGAGCTCGCGGCGTGTCCTGACTAATATGGGAAGGGAATATATATCACACAGTCCAGTTGCAAATGTCAAGACAGAATCAGAACTTCCGTTTTGTGGGCATGGAGGAAGAGAGAAAGACACCTGAGCCCCAAGATCACCGAGCCCAAGAATCCGTTCGCCGTCAGTCACAACAATAACCTCCACATTCTTTTCAGGCCAATTCCTCAGGATGTCCAGAACCTTGCCCCTGCGATGCAACTCAGTAAAGCACCTCATTCAGTTTTGCGGGTAGCGTCCACTTTTCCACCCCAAATGGAGAAAAAGAAGGGAGTTGAGATCGTGCTCAACCTACCCACATGGCTGGCAAAGACAAAAGCAGAACCAGGGGTTGTGCCATACATGACTTCTTGCATGTCGTGGCGATAGTTTCAAGACAAAAGACTACGATTAGCAATGGAAAATCAATAACAAGAGAGGCTCCATGAGGAGGGCATAACACAACGATCAGGGTATCACAGGGCCAAGGGCCAACAAAGAGCAGGTCTCACTTGTCTTTGAGGCTAATGAAGAGACCATGCGGGCGCCGGAAGATGTCACCATATTTTTGGCATGCCTCACCCACAGTTGGTGTATACACAATTGGCAGCATCTCCTCCACGTGCTCAATCAGAACCTTGAAAAAAAGCCTCTCATTTCTTTCCTGCACTTATCCATTGCCCCGCCTTGGACTTAGCAGATCCTCTAGATGGTCTGATTGCTTCAGTTGACAAGCAGCTTTAAACCGCATTGGAAAAACCTCCTCATATAATTTCCCTGAACATATTTCCAGTCTGTGACATGGGCCATGGCTCAGCTCACAGGGCTACCAGCACTTTGCAATTAGCTAAGCTAAGCTCTACATGGATATTATAAGGCTTCTCTCTCTTTCTTAGTTGTTTCTGGGCTGCCTTTTTGGGAATCCCCCCTCCCATTGCTTTCTCATCCCATAAGCTCTTTACCGCAGCCGTCAGCAAGTATCACTTCATTTCCCTCTTGAGACTGAAAGCCAATCCCTAACAGAAGGGTTCTACTATGAGCAAAAGAGATGCCCTGCTATGTCGATACATGAGTCTCTCCAACCTTCAGAATCGCTCGAGGTTGAGTCCTAGTCTTAGGCTTGTAGTGACTGGTTGTGGGGGTTTGTGGGTGGTCCCACTTTTCTGTCTGTATTGTCTTCTACTCTGACCCATGAGTTCTTTTGAGCCTCCGGTGGATGTAATCTCCATCTCTCTCACACGTTCTTGTTCCACTTGTGTCCATTGGGCCAGGCTATGGCTTTCCCAATAGATGGAGCTCTCCTCGTTTCTATCGTCCCATAGGTCCACTGGACCTCTTGTGGATTTCGATTTTACATCCATCTCAGTCCAATAAACTAACAAGGAAGAACCAAATGTATGCAAAAATAGAAGCTATCCAGAGCAGGGGACAGAGATGCACCTGAAGGTCCATCACAGCAACATACTTCTCCAATTGAGTATCCAATGATCGCACATTGTGCATTATGCGCTCTGCCTGCCACCCCAGACGTTCACTGATGAGGTTCCCCATGCATGGCCCACCAGAAGCCGCTGTAGGTCTACCATAAACTCTTGATCCATCAAACCCCTGATACCTCATCCCTATCCAAAAGCCATAAAACCCATGGAAACTTACTCTGAATCCTATACTTGTCCAAACTGCAATATGGACTCCTGCATTAATGTAATGACTGTCCTCCAGATGCCAGGAATTAGTTTGCAAAAATCTGGTAGATCAAAACTAAAACCAATCCATACAGTTCAAGCACCATCTCACCACAATCAGCCCTGATTGAAAAGTATTGGTGACCCTGCCACTCGCACTGTACAGAAAAGAATGTAGATGGAGAGAGAGAATTATAGACCTGGAGGTCTTGAGATATGATCGCAGGAGGAAGAAGGCCCCTCAAGTAGTGGTGATCCCGCTCTTCTTCAGAGAAGGCAGATCCTTTGTTATATCGTGGGTCTCTCAACAACTCCTCCCCACTGTTCCCTCCATCCGATCACATACCGAAGTTCAGTAACTCACAATCTCCAGAGACTCCTATTCTCTAATTTTGAAGATGTCATAATAATTCCCTTGAGTCCAATTCACCTGCAAGTGCATTTTAGCTGGAACGTCCTGCACAATCTCGTTCACAGGGAAGAGGTGTCTCTACAGACCCCGCGGCATTACCAACTTGACCATTGCTGACAAACACCATTCCCTTCAGCATATCCCCAAGCTATGAAACTCTCCACATTTGTAATCATGGCAACACACAGGAACTCTGACTCCAAGTCCTTGATCCTCTGGAGCTTGACTGACGGAATTATCAAAACAGAGTAGAGATGGTGCAGTTTAATAGACTATTTGCCCTTTCTTGATCCTCTTGACAAGGACTGGGATTTGAAATCTAATTTCCAGTTCCACGTACTGCAACCATTTGAAAGTTGAAGCTCCAAAGGGCTAGTGGTCGCATGGCTCCGTGAAATATACTCGCTCGCGAATTATAACATGTCGGTAGATCTCACACAAAACCAGGTCCAAGTAGAATTCCACCTCACTTTCTCGCGATTGGATCCCTTTCCCAGGTGTACTATTTTCGCAAATGAAATTTAGAAAAGAGGGTATCCTGATTACAGCGAACAGAAGAGAAGATCCGTCAGCTAAGAGGGGCGCAGAAGCAACCTGGCCACCATGCGACTCCACGGTGTGATAACCGCATCTTCCGTAGCCGCATCTTCGCCAAACATGTCGCATACACCTCCGCCAACAGTCGAGCTGGCATCCTTGTCCAGGACTCCAGGCCCACCGTGTTTAAACTCTTTCAGCTGAGCCTCCATTCCCGAACCGTTCTGCAGAGGCCTGTAGCACCATCCGATACAGTCAAGCACAGCACAACCACGTCTCGATCAGTGTCTTCACTCGACCAAGGAAAACTCCTCCACAGCCACAACCAAGCATCCCACCTTCCCTCCATTCTGCTGAAAAGCTCACCATAACAAGAACCCATAGGCAGGAACCAACTGCTAGGATCATGCCACTACTCCCTCCGATCAAAATATGCCTCCAAATCTATAACAAACTCACTGCCACAGCAAGCTCAACTTCCTTAATTCTAGCTTATCTCCATTCTTTTCAAAGCTCAGGGAAAGAACAGCTCGAGTCAAGCAATCTCACACTGTTCCCTGCGATCTACCTCACTCCTCCGAATCCCCCACACAATCACAGGAAGCGGATAATCACACGAAACTTGGTAAGAAGCGAGGTTACTTCTAGCTTATCTCACATTCTTTTCAAGCTCAGGGAACGAACAGCTCGAGTCAAGCAGTCTCACACTGTTCCCTGCGATCTACCTCACTCCTCTGAATCCCCCACACAATCACAGGAAGCGGATAATCACCTGAAACCTGGTAACAAGCAAGGTTAATTCTAGCTTATCTCACATTTTTTCAAGCTCAGGGAAAGAACAGCTCGAGTCAAGCAATCTCACACTGTTCCGTTCCCTGCGATCTACCTCACCCCTCCGAATCCCGCACACAATCACAGGAAGCGGATAATCACCTGAAACCTGGTACGAAGCGAGGTGCAGCAGCTGTGAGACGGCAAGCGAGAGGAAAGACCAGATGCGACCACAAATGCGTCTTTCTCGCCCGGTTACACACCTTCCTCTGCACAGCGACGCCTAGTCCCCTGCCCCACATTGACTCCTTAAAACAATATCGCCTGACGTCGGCACACGTGGGATGGCATGCCTTCCAACTATCCGCAGCAGCATTTCCCGAAGCATCTCGTCCAATACACGGCTCCTCTCTCCCACTCGTCCTCGCAAATTTATGATGAGAGAAGTCTCTAGATCGCATCTGTCACACTATCCACCTTACCTCGCTCCTACCTTCCCGCTCTGGCGGGAGCAATTGGCGGGACTGTTCTCAACCACGTCTCGTCCATGTCTCATTTTTCATTCATTCTCCGTTTCGGTCGATAAGGACACGTGTATTTTTCTGATTCGCAGGATGTCTGACACGTGGGGAAATTTTGCGCTGCCAGCGTCTGAGAGCCCCAAGGCGAGGCGCCACGTCAGTTAGGGGCCCTTATCAGGCCCGTAGTCAATTCAACCTTCCATTATTGCGATGTGTGGCTCCATGTTCATGTACATACACTGTGCCGTCGTACCCTAGGATCTAAATCTAAATCGTTAGTACCCCGTCCGATTTGGACCCTTGGATCAAATATCTATGATAAATTCGTATACGTACAAGAGTATGTAATAGTGCAATAATACGATATATATATTAGATTACTATAGGTATATAGGTGTAATGAATAGTAAATTTTTATCTCAAAAAACTCTTCCCCAAATATACTAAGGTGACTCTTCCCTGAAGCAGTATAATATTGTTTGCGTAACACATGAAATAGGGCCCACCCCTGAAAAGAGCCAGTAGCTGCATGCCAAGTGGCTCTTAGTTACGCCGGCTTGGGCAGGAGTCTTCTCTCTCTCTTTGTGTCACACATGAAAAATTCTCAAATAAAGGAAAAGATACCTCATCCTTAGTTTGCATAGCATGTTCATAATAAATATAGTAAAGTATGATGCCTTCCCGTATGACACACCATAAATTATGGTGTCGCCTTACTCTTGACTCGGAACAGCCATTCTTTTACTGGCGACTTCTCGCCAAATTGCGACTTTGAACGGGCCGCGCATGAGGTTACTGAAAATAAGGTTGAAAAATAGATGGATTTAGCCAAAAGTTCATGTGGTGGGCCCATATTTCGCCAAAGGGTCTACAAGAGGGAGCCACTTGTCGCCATCCTGGAGCGAGGGATGTTAGAACAGATGGGCCAGATTCCGCTCAGCACCTATAAGGGATCCCCACATTCATATGTACATTGGGGGAGGGTATGGAGTATCGGCCATCTAGGCCAAGTTATCCAAAGTTACTGACGTCGGTGGAGCATGGCCGGTTGGTTGCATGGATGGTTGCTTTTATGTGCATAGGGTTCAGAAGCAACTGGGCAATAGGCCTGCCTCGTTGTCCAAGGCCAGGATCAATTGAGCTGGTCGCTTGGCAAAAGGTGGGTCCCGCAAGCAAAGAGTGTGGCCAATCCCCCTAAGCAATGTGCACAAACGTAACCTTCACAGATAGAAGAAACGTCCAAATATGAGCGTGACCTTGAATGGACCCCTATTTTTGTGTATAAAAGTGACTCCATAGGTCCTTGAATGGATGGATAGAATCAAGTGATTTATTTAAGGTCTACCAGTGGCCAGAATTACCTACAGATAGGGTTGTTTTACAACTGAACGTGTACACATCCATGTACTTATTGGATTTATAACTGCACGATTTTGAACAAATCAAATATCTTACTGTAATCATAATTTGCACTTAATTAATCACCTAAAGAGTAGGCCTAGGGCAGATTTGGGGCGGATTTTGTTTCAAAATACCACGACGGCTGCTTCATTTAATGAGCAAGGCTGCGCAATTCGAATTCCTTCCGGCAACCATTTGAAATCACACAGCAAGTATAACAAGGTGCCTAGCCTACTCACTTTCGACCATCTGCAGTCACCAAATGTAAAGTGCTCGAGGGGGTTCACTTTCTAAGTTAGCTAGTCACCTTGTGTAGAGAGGGCCCGGCTCACTATCTAACTTACGTTACTAAGTTACGTTATCAGATATCTGCAGTCAACAAGTAAGGAGGGGCCGACTGCTCACTGTGTACCATCTGCACTCACCAAGTAAGTGATAACAGGGGGACCACTCTCACTTTTCTACACGAGCACATAAGCTAGGGACATTGGAAACTGGTACCTGCAAGCATGATTTCACATAAATAAACACCTTGAAAAGTCGAAAGTAACATGTACACATGTCTCCGATATAGCTTGCAACTTGGACCCACGTTAGAAGAGAGAATGGAGCAGCGCTAACTTAATCAGATTACATCCAGAGGTCTTGTACAAAGAACCAGCAAAAGTTCAACGGTCCAATTAAGTAGAGACTGGAGACGATGATCAGAAATGCTTAGAGTTCAAGCAATGGTGACACTTTCAACGTCCAGGTCCAATGCAGTAGACGACGATAAAAAATGCTTAGAGTTGCAACAGGGATACTTTCAACATCTAGGTCCAATGCAGCAGACGACGATCAGAATTGCTTAGAGTTTAAGCAATAGGGAAACGTTCAACATCCAAGCACGCCTGTGCTGGAATATCCATGTTGGATTGATCATGAATACAGGTGCTGGCCTTCAATTGAAAAATGCTGGTTTATTAGTTCAACTTGATGGCGCTACAATGATGCGGCTAAGTTGACATAACTGAGGGAAGATTCTACACATCATAGCACATACCATGGCGCATTGAAGGTTGAAACCTAGCTTACTAACATTTTTTATTTATTCAATTGTCATGGGAGCTGTGAACTATCCTTCATGAGAGGTAGTTGTTGTCATGAATGTTAATCTTCTATTTAATCTCTTACATTGATCACTCATTGCTTATGTTTCTACAGGGGCGAATTGAGTTCCTCTCTTTATTGGGTTCATTTCTTCCAACAACAGATTTTGGAGGTGTCTCCAATGGCAGAATGGGCTAAGTATATGCTATCTGCATCTGATGGGTGATGTGTAATATGTGGTGGTGTATCACGCCTGACCAAGTACGTTACCACAAGGGGTCTACTGCACACTTTCTGCTTATTGTCATGGATCTAAATTTCAGGCCTTCTCAAGCGTTCAGGTTGTTGCCTGAAACTGAGGTAGAGGACGATGCACATATCGAGAATCATTCCAGTGATTCAGGGCAAGAGAGAGACATTTACAATGGTAGGCATTCACATGAGGGCAGTCAAGTTAGTGATGACGATGATCCTGCAAATTTTCAGTGGGGCTAAGATCCGGCATGGGCCAGTGTACAATTCAATGTTGGACAAGGTTCTAAAGATACCATGAGAGATACTAGCATGCGGGACCAAGACCAATCTAGAGTGGCTGAACGTGGATTTCCTGACTCTGATCACAACACTACACCTCCACCAGCTCGGAATTGGGGTGGCCGTCCCAAGAGAGCTCCAAGGAGGAGAAAAAATGGGAATTGGTCGGACGAGGCACTTGTTGGTGCCATGGCAGCAATCGATCATGGAGAGCACATACGAGCAGTTGTCAGGTCCTTTGGTATACCTGCATCAAGCTTGAGAAATCATGTGTATGGTGTGACTACCACATGACGTAGGGGTTCCAAAGGCACGTTGGATGCTGCTGAAGAATTAGAGCTGGTCAAGTACATAGAAAGAATGTTGGCGATCGGACATCCTCTTACACTTACTCAGATACGGTTGAAGGTTGCTGAAATAACTCAGGAGCGAATGACACCATTTAAGGAATCCCGGGTAGGGGTTGGGTTAGGTGGTTCCGAAGGAGGCATCCAGATCTGAGCTTGAGGGTGGCTCAAGGGCTGGAGACAGGGAGAGCTAGAGGACTTTGCCCTAACAATGTTCAATCTTTCTACACTAACCTAGATCTGATCTACAAGAAGTACAACTATGACCAGAATTTGGAACTGTGATGAATCCGGCTGCCAGGCTGGAAGGAATGGTGGCGTTGTGGTACTTGCCAAAGCAGGGACAAGAGCCGTACACTTGATTACTCCAGATCAGCGAGAATGGCTCAGTGTTTTAACCTGCATGAATGCAACAGGTTGTCACATTCCTAATTTTTATATATTCAAAGGAAAACGATTCAGAAGGAACTACATTGCAAGATACGAATCAGGAGCAACAATGGCAATGCAAAAGAAGGCATGGATGACAAGAATATTGTTCAGTAAGTGGATTTCTCATTTCATTGAATCGGCAAAGGCCATGGGCAATGAGATTACCGTGACAAACCGACACTTGTTGATCCTTGACGACCATAATTCACATGTCACTCTTGACGTGGTTAGGCAAGCAAGATCGGTGGGTCTTGATCTTATCACACTCCCGTCTCACACCTCACATGTACTTCAGCCACTTGACGTGGCTGTGTTCAAGCCTTTTAAAACCGCATTCATAAAGTACAAAGACGTTTGGAGCATGGCTCACAAAGGAAAGGGGGCCCAGAAGGAGGACTTGGCGTAGTGGGTGAGCTTAGCTTTGAAGACAACACTCACACGACAAAACATAGCGAAGGGGTTCCGGGCTACAGGAATCTGGCCCCTGGATGCATCTGCGATGGATGGAAAGATGGGCCCTAGTATGGCATTCACACAGCCTGAACAGGAAGAGAAGACCATTGGAAGACCACTATCATGACCAGCGACAGACGACTCAGAAGCCACAATCGAAGACAACCATACAACAGAAGAGGCCGAACGCATACTTACTGCATTGCATGTGGAGGAGATTCTGCGCAACATTGTACTTGAGACCCACGAGGACCACCATCACTATTTTGTGGAGATGGAGTGCAATGATCGCGATGAACAGGTGCAGGCGGGTGGGAGTGGACCTGAATTCTCATCAAGCCATGAGTCCAATGTGCAGGTAGATTAGGACGAAGACTGCGTCGTGGTGCCGACCCAGGTCTCAAGCGGACGTCCATCCACCGTATCCCGCTTCCTAACTCTCCCTGAAGTTCCTGCAGGCACTCACAGAAGGGTGAGAAACAAAAATGAACCAATAATCGACTACTCCAAGTCGATTATGATGACCTTAGACACATATTTGGCTGCATTAGAACAGAAGGCAAGTCTGAAAGAAGCAGCAATCCAAGCACGTGAACGCAAGAAAGAAGAGCAAGTAGCTGCCAAGGCAAAACGAGCAGCTGAGCAACAAGAGGCAGCAAATCAGAAATGAGCCTTACAACAGGAGAGAGCCCAAAAGAAGGCGTTTGATGCGCAGTGGAGCGCCAAAGCGTGTGCAGTGGCAGGTGATCGCCTGCATACTACAATCAAAACGAATCCCCCAATTTCCCCTAACGGCTACCTCACTCCATACTGTGGCAGTGCCCCGGCCATCTACAGGTATAACCAACGCATCATGATGCAACGACGTCGGGCCAAAGCAGTGGGCGCGGACATAAGCCACCTCAATGTCTGCCCAGTCCCCCCTGTAGTGACCACAATACCTCTACACATAGGACTGCACATAGGACTGCATCATACTTCTGATCTGGGCCATCATAGCAATGTCATTCGGTTTTAATAGCCTACTGCCAGTAGCTTAGCTTCCATGCAAAAATGTCACGAGTTCTGCACTTCAAAATTGAAATTGAAACCAGTCTTGCTCATGACCACACATGTTGCAGCTTTCGTGATGAATATTGTCTGCCATTGTTTAGTGAATTTCTTGTCATGCGGCAGTACTTAGTGGTACTAGACTAGCCAAAACACGAAAAAATTGCCGGTACCCTAAGGCACTGGTCCTGTCGAAATAGACTTGTCGAACGGCCTTGATAATGAGACGAAACCATATTATAAGACCAAGCCATGTGGTGTATTTCCAGCGCGGGTGTAACATCTGGAAATTCATCTCGAATCAACAGAACAAGGGCCCAGACCAGGACATTGACAACTATGTAATAATAGTTGCGGAAGAAAAGCCAGATAGTCGCAAAGAAAAAAACGTGACAACACGGAAGTGGCACTCAGCATCTTAAAGAACAATGGCAATGCGCACATGTACACCTTTTCCATAGACTCCAATACCACTCATGAATTTAAGTCAACGAGGAAGATGAAGGTAAGCTTACTTAGAGCCTTTGGAGATGACGGGAGTTCACAGGAGCGCGGGAGTTTGATAGCGTTCGCCACATGGACAGGTTAGGGTTGAGAGAAAAGAGTATTAGCGACGGGAATGAATTGCGTTGTGTTCCAACAAGGATAAGAATACAATTACGGGGGCTTAATATTTCATCCATGTTTGATGACTTTTGGGAACCATCGTGGACAGACTTCGTACTGTAGGTGATCAGTTTTGAGGCCATTGCTGCTTTGAGTTTGCATGCCTACGATACCATTGTAGATGTCAGGCCAGGCCATTGGCAGGTCTAAAGGTGGTTATTAATTGCTTACACATGGCATGTTTTCAGATGCACAAGTTGTGCATATGAGGCATGAGCAGGTTTTAGATTAGATATAATTTGGGTGAGCATTAGGTGGGTCTACTGCACAGACATATGGAGTTATGTACCACCACTTTTGATAATTCATATCAATTGACCACTTGCCTCTAAAATTTTGGAATTTACATGAGGTCCTGTTCGTTGAATTGCTAATCCAACCATATTATTTCCTCCTCACTGCACCGAGCCCTATGAATCATACTGCTTAAGTGCACACATTTGGGTGTTTCTACCTTAACCAGTACAACAAGTCAAAAGGAATTATCAATTGCCGGCCATGAACTCTGGCGCCAAATTCCCAGTTATTGCGCTCACCAATGTCACTCACCGATATCTAGCCACCGGTGAACCCATTGAAGCAAGGTGTCATTTTTGTCATCTAGTGCAAAACTTGGCGGACGGCCGTGACATGGAAGTTGGCTTAAATGTACTACTTAGCATATAGACTTTGTAATCAGATTAGTTTAGAAAGAGAAAGAGATGACTCCGGCCAAAGCTCGCGTAACTAAGAGCCACTTCGCCTTGCAGCAGCTACTGCCCCTTTTCAGGGGTGGGCCCTATCATGTAGTTTACAATATGTCTTGTGGTATTGATGGTGCTTTGATGGCATAAGACCTTGTGGTCTAATCTCAGTTTTTGTGTCATAGAGCTTGTTGAGGTAATATCTATTTTCAAAAATATTATGTTTTTTTAGAGATATTTACCTCAACAATAGTTTTTGAGGGAGGTCAAAAACAATTGTTCAACGTCCTGAATTGTGGGCTGCCATCGCTCCCAGTTTTCTTTTCTCTTTTTTTTAAAAGGAACTCCCAGGTTTCTTTTTCAGAAAATAAAAATGTTCACTATGTTATTTTCATTACCTCAACAATAGTTTTTGAGGGAGGTCAAAAACAATTGTTCACTATGTTATTTTTCAATAGTGAAGTGGTTTGGATGATAAAGTGAATAAAAATGAATAAGGTGTCTATTTTGTTTGTCTATTTTGTTTTCATATTGGTAGCCTTTAACATGCTATGTCAATTTTAGATTGTTCGCCTTATCGTCTCTACTATGTTTTGGATTCATTCGCTTAACACTCATTCCACATCTTGTATCTGCATTTTCTACCATAGCCACACATGCTCCACTTGGGTTCCTATGGATGCCAATCGCGCCACAATGTAAAATAGTGTAAAAGAAACGCTGACCTGGAAGGGCTACTGCCTCTGGCCGGAAGGTGGACACTTTTATGACACCAATTGGTGGATTGAACCCACAACCACTTCCAAGGTGCTATGTGCCCATTACCACTTGGTCTATAAACACGTGCGCCCGTCGCAAATTTGTATGGTGGTGTCGTCATGATATATAGGCTAGTTAGACTTATATGGAGGTTGTTTGTGAATATATATATATATGACGCCTCCCCAAGGAAGCGTAAATTATGCAATTATGGTGTCTCTTGACCCAAAAGGGCAACTGCATTCCAACAGGAAGGTGGACACCTTTGTGACACCAATCAATGGATTGAACACACAACCACTTCCAAGGTGGTATGTGCCCATTACCACTGGGCTACAACTTGGTTGTTTGTTTGTGAATATAAATGGAGGAGGGTATTGGGCCTAAGTTGTAGATGTAGTTCATGGACTGGAAGAGAAATTTACTTGAAAGTAGCTTCGTCAAGAGAATGGTTGCTAGGGTCAACTACGGTGATCATTAGTGGGGGGATTTCCCCACACACACATGTATGTATATATATATATATATATATCATGTGTTTGCTAAAGATAATGTCGCAGTATTTATACCATCAAGTTAGATAGAGCGTCACCCAAGTAATTTTGGGCTCCAATCTTGCTACCCATTCCTGCTACCTTGTCAAGTGCAGTATAATCTTCTCCCCCTTTGTAATGTGCTATTGGATTCATCGAATCCCAACAATCTCGAAGAATAGCCGCACAATACTCATTTATAAAAAAGATGACCATACTCAACTGGGAAACTACAACCCATTGCACTTGCCAATACTCTATATAAACTATTTACCAGTATCGTGACCACCCTTATCACGTCATACAGAGAGCAATACCATATTCTTAGTGAAATCTTCACGTGAAGGATTTACAGCTGCAAGAAACACAACTACACAAATTCAGCTGATTATATCTGCTCTAGAAGATGTACGTTTTACTCAACAAGACATATATCTGTTCTACATTGATTTTAAAAACGCATTTGGCTCCATTGATCACGCCCGAATGTTGGCCATCATACTAACATGGGCTATATTCCACAAGATGCGGTCATGCTCATAGGAAATATCTACACAGACGCCACAACCAAGTACTCTAGACCTTCGTTTGAAAACACTTCGCCGATACCAATTCACAGAGGCACTGTACAAGGAAATACACTTAGTCTATATCTATTCCTTATTTTTTGGAGCCCCTCCTCCGCTGGCTAGCTCAAGATAGCATAGGATAGCAATATCATCCAACAATATCTCCGCAGTTGCATACGCAGATGACCTTGTCTTGCTTTCCAACAAACCCACCCATCTCACTAGACAAAATAGGAAACTTGAAAGATTCAATAAATGGGCAACGATGGAATTAACCCCTAAACGTCCAAGCGACCCAAATCGGGTCACACGGACTTTCCGGGGCCCACAACTTTTTTAGATCTTGGCTACTTTTGGTGAAATTTGGGCCATTTTAAGGGCCACAAGTTGGCTATCACCTCCCATTTACAGATCCGGTAGATCTACTCAGGACAGTGATTACGGTTTTTTTTAGTACAAGGGGTCGGCTGGAGACCTCCCGCGCCTCTTGGTACGCTGGCCTCCTGACACTCATGTTTGCTTCGCACGCATGGTGTACCCCCCCTACTTTGACCAAGTGTCACAAACGCATTGCTTGGCTGCTTTTCATCTTGCTGGATGAAGGATATAGAGGGGAACAACTGGGACCATAATCACCTAAAACGGATGTCATCCTGTAAGGCAAATTCCCAATTTACTAGCTCCAACTTGTTCTCTTTTACTGGGGGGCCCACATTCAACGGTGGCAATTTTGCAAATCTGGGGCGATTGCCTCCAAATTTTGCACATGTCTTGATGTGGTAGGTGAGCACATATTATGCGGTCAAAATTTGAAATTTCCCATTTTCCAGGGAGTTCGGATGCAACAAGTGGCAGAACCTGTGAAAGCATTTCAAGGATATTCGGGGGCAACAACTTCATACCACAAGTAGTGAAGACTACTTCACTATAACCAGTGAATAGCGTGGAACAGCAGGACTCCCGAAATCCTTCTCAAATGACCTTTTTGAGGACATGTCTTTTCTGTTAGAACAAGCTTGCAATTCTGTAAAGGCGACAACATCAAGCATGAGGGTATCACTAGTACCAAATCAGCAGCATGTATCAGATATCAACCCAATTGATCATGTCAGTGTTGGCCCGTTAGTAGACAACAATTTGGGTTCAGCAAATATGGCCTCAGAAAGCCTGGTCGTTGAGGACATAACATGTGGGTGACCTCTGAATTATCATACATGCGATGAGCCACATGTTCCTCCTCGTGGTCGACCTCCTATGCCAGGGCGAGAGAGGTACACCAAATCATCCCCTACACCATTCAACAACTCAACCGGCAAGAAAAGGAAGCATGTACGTGTTGTGACCACCGACTTCCCCAAGGCCTTGAAGGAGGGAAACGAAATCATTTCCAAAAGTATGGAAGATGATAGAAAGGAGAGGATGAAAAGATTTGGCAAGTCGCTTACCCTTCAAACCAAGATGTTCAACTTTGAGAAGCAAAAGGGCATTTGAATCACAGCAGTTACCTTCTAGCAATCAAGCGCCATGGTTTCCCATTTTGGAAAATTGGTCGAGAAGAAATATGGTGCAGCTTAAGGGCATGGCCATAACGATTACAAGTTCTCCTAGTTTCTCGTAGTTTCTCCTTTAGCTCAGCTTCCCTAGTTTAGTTTCCCCGTCGCAAGTTTGTATGGTGGTGAAGCCGTGATATATAGGCTACTTAGACTTATATGGAGGTTGTTCGTGAAAATAAATGGAGGAGGGTCTATATGGGGCCTTTGCACATGTAGTGAACGTACTTCATAAATAGGACTGTAGAAGAAATTTACTTGAAAGTAGCTTTGACAACATAATGGTTGCTAGGGTTAGCCATGGCGATCATTAGTGGGGGGATTTACACACACACACACGCATATATATATATATATATATATCATTCTTCTTATCTTTTTATATAAATGCAACTATACTAAGTTTAATGGGAGTTAACATGATTGTATACTCATGTAACCTATTTCAATTAGATTTGCTCTGGTATATGAGAATGGCACCTAAGCTGCAATTGAATAATGAGCAGCATATGATTATCTTGTTACACCATGAAGATCAATCTACTCGAAACAAAATCATGAGCAACAAGGCTCTGGCTGCATGGGCATCACAAAACTTTCAATGTCAAGTATCTGAAATGAATATTAGTAGGCTTTTAAAGCGGAAATATGAGTACATTAATCTTACAAAACCTCACTCTAAGAGATGTATGATAGCTTTATTTCTAAGAATTGAAGAAGCTACTTTCTCTTGGTTTTCTCTTATGTAGAAAAGAGGTGCAACCTTCATTGATGCATCGATATGTGACAACTGATGTGTTTAACATGGATGAAACCAGACTTTTCTACAAACTCAACCCAACAAAACTCTGACAACTAAACATTTGAGTGAAAAGAAACAATTCAAATAACGCATTACTGAACATTTCTTTGACATCAAATGCAGACGGGAATATTAAACTACCTCCGTTTGTCATCAACAAGTCAGATAAGCCTTATGCATTTACACGTAGGCATATTACACGTCCGGAAAATCTAGGTATCTTGTGGTCAACAACAAAAAGG
The DNA here is from genome assembly GCA_030704615.1 of Takakia lepidozioides. Classification (NCBI taxonomy): domain Eukaryota; kingdom Viridiplantae; phylum Streptophyta; class Takakiopsida; order Takakiales; family Takakiaceae; genus Takakia; species Takakia lepidozioides. The sequence goes on from CM060731.1 coordinate 24,134,150, forward strand.
CATGGATGACCATTCCTTTAGTCAAGAAATTTTTACTCGACTTTGAAAGAAAGATGCGGCTAGCTAGCAAAGAATTTTTTTTGCTCTTGCAGCTGGACAACTTATATGGGCATAAGGTGGTGAATATTGGTGAGCAATTACACATTATCACTATCGATCGTTATGTTGCCTCCTAATACCACTAGTAAGTGGCAACCAATGGACGCCGGAATCATCAAGTGTTTCAAGGCTCATTACATGAGGTCTTTAATCAATCATCAGATTGATGCTTTGATGGATAATAAAGAACATTCTCATTATGTGTACCAAGCTGTGGTTATGCTTGCAAAAACATGGCGTATTTCGGTGGATTCTAATACAATCAGACATTGTTGGCGGCACCGTGGTTTGTTTTGTTTGCCCAATTTATATGAGAATGAGGGCGAGAATTCTATCAGACAGACTTCTGAAATTGTTATTGAAGAGGTTGACATATTGTTAGGACGTTTTGCGGAGGTCTCATTCAATCACAATAGAGATTGTCCTACATGGATGCTCGAGAACATGTCGAGTTCATTATTTGTTATTTTCAACCCTCTAATGAATAAATATTGGATTATGTTTGATTGAAGAAATACTATATGCAGTGAAGGTTGTATGTACTAAATCCTAAACCTTTTCAACTGTTATTTTTTTATGGTTTTGACCTGCTGTATTGTTTTCTTCTCAAATGTTATGTTTTGGACTTTGACCTCTATTTGTGTTATCTGATATATCTACATAATGTTATCAGGGTCGATTGTATTGATAAAATTCCTCATTTTTGGCCTACCACCACGAAAAAGAAAATTTCCATATAGACAGCAGACAATATAATTTTTCATCTTAAAAACAACTAAATCAGTTTATGAATTTAAACAATATGAAGTTGCAATTTTCTGAAAATACCTCAATATATGGCTCACAATTAGATCACATTTGAACCAATGCCCAAAATTACCAATGGAAATCTGGTGTTGCATAAGCAACCATAAATCAATATTTATTGCTTTTAAGTTGCCTAGTCTTGTTTCACAATATCATTATATATCAACCATAATTGAAACCAATTAACGTGGTAACTGTGCTTTTAAATAATACGTTAATACTAAAAAAAACTTCATTTATATGGAGGAGCCAACACGTGACTAGCCGCTTGTTTGGAAGTGGTCATTTTGTCTCTCACAACACATTTTTATAGTCATGGAACATATTCAACATTATATCAGTTAGTTTGTGATAAAAATAGGATTCCAAATCATAAATCCTTGAAATTATAGTGGCAAGTAGGGAATGCAATTAAAGAATGTACATATATACAACGTTTTCTTTTTGAAAACAGCACGAGTGGCTACAGAGTTTTACAAAATATAGCCATACATTCTGTTTATCGGATCAAATCATGATAAAATCATCCATCTCTGTCATTTATATTATCCATATTTGGTACATTTATCCATAATTTATTTTTTATTTGGAGAAGTTTGGCAGTTTCATCCATGAAAAACCAGGGAATTTGTGACAAAATATTTTATTTTATTTTTTTGAGGTCGCCATTTGGCGAAAATTCACCAAAAGAAAAATGTTGCATGTATATATACACACACACACACATATAATGCCTCCCAAAGGAAGCGTAAAATATGGTGTCTCTTGACCCGAAGGGGTACACTGCTATATATGTATATATATACACATTATATACATTATATTATATATATTTATATATACACTGCCTTCCACTAGGAAGGTGAACACCTTTGTGACACCAATCAGTGGACTGAACCAGTGTTGGATTGGTATACCGATAAGAAACTGGTATCAATATTGGTATGTATACACCAGTCTGGTATCACCTCAGGCCACGACCTAGCATATACCCATATTGCCCTTGTATCTACTTCGTAATACTGTGGATAGTACCCTACCACTTTGGTAGGTGGTTGAAAATCTGGTACCTGATACCAGTACCATGTCCATTTTTATGAGGAAGACCTAGGTATCAATATTGACGGCGCAATATGCAGTATGCATGATATGGATGCAGCTTTAATCAATAAGCAAAATATAAATCAGGTCTTGGATCGTGTGATCTCTGATTGTGCCCTCATATCATGCAGCTTTCAATAAGCAAAATACAAATCAGGTCTTGGATCGTGTGATCTCTGATTGTGCCGTCATATCATGCAGCTTTCAATAAGCAAAATACAAATCAGGTCTAGGGTCTTGGGGGGGTGTGATCTGTGATTATGCCATTGAGCCTTCAATGTTGCCGGCAGTGAGTTACTGGTACACTGCTGCAAAAAATTTGTGTTCTTTATCGATTATATTATGATTCATATGTACTGCTAAAATGTCTTGCTTTCCTGCGTTCTTGTCTGCGCTCTTGTTGTTTGCAGGGTGCTTTGTGTGCATGGATTGGGCTACAGTGATTTGTTTCTACTAGCAGTAGTTGTATCACAGAGTTCTTTGGAGCGAGGCAACCCTACAACAAGAACGACCCGCAGCAACAACGTTTCATTGAGGATCTTGTTTTGTTGATCGCTAAAAGGTGCATTGCTTTGTCAGTTGTTGAGAGTCCCTGGTTGAGAAGAATGGTCCTGTCGTGTGATGCGAAGGTGGCTTTTCCAACAAGGAGGCACCTCGTGAAGGAACACATACCAGCAATGTTGGCTAAAACAATGGATCAGTTTGTGCTGCCATTAATAGCTACTGCTGCTACGGTTAGTATTACCCTTGATTTGTGGATGTCATGAGCAGGGTTGCTATGGTTGTGAACTTTATCGATGACTACTGGGTTCCAAAGCATGTCACGATCGGCCTATTCGAGGCTAGGAGTACATCTGGTGTTGCTTTGGCTAAGATCGTGAAACCCTTATTGGCTGAGTTTCAGCTCACTGATAAAGTCATAGCTTATGTCAAAGATGAGGGTTCGAATTTTGGAATACTAGAGTCAGCTCTATCAAGTGTGGTTACTTGTAAATCATTGCAATTGATGAAGCTTTTCCAGGCACTTGCTTTGGTCATGTCATGTCAAAAATGTGCTAGTACGCAACAACAGAGGACAAAGTCTGTCAGTTAATGAGGGAAGTTTCCATAAAAGATGCACAGGCAGCCTTGCAGGAAACGATCACACTACAATACAAGCTGGGCTTTTCGACTCTGTATTTGACTCATTTTCGAGTCGTTTGCGACATTTTTGCTCCAAGCCTCCATAGTCGAACATGCGTGACAAAGGTCAAGTCGTTTCAGTCAAGCAGTCAAATCCAGATGCCAGGTTTTGACAGTGAAATGTGACAGTAAAACCTAGGGGGTGACGTGTAGGCAACACAGTATGACGTGGATGAGACGTGGCTATGACGTGGTTTAACTGGATTATGACGTGAATGCATGACGTGTAGTAAAGTGGTTTAACTGAAGTGGAACATATTGACTACATTCCATGATGTTTAGTATGCGGTTTGACTGTAAATCAGTGATAGTGAGTTTGCTTGACTTTGTATAGTGTAATATTTTACTGTGAATCGGTAAAAGAGGACACATTTTAGTAAATATGTTTCACTCTGGAGATGTATATATATACACACAAATATAAAAATAAATACATACATATATATATGTAGAAATTGGGGAGGCCTTTTGTTTGATAACAAATACTACAAAACATAGAATACAAATACATGGCAGGAACCAAAAACATTTGGATGGCTCAAAACTGGTTTATGTCAAGAGTGTTTTATAAAACAAGTTTGGTCACTTTCTACAGATGACCAACATGAGGGCTATGTTGCCATATCCATAGATCACTGCCCAAGTGAAGTCATTGAGTAAAGAAAATCTGCTGTGCAGCTAGGTCCAGCACTATTGTGGACATGTCAAGAGAAAATCAGAAATCATTTCGAGAATGAATTCAGGAACTTGTGGTTCCAGAGAATAGTGGTGCCAGCTACCATGTCACCCAAAGTGACATCCACTTCCAGGGCTGCCTTGACATACATATCCACCAAGGCAGTGTTTAGAGTGACATCTAGTGATACAACTCCAGCTTTGACGATGTCACCATGGACCTTTGTGCCCTTTTTAGGGCTGGCAGGCTCACATTTGACGTAGATGTACACCAAGGGAATGTTCAGAATGACATCTGGTACAATTCCAGATTTGATAATGTCACCATGAACCTCTTTGCCCCTCCCCAGGGCTGCTAGGTTCGCATATGCATATTACAACACAAATGGAACATGACCTGGTCTGGCTTCATCCCTTCCCACATCATGTGCTCTTAGGTTTCCAAAGCCTTAATCCCATACCCATCATAATGCACATACCTTGCAATCATGGCACTCCAAAATACCACATCTCGTTCAGCCATATTGTCGAACTCTACCTTCGCATCAGGTTTGCTGCACCCACATTTGGCATACATGTCCACCAGGGCAGAGTTCAGAATGACAACTGGTACAATTTCCACTTTAACGATCGGCATAAGCAAGGGAAGGACACAGCAGAGCTGCTGCTCTCTTCCATTGCCAAAAAAACACAGAAGAAAAAAAAGGGAGGGGCTGAGAGAGCCGCCATGGCTGTGAAGTACCAGTATGCTGCAACGTGATGTGGTTGGGCTTCACCCCTTCCCCCATCAATATTTGATCATAGGTCTCCAAAGCCTCCATACCATGTCCCTGCTGTGCATACCAATGTTCCCCCCACGTTCCATGACACCACATCTCGTTCAGCCATAGTGTTGAAAACTCCCTTAGCATCCTTAATGCACCCACATTTGGCATACATGTCCACCAGGGCAGTGTTCAGAATGACATCTGGTGTAAATCCAGCTTTGACGATGTCACCATGGACCTCTTTCCCCTTTTCCAGAGCTCCCAGCCTGAGAATTAATGAACTTACCGAAACTGCAGACTCTCTTTCGCAAGCAAAGCTAACTTGGAATGACAGCCACGTTCATGCACTAGCGGACAGTGACACTGTCCAATCTGCAAAATACATGTTGGAGATGATTGCGTCAATCCACCTATCAATGACAAGTACACAACCCTGTTATATATTGTGCACCCTCCTTTCTCTCTGAGCAGATCAGAAACAGAACCAGTGAAGAAAGTGGCAACTGAAACTAGTACATCTAGGTCTCTGAAGTGTGTCTTGATTGAACCAGCCTTAGGGTGCTTAAAAGTTAGGCATTGCTGCAGGCCAAGCGTTCCTAGTAGCACCTCCGAGCCAATTGAAGGATTTTTGGGTGCTGAGATCCCCTACACAGGTTGGTTGGCCAACCTTGGACAAAGACATAGAGACTGATTGTTTTATATGGTCAGGCACATTCACTCCAAATGACTCGTGGAGCTGGAAGAACCTCTTCTGCCACTGCTATTCTCTGCAAAGCAGGAAACCAGAGGAACTTGTTTAGACCAGCCCCAAACTGTCCCTCTCTTCACCATAGTATGCCTGCACATAAGGCTTTGCAAAGAGGTGGACCCTACACTGTGCTTGCAAAACCAATACCAGTCTGAATAACATGCATACAAATAAAAATTCCAGCTTACTTTAGCTACAAAGGAGTGGCCATGCCAAACCGGTATGAGCGTATAGTAGCAGAACAATGAGCTTTCTGTTCCAGCAGTGTTCAGGATCACATCTGGTACAATTCCAGCTTTGACGATGTCGCCATGCACCTCTTTGCCCTTTTCCAGGGCTGCAAGGCTTGCACACGCACTGCAAACGCACACAAACGTGATGTGGTCGGGCTTCACTCCTTTGCACATCATTTGCTCATATGTCTCCAAAGCCTCTATCCCGCGTCCTTGCTTTGCATACCCTGCAAGCATCGCACTCCACAACACCACATTTCGTTCAGCCATGTTTTTGAACACTCCCTTTGCACCCTCGATGCTCCCACATTTGGCATATATGTCCACCAGGACAGTGTTCAAAATGACATCTGGTACAAATCTAGCTTAGACGATGTCACCATGGACTCTTTCACCTTTTCCAGAGCTCCCAGCCTTGTACACGCATTGAAAACACAAACAAACGTGATGTGGTTGGGCTTCACCCTTCGCGCAACAGTTGCTCATAGGTCTCCAATGCATTCCTACCACACCCATCCTTGGTAAATCTGCCAACAATATATTCCACGTGATCAAAGATCGTTGAGGCATTCTGTTGAACACTTGGTGAACATACATGTTGACAAGGGTGTTCAGGAGAAAAACATTTGGTGTGAATCCACTTTGGATAATGTGAGTGTGCACCTGCTTTCCAGCTTCCAGGCCTAGAGCCTCTTTCAGTCTGCCTGCCTCACAAAACATCTTCACAGGCCCAGAAGTGCCAGAAGACGCATTGTGGACTCCCTCTCTTGATCCTCTAGTTCCAGAAGCTGTGGTCATGGTTGAGGTGCCTGATTTTATCAACTGTGCCACTGCAGCTGCTGCCTTTAGTTGACCATATACCCATGCAGGTTTCTTGTAGCTATTGATCCACAGGGAATCATAGGTAATCTTGTGCTTGAAATTTGGCCCTCTTGGATGCATTTGTACCCACACTCTACCCCTGCTCCTTCAGTTATCCATGCCTCTGCACAAATCATGCATTCATCATTGCCTTGCTGCTAGCAGCTGACAATGACAGCCTAGATTGTTCTAGGAAAAACACAACTCAGCTTATCACACTAGTTCCTATGCTGACTTGTGTCTGCTACTCTCTGTAATCTAACAGGCATTCACCGTTTAGCCTCAGTTATACCATCATTGACTGGTGTTCGAAAAGTATTCATTCCACAGCCTCTCCTCATCTCTGTTACCTGTTTTTCGATACTTTCCTGTTCTGAAATTGGCAGTATCATGTCAAAGTCACTCCAAACTAGATTCACTCAACTAGCTAACTTGCAGAATTCAACATGGAAATTTAGGGCGGATTCTGATAAGAAGGAAAAACAGGGTGAAATGTGTTGAAGAAGGTGCCTTGATTAGCAGTGCCTGATTTTATCCATTGTGCCGCCGCTGCTGCGGCTTCCAGTTGACCATTTCTTGTAGCTATACTCCACAGGGAATCATAGGTAATCTGGAGCTTGAAATCCGGGCCTCTTGGATGAATCTGGACCCACAATCTATCCCTGCATTCCTTCAGCTATCCATGGCTGTGTACAAATCGTGAATACATCCTCAGCCTTGCTGCAGCTAGCAGCTGAAGCAGCTGACACTGAAGCCCTAACCCTAACTACAGTAACATGTCAAAATCACTCCAAAAACCACCATAGATCCACCAACGAGCTTCTCCTCATCTATGTTATTTGTTTTTGGATACTTTCCTGCCGCCACATCGGTAGTAACTTGTCAAAGTCACTCCTAACCACCACAGATCCAACCTAAACGAGCTAACTTAGTACAGAATTCAATATGCATCTCAGGGCCGAGTATGATGAGGGCGTAAAACAGGCAGAAATAGGTTCAAGAAGAAGGTGCCCTCACCACATTGTCCACCTTGACCTTGTGTCATGACCCATGGAGGATTTGACCAACCATCAACCCAAAGAACCTCTTGTGTGTGCTCTGCTTGTGTTTGTAGTCAGGTACTGTCGGATTGGTCTGTGAGAACCACCACGGTGCAGCTGAGCAGGCAGAGATTGAAAGACGACATGCTAAGACCAAGCTGACTCTCCCAAGAACCTTGTAAACATCAGGAGGAATACCAAATCGTGGTACTAACAGGAGCCAAGAGCCCACATTTGCAGGATGGAGAAACTCCTTCACATCGTACATTAAGAAAAAGCCACACCTTGCGATTGCGGTTGTCGCACCATCGTGAAGGATCTTAAGAAAAAACTCATGCCAGCTCTGCTCCGTGCTGCAAATTCAAGGCCGAGTCTGAGGAGAGGGCAAAACAGGTCTGACCATGAACCCAAGAGGACCTCTTGTGTGTGCTGCTTGTGTCTGTAGTCAGGTAATGTCGGATTGGTCCGTGAGAACCACCACGGTGCAGCTGAGCGGGCATAGATTGAAACACGAAGTTGACTCTCCCAAGAACCATGTAAACATGAGGAAGAATACCAAATCGTGGTACTAACAGGAGCCAAGAGCCCACATTTGCAGGATTGACAAACTTCTTCACATCATACATTAAGAAAAAGCCACACCTTGCGATTGCGGTTGTCCCACTATCTGGAAGGATCTGTAAACAACTCATGCCAGCTCTGCTCCGTGCTCCAAGGCGGCGGTTTGTGCTCCGACACACAGAGCAATCAGCCTTTTTCTTGGCCCATGCCCTTGCTAAGAAAATCCTGCCATCATTGCATTCCACGAGACTACATTGCGTTCAGGCATTTCGAAAAACACTCGTCGTGCATCCACTATACTTCCGCTCATGCCAGCTCTAAACCCTAAACACAAAGCCCGCCTTGCGATTGTATTCATTCCTCCGCTCCTCTCCAGAAGCCCTGCAACTTCCAAACTACAGCTCACTAGCTTTCACGATGCTTTGGATGCAGACCCCAAAAACACTAAGTCCCAGCCTGCACATTGCGACTTAGCAACCCTAAATTCGAGCCAAGTGCATTATCATTCGTTCATACGTTCATCCAGTAGTTGCCAGCAAGGCGTTTGCTTTATCATTCATTCATACGTTCATCCAGTGCACAAAAATTATGTTTGATACGTTCATCCAATAGTTGCCAGCAAGGCGTTTGTTTATCATTCGTTCAGATAAACATTTGTTTTGTTTCACTAACCTTTCATACATTCATCCGATAGCTGCCAGCAAGCATTTGTTTATCATTTGTTCAGATATTTCAGTTGTTAGTTTCACTACCCTTAACCAGCACACGATTAATTTATTAATAATGTGTTGGGTCAGTGAAAATATAGTTAAATATTTTTATTTCTTATTATCCACATATATATTGCTATATAATTTATATATTGTTATTACACGTGCCATTTCTTAACTGGTTGTCTCAGTCAGCTCATTTTAGGTAGTCAAAGTCTCTCACTACAGTCAAAATTTTAATATAAATTTTGACTACAAAATGGTTGGAACAGTCGAAAGTGACAACAGTCAACACCAGCGTCAAACTAAATCATCGAAATTACATAGGGTGTGTTGTAGTGTCACATGGACGAAGAAGTCAGGAAAAGGAAGGCAAGAATGGGATAGGGCTTGTGTCGAGGTAGGTCTGCCTGCTCGCAAACTGAAGACCCCTGTGAAAACCAGGTTCGCTTCAAAGGTAGTTATCTTTCAAGAGACGTTAGAGTACGCTGATGCAATTAACATTTGTTAAGGTCGGCAATCTATTACTCTTCAAGCCAGGGTACCTTCGGGGTTGACGTGAGCTATTGCTTGGGCTGTGACTGATACGCTCAATCCGGTTGTTCAGCAGTGTGTGCTAAATAAAACCAGGGGTTATTGGCTCTTATCAGATGCTTTGGTAGCGGCCTTGTCAATCTCAGTGAAGCTTAGGGCTGATTATACCCGTAGAGCGATGACAGTTCCATCTTTACAGTGCGGCAATTTTGACGATGTACTAGAAATCTTGTATGGCTGCATGGCTGGACAAGCTGTGAATGTATTACTTCCTTTTCTAGACTTTGCTGTGGCATTCAATCGCTCACAAGCACACAATATGGTAGCATTAATGGTTGACCCTAGATATAAAGGGTTGGAGTGCTTGACGGAATATGTTGGCAGAGATGCAACTAAGGTCATCGTGAAGGTGTATGACAAAGAAGTCTTAATCCCGATGTTGGTATCAGCTTCAAAGTTCATGAATCCAAGTAGCCATAACACCCTTCCGCGAGCAACACTACGGCTTGATAACTCATTGTTTGGAGCCGAGGCCTCTACTGATTAAGCTGTTGAAGAAATGTTGAAGACTAAGTTGTCCTTATTTCGTCGTTTGGTGGTTGAAGATAAGGATGTGAAATCTCCGCTCCTGTGGTGGAAGGTGCAGCAGAATAGATTTCCTGTTGTTGCTTTTATTGCTAGGCAGTTTCTAGCCATTCCTGGGTCTCAGATCCGAGACTGAGAGGATTTTTAGCATTGCAGGCATATTGACAGCTTTGAGGCGGTGTAAGTTGGGGCTAGAAAATCTGGATAGTCTTATCATGATCAAATGAAGATGAAATACGTGAAGCTTGATACTTTGAGGAATAAAATCAATGAAAAGCATGCTTGTACACATTTATATGAGAAGTGGGCCTGTCAATATTATATTAATATATCATGAGTTTTTTTTGACACCAGACCAGTATTAATAATACCCTGGTATCGATTTCTAAAATCTCTTGCTATTGATACCCGTAAAACACCACACTAATCTGTATTATTGATACCACCATGGTATGTGTGATCTCAGATTTTTGCCAATACTAGTACCTCCCTCGTATCACAATTGGCCGGAGGACTAACCGCCACGGCCACGGGAAAGCCACAAAGGAGCACTCCTATATACCAGTACCAGCCTGGTGTGTTCAAAATACGATACCAGTCCAACACTGGACTGAACCCACAACCCACTTCCCAGGTGGATGTGCCCATTGAATAAAAATGTGGCCAAAGGTGCAAATTTTGCTAAAACTTCTGATTCACATCACACCCACTCGTTGTTATCCTTAGATTACTTGGATTCCCTACAAAAATACCTTAGGAGGTTGTACAATACAAAATATGAAAGACAAGTACTAACCCTCAAATGCTTGAAGCCATTAAAACTGCGCCCTGCCTCTGCTTTTTAAAAATTATCTTGGGAAATTTTCAACCTGTGGAGGCCACCTACCCGGAAAAAGTTTTGAGGAAAATCAGGCAGCTCCTTTCCAAGATTATAATATTTGACCTAAGGGACAAACATTCATGCACTGGAGTGTCACATCACATCTAGGTAGTGGAATAATGATTATAAATATGTTTAGACCTTTTGAAATTATATTGCTGATGTTATGCCCTGAATTCCCCATAATTTTTGACCAAATTTCAACCAGACTTGTTAATGTACTGACCATTCACAGCCTTCAAAATGGAGATATTTCCTTTGGGCAGCTCAAAAAGTTTATATAGAAATCCACCAAAAAACAAAATTCAGCCTGTCAAAGCCCTCACTCAGCCCCAGTGTAGGGGAAGGACCTGAGTGGACGGCCTTCCCTTGAATAAAGCAATTTAAATCTGCGGACCCTTCCGCTCAACGGAGGTCCCTTCTGAATGGACCTCCGTTGAGCGGAAGGGTCCTCCGTAGAACGGGTGTAGGTTCCACGTCATACTAAGGTAGGTCAGATATGCTTTAAGATGTTAAGTATCTATCATCATAAGTTATACAGTACTGGTCTGGGGTTCAAAACCCACAAATTGGGGCACAACACAAACCCTAGAAAAGGACAGAGAGAGAGAGAGATAGAAGACAACGCGGCAGGAGCAGAAGCGCGATACGTGGGTGGAAGGCAGCCTGAGAGAGCGGGCCTGGCTCGCACCATTATTAGGTTTAGGTTTAGGTTTAGGTCTACTTACAATGCTCTGCTAATCGTCTTCGCTGAATGCGAGCCGAGTTCTCGGCCTGCCAGTGATCTTCGGAGCGGTTGTCGTATTGGACAACCGATGATGTGCACGCCTTTGCGGTGGATGATGAAGGTCTTTCCATTCAAGCACTGTGCTTTACTTTCATAATCCTGGGTTTGGAGATTGGGGTTTTAGTGTGTGGGTAGAAGCCAGGATTGCAAATTGGAGTAGTTATCTTTACGGTACAGACTCTGGTTGCGTGTGCGCATCTTCCTCCCTCTTTCTCTCTCACAAAACCATAAACCGTGAGCCACATGACCATTGAAATCACAGAGATACACGAGTAGGTGGAGCTGGCTAGTGCAGTGAAGGCAGTGGCAATGCATGCGCAGGCGGCACTACGGGGGCCTGCAACAGTCCATGCAGGTGCAGCTGGAGTGTTGAATGTGTTGATTCGCAGCTGCCCTGCACGGCATGGTGTCCAACTGTTTCCGGTGCGGGCTGCGTCCTCCGGATTGTCAGTCTGTAGAAGGTGTGTTGGGAAACCTCTCCAGTCGCTGCGGTGGTTTGGTCTTCCTGCTGGTCTGTCTGTCCCGGCCAGAAGTATATCGGGCTACAGGATTTCACGAAGAGCGTTTTCAGCTGTTCCTCAAGCAATTGTTGCGCCCCCACCTCCGAGAACTGGTACGAGTTCTTTCGCAGTCTGCTGATAAGTGACAACAATTTTTTTATTTTGAGATGATTCTTCCTTATTTTGTCTGGAGCAGAAGTTGAGCTGTTTTCCTGGCTGGAAAGTAGCCGAAAACACTGAGGTCGTGAGAACCTATGGTTCAATTGTGGGATAGGTTGGTTTGGGATACCGTGCGTTAGGTCAAGGCAGAGTGGCGAAAGCTATTGGCGCTTGTTTATGCGGGTTCAGGAATCACGACATGTTGGGATGTTTCATGCATCTCTGACTCCGTTTGATTGAAGAGAAAACGAAATTGGGTCCTCTTACAAGTTAGCTCACACTGGGGAAGTTAGTGTTAGTAATATGGCTGTACGTGCATTTTCTCATACACAAGCAAGTGTTTTCAATCGTGCATTCTTAGCTTTATGATTTGTCAACTTCTGACTATTAATATCATGTGGAATAAAATCTCTTTAGTCTACTAGAGTCTAGGCCCGTGAGCTTTCACCTCCGAACCCTTTTGCTTGTAAATTCGAGGTGCGCATGGAGTCCGTTTCTGTCAGGGGATTGCAATCCAAGGACATGTAGGGGAGTTTTTAATCACCACAACCTGCACTAGGTAATTGGTCACTAATGGAGCTGTCCTGAATTGGACAGGTGCAAATCCTGAGATTGTGAAGGAACTAGGGTTTGAGCACGTGGAGGACCAATTTATTGATGAGTACAAATCTATTGCGACCCTTTACCGGCACAAAAAAACTGGTGCTGAGATCATATCCGTCACTAATGACGACGAGAATAAGGTCTTCGGGATTGTTTTTCGCACTCCACCGTATGTTTTCTCCGAATTTTCTGTTTTTCAGAGTAGTTTTTATTCTAAGCTGCTGGAAGTTTTTGAGTACTTCTCCACAGTTGTTGTCATTGTTTTACTCCTGTATGTTTGTATGCATGTGACATGTACAGGAGTTAGGAGCTTGGATAAGCTGCAGTACTCTTGAGACTATGGTGGTCTTCCTGCTTAATTACTTCATAGTGTGTATTACTTGGTTTGTGGGTGTGGGAGAAGAAGATCCGACCAGTAGGAGGTCGAGAGGTCTTCTGGGACACTAGACCCACAAGAAAATCCAAAGATTGTATGAGAAACCCGAAAGAGAGGGAGTGTGTTACATGGCATGTCAAAGCTAGACAAGGAAAATATTTATCTGCTTTTAACCATATCAGACAGTCTAATTTGGTCACCATCGAAGTGCCTCTATCCAGATCTGCCTCCATGCCTCCCTTTACCTAGCTTTATTTGTTTTTAGGTGTTTTAGTGGCAATCAGATGTAGAGTATTTTTGTCACAAACAGATTTTCCTCCTCACTTTCATCTCCTTGGAAGCAACAATAGAAGTAGGAAGGGCACTAGTGTCTCCTCAAAGGAAACTCCTTTCCATGTAGGTACGCCAGAGAGAGAGAGAGAGAGAGAGAGAGAGAGTGCTTCTGCAGTGTGGTAATGGAAGACTGAGGTTGGTTGAGGTGTGTGCAGGAAAGATTCGACAGGGATCCCACATATTTTGGAGCACAGTGTGCTCTGTGGTTCACGCAAGTATCCTCTCAAGGAGCCATTTGTAGAGCTATTAAAGGGCAGCCTCCATACTTTTCTTAATGCATTCACCTACCCTGATCGCACTGTCTATCCTGTGGCCTCCACCAACCTCAAGGTGTCCCCCCTCATCACTTTCAAGTACAGACTGTGCTGACTTGTGGTGTGGATGTTGAATACTGCATATGTATCTAGTTGCTAGCTACAATGTAGTTGTGTTTCTTGGTCAGGCTTCATCTGACTTGCTCTGTAGGGTCTTGGGACTTGCTTTTGATGCCAGTTGTGTAACTGTCTAACTGGTGGTCTGCTCCTTGCAAATTCAAGCTTGTAAACCTGGACAACCATGAACCGTATGAGATTATTATTGTAGTCTAGGGGCTGGTGGCTTGCGCTGATGGGGGAATTGGGCAATTGGGAGAGCAGGACTTCTACAACCTGGTGGATGTCTACCTGGATGCCGTGTTCTACCCACGATGTGTGAATGAGGTGCAGACCTTTCAACAAGAGGGCTGGCACTACGAACTAAATGACCCCTCTGAGGACATCACCTTCAAGGGTAGGCTGTTCGTCTTCTCACAACCTGCCACCTTCTACCTTTCTGTTGTCTGGCGTCCCGTCATTTCTACGTGTTAGTCTTGAAATTTGCACAACTTTTTTGGTCAAATCAACTGCTTCTCAACTCTTTTTAGTGCCTCACCATCCTCAAGGGGCATGTTTGCTATTATGGCTTTGCCAATTTGAGCTGCATTGGCATAGATGCTGGTAGGGGTGTTTCATTGTGCCTTGAGGGCTTTTGAGTTTTGCAATGCATTCTGATTGTGGCAGGTGTGGTGTTCAATGAGATGAAGGGTGTTTATTCCCAACCTGACAATGTCTTGGGCCGTGTCTCTCAGCAGGCATGCATTTTACCTGTTTTCTGTCTTCTGAACACTATCATAAGTTTTTGTCTACTGGATGTGCTTAGCAAACCTTGCAAAGGAATTTAGCTGCTCTGTGAGCAAAAAAGATGATCTGAGAAGACCTCTACAGTGACTAGTCAATGCAAGATGTGGTGGACTTGCTGTAGGAAGAGGAAGGAATAACAAATGCCAGTGAAAATGGACTGCAGGCTTTGTTTCCAGATAATACCTACGGTGTCGATAGTGGCGGAGACCCGACAGTTATTCCTGATTTAACCTTTGAGCAATTCCAGGTGCATTGTCTATAATTTCTGTTGGTGGATGTAATTTGTTTTATGTATCAAGTCGTAGCTTCACAACCTGAGAGAGAGAAGGTAAAAGAGAGGAGAAAGAAAGGCATGGGGGTAGGGGTTGATAGGTATAGCTCTACTATTGTTTGCAGTAAGAGGCTTGATGGGATCAGTTCCATGCTGCTAACACCCTGGGTGCAAGAGAGGGTTGATGAAGCTTAATTTAGCCTTAGGGTTCCTGTCTTAGGGCATACAAGGCTTTCAGCCTGCCTACTTCAAAGTTGATATGGAAGTGGTGGTTCATCAAGAGTGGCCGAGAGCTGGAATTCAGGATCCCTTGCAATGTCTACAACAAGAACCCTCGCTGGTTTTAAAGTCTTATGGTAGACTAGATTTATTGCAATATATTGTCGACTTAATTTTGGAGGGAGAGAGTGAGAGGATTGTAAGAGAGAACTGCATTTCTCTGTCACAGGGAAGAGTTTGCTGCTATGAAGGAGTGGAAGGCTGTTGGGTCCATTTGGTCTCTGTTCCTGGGTGCTGATTGGGAGTAGTGGTTAACAGGAGTTCCATGCTAAGTTTTATCATCCCAGTAATGCACGGATTTGGTTCTATGGCGACGATGACCCCAATCAGCGCCTTCGTATCATCAGCTGTGAGTTTGTGCTGGACCTTGTCCACTCCCTGCTTCTTTGCTGTTGGGGGCATTTTTCTTTTGACATCCAGGCTGTGATTTCCTTGGGTTATGTTATCTGGAATTTTGTGTTGTTAGTCTTTTGGAGACTGCAGGATGAGATGAAGGGGTTGGGGGGGGTTTACCAGAATCTGAATTGAGTGGACGGAATGTTACATTTCTGATGCATAACAAATACTCTTACGCATATCCACACATCCATGAATTGGCATACCATGTACAATGTTTTGAAATGGTGATTCTTTCACTGTCGCTGCAGCGTACCTAGCTGGATTTGAGGCTAATACATCAGCACAGGAGTCAGAGGTGAAGATTCAGAAGCTGTTCAGTGGACCAAAGAGGGTGGTGGAGAAGTATGCAACAGGGGATGGAGGGGATTCGAAGAAGAAGCACATGGTGGCCCTTAATTGGTTGTTGTCAGACACTCCCTTGGACCCTGAGACCGAACTGGCACTTGGTTTTCTTGACCATTTGATGCTAGGTACACCTGGTTCTCCACTGCGAAAGGCTTTGATGGAAAGTGGGCTCGGTGAAAGTCTTGTGGGTAGTGGGATTGAGGATGAGCTGCGCCAGCCCCAGTTTAGTGTTGGGCTCAAAGGTGTGGCGGAAGATGATGTCTCCCGTGTGGAAGAACTGGTGTTTTCAACCCTCAAGCAGCTGGTGGCTGATGGTTTTTCCTCTGAGGCTGTGGAGGCTTCAATGAACACCATAGAATTCTCGTTGCGCGAGAACAACACTGGCTCATTCCCACGTGGCCTCTCGCTGATGCTGCGCTCCATGGTTAGTGGGGAGACAGAGAGAGAAAGAGAGATGTCAATAGTTGTCTACAATTTGTCATCAAGTATGTGTTGGCAGGAGCTCAGGGAGTACTCTATCGGCTCTTCATGTTTTTGGAGCTAGGAAGGAGTGAAAATAGACATGGCTATCTCTAGTAGACTTACAATCTGAATAAATGTCGGTGGGGATGCTGGAAACAGGCAAAATGGCTGTATGGTGGTGATCCATTTGAGCCTCTACGTTTTGCTAAGCCCTTGGAGGCCTTCAAGGCAAGGTTGGCAGATGAGGGTGTGAAAGGAATTTTCTCTCCACTGATCCAGAAATACATGCTGGACAATCCACATCTTGTTACTATTGAACTACAGGTGAATTTCTGTACCATTGTTACACCAATGTAGGCGGAAAGAAAGATGTCCAGATGAATCGGGTGGGAGAAGAAAAGGTGGAGTGGAGGGGGAAACAGGGATTTGGGGCCTGAATGTTGAGGATTGGTGGAATGGCAGCCGGATGTTGAGAAAGCCACAGTGGATGAAGCAGAAGAGCATGATAGGCTCGCCAAGGTGAAAGCAAGCATGACTACAGAGGATCTAGCTGAGCTGACGCTGGCCACTGAGGAGTTGCGGTTGAAGCAGGAGACCCCTGATCCTCCAGAAGCTCTCAAAGCTGTACCAAGCCTTTCCTTGTCTGATATTCCTAAGGAGCCTATCCACATTCCTATAGCTGTATGGGCCTCTTCCCTCACTCTCTCTCTCTTCCCCTTCTGTGGTCCTCCAAAAGTTAATATTTCACGTATCTGTTTTGAGGGGGGTTTGTGACTATCAGGCTGGGTTGAATTTGATGTAGAAAAGTTGAATGTTTTACCTTCCTGACATCTAGCAGGTGGCGCAAGCATTTTCATCACATAAACATAGAAATGCGGTGTTGGTGGTTGCTGATGATGAAGGATTGTTGGTTGGGGACAAACAGGTAGGAGAGATGAAGGGATCAACAGTGCTGCGACATGACCTCTTTACAAATGATGTATTATATGCAGAGGTTGCATTCAACCTTCGGACTGTCAAAGCCGAGTTGCTCCCCCTGGTGCCCCTCTTCTGGTACTTCTCACAATTGCAACTTGTGACACATGACTACTAAGCTCTTACATGAATATCCTGTTCTTGTATGTTGTGTCTCCATTATTTGGAGGATTACCTATTTCTGTGGCTTTGTTTGGCTCACATGCTAGATACTCTTGCGAATCACCAGGAAAGAGTTCAATAAGCTAAACATTTGTTGTTGGGGATGCAGTCAATCACTGTTGGAAATGGGAACAAAGGATATGGACTTTGTGCACCTAAGCCAGCTCATAGGTCGTAAGACGGGTGGTATTTCAGTATACCCCTCCACCTCAGCTGTGCGTGGGAAGGCTGAGCCATCAAGTCATATTATTATTCGTGGCAAAGCAATGGCTTCACAGACGGCTGATCTGTTTTCCCTGGTACCATTGCCATTATATTGTCCCAACCTGTGGACTGTAATTCATTAGTGCGAGGGGTAGTGATTGGTTATGCTTAAAGATATTTGCTTTAAGAGGGAGAGGGAGAGAGAAGTTTCATTGTTAATTTCTTGCATTCATTTATGTTCTGTCCCTTGATTGTGTTAAGTCTCGAAGATACATTCCTCCTGCTCAGGCTGTGGCAGCAAGGGTACTGCAGGCAAAGTCTAACCACTGTATCTTTCTCTCTCGAGCAAACACCCACAACATTAGGGCTTGATCAGATGGACAGATGGATGCCTTTGAGAAAGTTGCCTTTGCAACTTGTCCAACTTGAATGGTAGATTTTAAACATTCAGACCACAATGTGTAATTGTGTGGTTGGATGAGGTTGGCAGATGCGAACGGTTCTGCAGGAAGTGCAGTTTAATGACCAGCCTCGCTTCAAGCAGTTTGTGTCGCAGAGCAGGTCACGCATGGAGGTATGCATCTTTCTTGGGTTGCCTGTGTATGCCTCACATGGCCAGTGTTGATGACTTCGTTGCTTATAACATATTTCATGACTGTGCAAGTGTCGTGTCTCTCTCTTGTGCACCAGAAAACCATCTTAGGATGGTCACCTCTCAAGCTAGCAGCCCTGGCCTAAAGCTACCAAGTTACACATGCTATTCCATTAAGAGTATGGATGTTTGTTGAATGAAGTTTTTTGTATGGCTACCTGGAATTGCAGAGCCAGTTATCAGGAAGTGGGCATCGCATGGCAGCAGCACGAATGGATGCCATGCTAAATGTGGCTGGATGGGTGAGTGAGCAGATGGGGGGCTTAAGGTAATTTTTATCCCCCTCTTTGGTGGTGAGCCAATGTACTCGTAGATACCAGGACTGAACCATGGTAAGGATAAGATCTGTTGCAGCCCTTGCTCTCATTACGTCAGTGTGACATGGTCTGTGTCTCTGGGTGTTTGGCCTCTGATTGAGCTACTGTAGGTGGGTTTAAAGTTGTGAATGGTGAAGCAAATTGTGTCCAGCTGGATGTGGATGCTGTTGGGTACTTGAGAATGGCATGGGCTTGACGGTTGGTGCTTTAGGAGACATTCTTGTGCCTGCCTTCTGTGTATGCAGGCGTGTAATTGTCTACCCAAAACTGCCTGGATGAAACTTTTGAATTGCTCACACTCTTATATGTTTGGCTATCTGGCAGTTACTTGGAGTACTTGCGGGACTTGGAAAAGAGGGTGGATGAGGATTGGCCGGCTGTTGCAGAGTCGTTGAATGCCATTCGCAAGTCCTTGCTCTCCAGGAAGGATGCCATTGTAAATTTGACGGCAGATGAGCGAACTCTGACCACTGCAGAGTCACATGTGGCAGCCATGCTGGATGCAATGCCTGAGTACAGCACAAGTCTCTCAACTTGGGATCTGCGCCTACCTTTAATTAATGAGGGCCTTGTGATTCCCACTCAGGTTTTGCCTCTCTGCTGTAGTTTTCTCTCAGGGATCATGTGAGTGTGTGTGTGTGCGCGCTTGAACAAACTGGTTCATGTATTTGTGGGCTGACAATGAAAGGGAGATGAAAGGTAGGGCTGAATGAGATTAGCATAGTACTTATATCCACCATGGTCAGCTTCTTTTGCAGCCAGTGGTTAGTTTGTGAGGTCAAAGTGTCCATCCATAGGTGAACTTCATCAATGAGGTTCCATTCCATTTCCCTTAGTGGGACTGCATCCATTAGGTTCCATTTTGTTTTTCATATCCTCTTGAAATGATCTTGATCAGGGGTGAAAGATGAGGTTGCAGGTTGATGAGAGCTACCTCATAATTTACTGGTTGGGGGTTACAGGTGAATTATGTGGGCAAGGCAGGCAACCTGTATGAGGCGGGGTACCAATTAAATGGGAGTGCATACGTCATTTCCAAATACATTGGTATCACCTGGCTATGGGACCGCGTTCGTGTCAGTGGTGGGGCATATGGAGGTTTCTGCGATTTTGACAGTCATTCAGGTGCTGTCTCTCTCTCTGTCCCTGCAAACCCCACTAAAGTGTCTAGGAGGGTTAGTTTCCTGCAGGGTCAACGGGTGTGAGGCTATGGCAAGCACTGTTCTCAGGGAACGGCATAAGTACCTTCTCTGTCCACCCCACTAAAGTGTCTAGGAGGGTTAGTTTCCTGCAGGGTCAACGGGTGTGAGGCTATGGCAAGCACTGTTCTCAGGGAACGGCGTAAGTACCTTCTCTGTCCACTGTGTCCCATAGGCCCTTTGAGGCCCCTGTAAGTATCTCTGTCTACTCTGGCTCTGTCTCTGCTGTTCTTCTTTATCTTTGCAGAGACTGAGTCTTAGTGTAATGGCAATGTGCAGGGGTTTTTTCCTACCTATCATATAGGGATCCAAACCTGGTTAAGACACTAGACAACTACGATGGTACAGTTCAGTTTCTGCGGGAGTTGCATTTGGATGATGATGCACTAACAAAGGCTATCATTGGCACGATTGGTGACGTGGATTCCTACCAGTTGCCTGATGCCAAGGGTTACTCCAGGTTTGAACGTTTTCTTTTTAGGCAATGTCATCCTCCAAACAGAATATAAAACAAATTTTGTGGAAATGGTTAAATTGCTTGACCAGATGTCCTCACACATTGATGAAAGTGCCACAATCTGTACTGGCACTAGCTCGTTGAGAAAATCAGAGTTTTATTTTCCTGCAGAGACCCTAGTCAGTGGCAAAATGATAACTGTAGCCATGAGAGATTCATGTTATGACAGTAGGTTGCACTTGCCTTGTTATCTAGTGGCACAGACACTGTGAGTGTGACCTGAGGAGGGTGCTACCTTTGAGGCCTGACTTCTGTCTGGCTGCAGCATGTTGCGCTACATTATGGGAATTACCGAGGAGGAGAGGCAACGCAGGCGGGAAGAAATACTCTCAACCAGGTCTATTTCTTTGCTGCTATGTATGTTTGCAAGTTGGAGGGAACAAAGCTATACTGGTTTTGCTAGTATCCAGCCAATCAGGCTGAAAGACATATTGGACAAGGTACTCGTTGGGCATTCAGCTGCAGGAAAATGTGTCTGAACTGTCTGCTTTGATTTAGTGGTGTATCTGAGATAGGCAGGTGTGAAGAGTACACAGGGTAGCTTGAGAAAAGAAAGCCTTATCAATAAATAGGGCACAGTCCACAACTTTGTACGGTTGAGACGTCTGAAAGGGACAGTAGGAAAGAAGTTAGAAGCACCAAGGAGGGAAGAGCTCTAGTCTCTAACATATAGTTCAGCACTAGAGAGTTTATACATTCAGGTATTGGTACAACTCTATCAATGCATTGTTGAAAAGCTCAATCCCAGGCAGGCTGTCTTGAAAATGAGAGTTGCATCTAGACAGGTGGATGCAGGCAAGAAATCACGTCTGTGTCGTAGATGGATGTTGATTATCGTGAATGTTGTTACCAATACTCAAAAGGGCTCAAACATGGAGATAAAATAGAGAAGCAACTGCTTGTGTATTCTGTTCAACATCTGACAGGGCCTATGTGGGAGATGGTTGTTTGCAGCGTGAAAGATTTCCATGCGTTTGCTGATGTACTGGAGGCAGTGAAGGACAAAGGTGTGGTCGTGGCTGTGGCATCGGCTGATGATATAGCAGCAGCCAACGAGGAGAGGCCAGGACTATTGCAAGTCAAAAATATTTTGTAGAGTTTAACTCCATTCTTTATTCATGAAGAAATTTAGTTTTGAGGTGGATTGAATCTCCAGTTTATTTCCTCCAGGGTGTGGTTGTGCCCTACAACCAGGGGAAGCACCCTAGTGGGTATTATTTGTAAGAATTTCAAGTGGTGTGCCCCAATGCATCAGGTGCATATATACATGAATGAATTGTGCAGGATACTGTTGGTGATAACAGTTATAGAGGACTCATGTTACTGTTTACTGATCGCCCATCCTCTATCCTCGTATCTGTCCATTGACCTGTGGGCTGTGCAAAGTTGTGTCAATTGTAGGACAGGAAAGTTCCTTTCAGACTTATTTGTCCTTGCATGCTGGATGTCTGCTTCTACAGTTGGGGTTGATTGTCGTCAAATGCTTAACAGTAGGTGATCTTTTTCTTATTTGAGTCGGAAAGGACATCTTTAGCACGTGGACTGGAAGTTACATTGGACAAGACCTTGGCTTTTGATTGGCAAAGGTCAGTGAGTGAGAAGATCACTAAGCTAGACATCCGGAGCACCTCATCCACAAAGTTCATCGACCATGCAAAGAAGGGCACGGTTCTGTGTCCCAAAGATGATTGAAGTGAGTCGGGAGTCATGATGGGCTACTCCATCATGGAAAGTGAAAGGGCGGGGATTCCAGTGGATGATGTAGGCACAGATGACAGCTAGTTGTGGCCCCGTGATCTTATGGAAGCTATGTGAAGGGTGATCCAGATGTTGACAAAAGTGCTGTCTGTCAGCATCCAAAACTCCGGAAAGGTAAGTGCAGCTCCATAGCAAAGCTCCTTGGGAGGTGTGCCGAGGACAGTAATGGTCAAACCGCTTCGGCCGTCCCCCCAATTTATCAGTAAGGAGTTCCCTTTGCACGCAGGGCTATAAAGACGATAATTTCATGCTTCACATTCCTCCCTGCAGCACACTGTCGTGCAGGAACTCAACAAAGTCACGGAAAGATAAAGTAGTGGCAGCGGTTCTCACCAGCGGCAGTGGTTGTCCCCCGGTCTGATCCTCAACTTGTCTGCCATTATTGAGTGACGAAGGGGTGTTGGTTTGCGCGGAGGTAAGTAGGACAAGGTTGAACCTTGAATCCTCTTCCACATCCAGAGATTCGTGAACTTTGCTTCTCTAGAAATACAGAGAACTTATCCACAACTTATAAGTAGCTTGATGGAAATAGAAACCGGAAGGTCTCTCTATGTGTCGTTGATGTCAGCCTGCTCAAACTTGACTAATTAATTTCAGCTATCTGTACCGGTTGGTTTGGAGTTTAATCCGAGATGGTGGGGGCAGATCCTTTGATGAACAATGGAGTTAGCATCTAAGCGGAATCAAGTACTGTGTCAGTAGTCAAACAATCGATCAAATTCAAAGTCCTGATGCTTGTACACTGCGTGGTAATCGAGCAATTAGTACATGACGGAGGCGATGATTGTCACTATTTAGCTGGGGTACTCGACCTTGAAAGTTATTGATAAATTGATGGAGGGATTCAGCCTCCATGATCTTCCTGAACAACACTGCAGTGACGAAAATGTTACACTCATACCATTTGCGCAGGAAGCTTACTACAGAGGCTATCTCCATGTTTCTGAGAACCTGTTGTGCCAACCAACCCTCCCCGCATTCCATCTGCCGCCCATCAACCCAATGGTCACTGTGATCACTATTTACTCACTGCTTTTGCCACCGAGTACCATCCCATCCCATTCGTTCAATACAGAATTGAATCAGAGTTAGAATTATGGACACACTCATGCGACTTGTGCGACAGTGATATATGTATCTTACTATCCTTCAGGATGACAAGTAAGGTGCTGGATCAGTGTCTGCAACCTATGTGATGTATGTATGTATGTATGTATGTATCAGTGATCTATGTATCTCCTCAGGATCATCACTTTTGAGGCAAATTTGATTTTGCACCTGACTTTCATGCAACGTTGTTGTTCGAAAGCTGTACACATATAGCGCGTAATAACCAGGGGGTTGGAAACACTGATTTTCGCGAACTCTGGCCTTGCATCATTCTTCATTTTTGTGGTTCAGGTGTAGGCTCTCATGTGATATAATCATATGCGACCCAACTCGAGTCTTTAATAAGCAGATGAAAGACCAAGCCTGTGAACCTGGTTCTCTAGTGGATTGCAAGCAGCGTTTTTTTTTTTCATTTAATACTGCATCTTGCAAACCCTAGCACAACTCTGTCACATGGATTCAATCCATTGACAAATATGACTAATCTTGTGCAAGATCAGCAACTCTGCTCAAAGCCTCATGTGCAAGAGACTGTGCAAGTTTGCTTAGATGGAGGTGCATGACACACATATTAGGCGAGTAAGCAAAACTTAAATGAGAGTTCTCTCCATAGCTCGACCCCTTGGCGAAAGTGTTTGAACCCAAGGCTTTGCTCTTTGCGCTGGTAGGGGTTTCTAGAAATTGATAGGCAAGATCATCTAGATCCAAGGAACTCAAATGACATGTGGCTCTTTTCCTGTGCGACAGTTGTACATGCGGGCGTCCTCATTGCAGCGACATGATGGCATTAGGGAGGGCAGTAATGCGAAACAGTGCCATATTTGAACCTCCTTTGTAAATTTAGTGAGGCCAATTTCTGGATCGAAAAGAGGCGAAATTTCGCGCATAAAGAAAACGCTGATTGCAAGAGCAGAGCCTGCAAAACTGGCAGGGATGGGCAGCTTTATGCTGGCAAGCACGTGCAGCTGTTGACTCGCATTACACCTGTGCCGCCGCGCAGGGTCCTTCCTGTGGAGGCTCGTCTCTCTCCTCTCCTCACGTTATTACGGCCCCGGATTGGGCCTTTGTAAATTGTGCCACGGTCCACCCAGCTGCCACAATAGCCAGGTAGTCAACTTTATGCCAGGATGCACACTTGCTTGCGGCCGTCTGGATGCCAGAGATTGTGGCCCGTGGGCCGTGACTGCAGTGGAGCTGGACTTGAGTATGCATTATTAATACCTACTCTGGAGACACCGTCCAAAATATGTAGAGCATTCTTCTTCAGTTTCCTGTTCCTAGTATGTAGCAAGGCGCGGAAAAATAGACCAACTGTGGCTCGACGTCAGCAGCTTACACCTACATATCCTGAAACCTCAAATGACGATTTCCTGCAACGGGATTCTCGAGGGCCCACGGACCCACGACCTATCTGTTCGTGTGAACAGGGCCGCAAATTGTTCTGAAAAAGGTCAGTTGTTGGCCCACTCGTCACTCACTATCAAGTACATTGAATGAAGCATTGAATGATCTCAGCGTCCACCTTACTATGTTAATACAGCCCAGTACTGTGATCGGGCGTAGCACAGCAGTAGCTGCTCCAGACACGGTATGGAACCCAATGTCAACTCCATTAAAAAATAGTTTGGAATGATCTTGCAGCTGTGTTGCAGCGCTAGGATACAATACATGTAGGCTACAAGGTTGGAAACGTAATTGGATTCATGAGTAGTGGACGGAGGCAATGCCGCCGGGCCTGCTTGCATGTACTATAATGGTGAAGAACATTCGCGCGCTCCACCATATTTATGCCATCGGTAGTAGAGAAGCATTAGTGGCCCCACCATCTTAATGCCTTGTAAGGCCAAATGAGGAATGACCGCTTCATAAGATGGCGGCAGACGGTAGGCTGATGAAGAGAGACAAAACACTAAAAGAGAGACAAGTAGGATGGATGTCGCTCCTGATTCCCTAAGGTTACTTAGGGTCAACGGACATAGAGAGAGAGAGAAGCTGTAAGTGCTCTCACTTGATTCAGTTCATCTGCTTTGACCTGCTGCATCATGCACTTTGTGTCAACGCCCATATATTTCTGATACCATTTCCCTGTCTTCCAAGTTCCAACTCATTTCCGTCAGATTAGGAACAGTGAGCTCGCTCCGGAGACCTATATCATCATCACAGCCAGCTGCTCTACCTAATAAGCTTGGAGGGTTGGTTTAGTAGTAACTGTGAACGGAAGATATACTACTCGTACAATCCGCTTTGAGAGGCACATAGCACGACTCGCATCTTCACTGAATTGCAGCGGAGCTCGGAAAGACGATGAGCCGGGTCGTGGATCCTGTAACACATCATGAACATGGACATTAATGCACAACCAGATCAGTGAAAAGTTAAAACTAGCAGATCTTTCATTTCACAGTGGCCTGAGGCTTCCGTTTGAGTTGACTGACAGTAATGACAGATATGACGCATTAAAGCATAACAACTAGGTATCCCCATAAAGTTCCAGTTTTCTCATCAGGACGATACATTCTGAGTATTTCTGAGTATTTCGGTGCAAAGTCCTGGGTAATCTGATTTCCTCAACGCAGAGATCAGCCACATGCAAAGGGGGAGGGGGTTTGATGTGTGAAGGGCATGGAAATCACGAGAAAAGCAGTGCTCTGGAGACTGGGTTCGAGGAAGGTCATGCAATAGGCAAGCGGCGGTGGACTGCAGTAGCGACTGCGACCCACTGGCCACGTGTCGATGACTCATTACCCAATTGCAAGGTAGTCTGCAGGAGTGCCAGTAAGGGGCTGCCACGACGGCAGTCCTGGATGGCTGCTTAGTAGTGTGGATCGAGACTGTGGAGATCGATAGCTCAGCGAGGGTCCTTCAAAGTTCAGAGAGAAGGTCGAGCAGCTCACGCGCGTGCACAAGGAAGGCCGTAGTGTGTATGTGTGTGTGAAGGTCCTTGCAGGCTGTGGGTGGTTGGTAAGATTTTCGGAGGGGTGGGTGGAAGCAGTAGCTGTGAAAGCTGAAAGCCAGACAGAGACAAAGATTCGCAAGTCATCATGCCTGGGTGCCGAGGCTGGCTTCTAGTGTGCACACTAGCCGTCCTCCTCCCTTCTTGCATCCTGGGCCGCGTTCTCCCTCATGGTACTAATCTCAATCCTTCTGGATCCCAATCTATGCCCCTCTTTCCTTCTTGCATTGTTACTCGAGCTGTATCTCGCCTTGCCATCTCATTCAAAGGATTTTTCTTGATGAGTGGTAGTGGAGAAGGTGAAACTGTAGATAAAATTATGTGTGGACCCACACATTTCCCTGTAGTGGCTTGAACTGGAGTAGTAGGGACCTAGGACATGCTTCAGTTTTCAGAGCAAGGGAAGCTTACAGTCTCGAGGGCTTTGGAGGTACATTGTACCGCTAGGAGTCGAGTAAAGGGTCAATGCGTGATGGGGAGGGTTACGAAATTGAAGTAATAATGACTTAAAGTCTGGCCTGCATACTCGTTATCTTTGACATCCTTTCTGTCTTGAAGAGCTTCAAAAGTCGACGTAGGGAGGACTGAAGATGGTCGCAGGAGAAACAGATAACCTCTCTACATTAAGCAGAAGCAGTAGTGTCGTATTTTCAGTTGCATTCCTGACTAGAACGTGGTCATTAATTGATGAACCGAGCTCTTAA
The DNA here is from genome assembly GCA_030704615.1 of Takakia lepidozioides. Classification (NCBI taxonomy): domain Eukaryota; kingdom Viridiplantae; phylum Streptophyta; class Takakiopsida; order Takakiales; family Takakiaceae; genus Takakia; species Takakia lepidozioides. The sequence goes on from CM060731.1 coordinate 24,161,155, forward strand.
GAATTTTGGAACCATCTGCAATTGCAGAAGGATCAGACATGGTGGATCTTGTGTAAGGAAGGAACTTCCTTACCACCAGTATAGGTAGTGAGGGGTAATGCGAGGAGGATGCGAGGACAGTCTTACATCTCCCCCCTCAGGAAGGCAGACAAGCAGCCTTGTTCTCGGCATTTCTACACCAAAAAGACACGAGGGAATTGGAGCTAATACTGCAATCTCGTGCTCGATCGCATTTCTAAGGTTGAATGAGACTCAGACATATTTTCAAAATATAGTACTTAGCTGTCTTGTCACGCTGAAGCTGTCGGATCTGACTCTCTTCGCCAGCCTCCCATTTGCTTTGAGGCCCAACCTTTCTAAGGTGCATTTCTGGCGTCCTAGCTTTAAACATCCGCAGCTTGTTGAAGCCAAGGAGCTCCAAAATGTTAACCGTGTATTCTAGCTTCACCATACACTACGTATGGACTGAAAGTGTCGCAATGTCCTTGAACACTTCTTTCCTAGTTCCAACTGGGAGAAGTTGGTTCTTCAATCAAAGGCGCTGAGGACTGGCGCAGTCATGTGTCCGATTCTCTTCCTGCAGCAGTGTGAGGGGGAACGGTACTCAGACGGTACGCAGACGGGACTCAGACAGGTGCAACTTTGATGGGTGAGTAGTGATTGAGACCAAGTCTACCCCCAAGTTCACGGCGTAGTGCCATAGTCGTTACTTAAGACTTGTGGAGAGTACGAAGTAGGGCTGCATCGAGCGATCGTCAAGGAAATTGTTCTAACTTATATGAGCTTTCTTATGTGAGTGGGCCTTAAGAATTTGATTCTGGACGGACGGTGCATGCAGGGGCGAAAGATGCGTCCATGAAGGATTTGTCGGCTGTCACTATGGAACAGGATCTGAGAGCAACAGTAGTTCAGGTAGTTGCTGCTGAACACTTTGTGTTTTATTCGTCAATGTGGGTCTTGGACTAATGTAGAGTAACTTTTCTCGCTTGTATGCAGAGCACCTTGGTGCTTGCTTGCACATTGATGATATTTGAATTACTAGCTATGTTCTTTGAGAATCCAATGCTGTCGTGTATGCTTAAATTAGATATAGAGGGGTCTGTAGTCTCTGTTGGAAGTGCTCGCGTCAAAGGAACTGAAACAATGCGTTTCAATGTTCAATGTACAGATGAGAGGGGAGCGCAGGAGGAAAGAATTGGAAGGCTGTGATGCACTGGAAAAACCCTGTGGTAAAGAGCGACGCGTCCTTATGGCTTACACTTATGATTATGTGGATCCAGTCCCCAACACAAATCCAGGCGCTGTTCCACCAGCCCCTCCATCACCTCCCTCGCCCCCGCCTCCTGATCCACCAGGACTTCCTTAAGCTCCTTATTACGGTTAGTCGAGTATGTATGAGTACTACAGGTTACTTAACGAGAAAACTGGAATGTAAAGTACTTAGGGTCTGCCAAATTCAGCTTTTCAGGTGTTACTCTTGACCGGAGTATCAATGGGCACATGCCTGTTGTCAGCTAGCCGAAGAGGCCCCTCTTTTGAACCCTCTTGAACTCTAAGAAAAGAGTTGGATCTATTACAATCCGTGGGAAAATTGAGTTGGCGCAGGAGGTGATCTGTGTGCAGGGCTTGAGTGAATTTGTCAAGATAATTATCTCTAGAGCTAGCTTTAGAACAGCTAATACCTGTACAAGACTTTCAGTGTGAAAGATTTGGCTATTTAACTTCACATGTTGTGCCTCTAATCCCCTCTGAACATTGAGGAATGCCATCACCACTAGTTAGTTACTTTTCATATCTTGGTCTGGGGCTGTTTCTGCACCTGGACTTGAAGCTTTTTGTTGTTTCCAGTTTGACTGTGGAAATGCAATGTATATCTAAGAAGCTAATGTGTTAAAAGTTGGAACCCTGTGATCATAGTCTTTGAGAAGAAGTTTTGCGAGGTACAGGGGCTATCATGAGTTGCCTGCAAATCATGTTAATCTATCGACGCTGTCTCGGGTTCACTTACCTACGCAGGTGGCAAGCTCTCCACATTATTAATTTGCAGGCAAAGTGTGGGGCAACTTGAGCTCAGGAAGTGCCCAGGCAAAGACATGACAGTAGACTTCGAGGTCTACTGGACGTACAAAGACAATCCGGGCAATCCTTCCTACTGGACGTTCTTTGGTGCTGATCTTACTGAATGTTTACCTATGACCAGACTTCAACATCTCTGAGTTCACTTACCTGCATTTCACTTGAGGCGTGATTTGAACCCATATATATGTAGTGTGAACAGTCCACCTCACTTTCGATTCTTCCAGGCCTGTGTTATGTAGATGCACTGTAAGACTGTCGAACGAAATAAATTTATGTAACATTACCGTAAGTTTGGTTTTTTGTAGCTCTGGATGTTCAGAAGTTATCAATCAATGAATATATTCTTCAGGCAGGAAAGAACCAAATCATATTGATCAATCTAGTCCTTGACCTCTAGGTTGTTAAGGTTCCTTGTCAGTTCTAAGTTGATCGTTAAGCCCTAGATGTTGTCACTAGTTGCTGCAATGAATCGTGCAGCTCTCAACGCACGAGTTTCTCTGCACTAACTTTCAGGCGTTGCAAAGTAGCCTGTGAGAATTTACTACCAACAATTGTTATTGTTCATCATCACAAACAGAGCATGACCAGGGTATATTCATGAGTTGTTCCAACTACTGCAACCAATTCTTCCCAACCCTTCCTGCATATACCCCATTATATTATGGTGCCCACCAGCCCAACGTTGAACAAAACTGTTATCTTAAAACATTTTCACTCTACCAGCGAGCAACTACATTTTGTTTCTCCTCTTGAGGATAGTTTTACCATTTGTACAGCCACTCCACTTATAGAGCCATGCGGAATTACAACTACATCCGATTCTTAGCAAAGAGAGACCAGAGGAGAAGGACAGCAGTGCCGGAGAGAGAGACCGCTGGAGAGTTTTATTAGTCGAAGGATGCTTACACGGACGAATGATAATACCGCCTCGGAAAATTGCCCCCAAGATAAAACGATTTTCATCCAAGAGAGGAGAAATCGAGTTTAGGTCAGTCTGAATTCTGAGGAGGAAGGCTGCAAATTTGGAGGGGAATGCAGAGCTGCTGCAGTGCAAAGATTTGTGGATTGCACGTGATGCCGCAGAGAAGGATGAAGAGGAGGGCGGAGATGGCCACTGGCTTGAAGACCTAACATCATACTTGGACAGAGGATTGTCGAAAATCTCCCTAAGGTGTTGTCTCTTTGCCAGGCTCATCTATGTTTTGTGTGGGAATAAGCTGGAGACTGGTTTTCTTCTTCTAGTTTGCACCAAGGTCATCATTTGTGTGTGTGTGAGTGAGAGAGACTGGGGCCATGAGCTTTCCGGGCACAAGCAGATGTGGCATTTGTGGTTGTCGTTGTACAGGCAGTAAATTGACGTTTAGAGGGCAGAGAGAGAGTGGAAAGAGAGAGGCGAGTCTTAAAACTTCTGCCCGCATTCGGGAGGGTATGCAGTTGGATCCCCTTTTTTTTGGCCACCTTCAGAGCTCTCGTTTGCATAGCGAGTCGTTGCCACAGCTAGTTTTGCATGTGAACAGCTGTTCTCTGTGCTCAGTAGTACCCCGCAACGTGCCCAAAACTTTATTGAAAGATCAAAAGAATTACTCATTCTTGGTCAAGCACCCACTATGCTTTCTACATGCTTCAGCAGGAAACTGCAGTGCCAACTGACAGTCTCTTGGTAGTGGCTCAATTCAGTATATTGCAATCATTGATGAGAAGAATTGAGGCTACTGTTGCTGTCTTGAAAGGATTATATTTTCTATACATTTATGTCGAGCCTTTCGATTTCGAATAAGCTTAGGTCTACCTCCCACGGGTCAGTAAATGTACTAGGCTTTCCAAAGACAACTTTCCTCAGACTCTCCAAGGCTTTAAGTGAATCTATATTTTACCTGTCTAGGGGGTTTGCACATGTAGGGTGAGGCTCTCCTAATAAGTTAAGGGTTCAGTTAAAAATTGCAGACTCTTCTGGTGAAACTGGGAAACTCCCAATGTGTAAATCTCAGAAAAATAATTTGTTGTAAAGATTATGGTAACAAATAGATTAATTTGAATGGCAAAGTGCTCATTCACTTGTGAATGAAAATGATAAGAATTGCTGTTATTTCTTTTTGCACTTTTAGAAGTACTGCCCTGAAGGGTTCATACGAGAGGGGCAATGACAGGTTGCTGGCACTTGCTAGATGCAGAAGGGGTGAGGAAGGGGCAGACCACTATCAGACATGTTGGGAGGAGGGGTAGCGGCGCCATGTGCTGCAGGGCGTGCTGCTGTGTTTCTGCGCAATAATCCTTTGTCTTCGAGATCACTTTCCAGTGCAAACAATGTAGGGTTTAGTCAGCGTACAGGTCTTGTATTGTTCCAGGGGCTGAAGAAGCTGAGATCAGATGTGCGGAGGAGGCAGCTTCCTGTTTTGGTATGTGCAGACAAAAGTGCAAAGCAGCAGGGCAGGCCGCACGTGGAGAGGCAAGTGGGGATACCAGTACTCGACAAGGATGCAAACGGGAATTTTTTTCTCAATTCGGTTGATTCATCATCACCCCCATTAGGTTCAGTGAATCTGAAATTTCCCGCTCAAAGAGCTATTGGCATCAAGAAAGTAGCACATAGTTTGCCCAGATACCCCAAAGCAGCCCGCAGATTCTACAATGAGAAGTTTCGTTCAGAGCCTGAAAGGCTGAGCAAGGTTTTGGCAGCTGCAGGCGGTAAGCTCCTTTCTGTGGCCCGCATGCTTTGTTTCTTAACAGTCGACTGTAATGGAGGCAGCTGCAGGTTTACTAGGAACTTGGATAATGACAACCATCTCATTCTTGCCTTGAGTTTCTTGAACTGGTTCGAGCAATTATTATTCTTAACTAGCATGCTACCAATCGTCTTGACAACAAGAAAGCTACAAGAGAGGCAGAGAAAAGAATGGAATCAGCTCTGTTTGTATTAACTCTTGATGGTCATGGATAGACAACCAGTTCTGTGTTTTGTTTCCTGATAGTTGCAAGCGTAAAGTTTTGACATGCTGTGTGATATTTCCTGGGAATGGGTACAGTGGCGTCACGGCGGGCAAGTGAGGACATCATATTTGCAGGGCGTGTGAAAGTGAATGGAAAAGTTTGCACTGTGCCGCAGGTGTTGTTTTTGTCTCATCATTTCCAAGAATTGTGTGCTTGGGCAATCAGTTTGTGCTTTTCAGGTCTATGCTCGATTCTGCATTTCTTGAGTGCTGCTCATACATTAGTTGCTGGGAGATCATTCTGTCTAGCATTGAACGTATCGTCAAAGCTGATAGAGTAACAGAGGATTTTGGTTATTAACATGTCTTCTCTGACAAGGTTTAATGTCGAGTCTCTACAGACTCCTGTGGATCCTTTAAAGGATGTCATCTTTCTGGATGGTGGATCCTTACCAAAGAAGATGGCTCCAAAATTTTATTTTGCTCTCAACAAGCCAAAAGGGTTCGTGCAGGCACACCCCTTTCTAGTGATTTTTGGTGTCGTTTTACTCTTTGGTCTGAATGACAGCTAATTGGACCATTGAGCTTTCTCCTTTCCTCATATGGCATGTTTTTATTGCAAGTTATAAGTGTGTCGGCTATCCTGATCTTAGGAGTGGACTAGCATGCACTGGCAAACGACAGTGTTTGTCTATTGGAATGTTTACAAAATGCTGAGCCAGAGATGTTGGGTGGCCAGGTACATATGCTCAAGTGCGGAGGAGGGATCAAAGCCTGTCCTATCTCTATTTGATTCTTTCTGGAAGATCTGGGTGGGCCTGCCACCTAGCTCGATTACATTATTCTGCAATTTTGATCTGTTGCCAAGGTGCATTAGTTGAGGTGGGTGCTCATCATAGTGGGAAGCTATAGAGAAGACAAAATTTCTGAGTATCTATCTATGGGAAGAAAACTGACGTGGATGCCAGTAAATATACCCTGAAGGTATGTGAGTGGCAGAGGAACAAATTTCTGATGTATAGTCTGTTTCTGCTGTGTGCTCCAGGCCCAGAGAAATGTTGGAATGCGAAGACCGCGACTCTTCACAGTGGGACGCCTGGATGTTGCCACTTCTGGCCTGCTGTTGGTGACCAATGATGGTAGGTGCTTGCTTTTGCTTGACGCTTGACACTCATCCAGACAAACAGAAGCAGAGAGGAAAGGGAGAGTGCAATTGCCCGTTGTGTGGGCAATCTGAAGACAGTATTCATTTTCTGATACACTGTCCGGGGTTCTCTCACCAAAGAGACGCTCTCTTCAACTCTATCAAGGGAATTGTGCCTGTACCCCTGTTTACCAACTTTGAAAGTCTCGAGGCTGAGCCAAAAGCCCAGGCCCTCCTGAGGCCTAGTTTTTGGGCAAATCACACACAGCAGATTGATGCTTGTGTGAAGGGATTTCTAGAGGATATCTGGAAAACCCGGATTAATTCTTTATATGAAGGTAAGTCTTACTACCAACGTCGGCCCCTGACAATGGTAGGTTCTGTTCCTTTTGTTCCCGCTCAAACTGGGCGCGGGGTCAATGGCCACAAGGCTACGGCAAACAACGTCTTATGAGTACACTCATCCAGACAATCATGATATGTGGGTTTTGTCATCCTGTGTGAAAATGTTTTCAAACGTATACAGAGCTAAGGCTAATTGATTTTTTCTCTGTCGCCTTGTAGGAGATTTTGCACAAAAAGTTTCACATCCATCCTCAGGGCTGACAAAGGAGTAAGTGGGAGGACTTGCATCCCACTAATATTGTGGCCTCTTTCAATGTTATCTTTTCTTAGCTGATCTGTTGTCACCTAGCCATCTGTCAGCTTCTGTCAGCGGTCCAAGTTTTGACTTCTAATTGAAATATGTGTCAATTATAGGAAGCAGTGAAACCCCTAGTTCATTGGCTGCCTGTGAGGCCCGCTGGGCAATGTAGATATGTGCTCATGAATGGCAAGAAATAATTTTATTGGTCTATTTCCTTGGGTTAAACCTTAGGAGAATTGTAGGGTGATGTTACTCTTTGCTGGCAGATTATAGAATTGTAGGTATTTTGTTCTCTCCATAGATATGCTTGTTGTTAGACAAGTGAGTCCTACATGGCACAGCTGGCTCTGAAAGGCAGTGAGGTGGTGACGTGGAAAGTGGGAATGAAGTTTTTGTTTTCCCGTACTCTGTGAATAAGCTGTTTAAGTCTGACTTTGCAGTAATAGTACTTTGGATTTTCGGCAACTTAGAGTCAAGCATGATGGTGATGCAGGGCTCTTGTCCAATGGCATGGCTCAAGAGATTGAGAGGTGAGTATGTTTTATCATAATTACAAAGTAACAGAATGGATAGATGGCAGGTACGTGGCCACTGTAAGTGAGAAGGTGACTAAGCGACAATTGCAGCTCATAGGACAGGGCGCAGTGGTGCAGGGTGTGCATTGTGTTCCCACCAGAGTGGAGCTTCTGGAAGCGGACCCTGCTGATCCTCGCCAGCGCTTGCGCATTGTCGTGAGTGCCTTCCGCTGCATGAGCTGGGAGTTTTGCTTGGCAGTTAGTGGATGTAATTTGTTTGTGTGCTAAAGTGAAGCACTGCAGTCAAGCATCTGGTATCTGAGCTCTTTGTTTGTCCCATAGGCTGCATGTTGGAGAGTAGTCCATAATGACTGAGAAGTCAAAGACTGCAACAATCCCAATATCATAATTATAATGAGGTTGAAGGGTGCAGGTGAGTGAGGGCCGCAATCATGAAGTGCGCCATCTCGTTACCAATGCTGGGCTTGAGGTTTGTTAGTGCTGCTTTTGTTTTCCATATTTTTTTCCTATGCTTGCTTTTCCTTCAGGGGTTGCTGTTAGGTGCAGGAGTTCATCCTGATAGTGGCTATCTACCTTTTTGTGTTGGTTAGTATTATTCAGTGACCAGCTTGCCATGAAAAAGTCCATCCAGGTTGTGTAATGTGCGCCGACTTTGAAGCTTCTCACAGGGGAGGGTGCCCTCTTTCCAACTGCCATTCAGGGTCAATTCATGTGGCCAACAAACTGACCCTTGAATTCCCCGTCTTGCAGCAAGCACCCATGATCAAGTGGACCATGGGATAGGTGCAGTAATTTTACACCTGAAGATTGTTCAACCCTTATAGCAAGGAACTTAAAAGAAACCATGTTCGTGCATAGTGCAGGTGCAGAGTTTGAAGAGAGTCCGAATTGGTGGTATTCGTCTTTCTCGCAAGCTCGGGTATGTAGAGGCCATGCTGTAAACACGTTGTGTTTTGTGTCATGAGAATAACAGACTCTATCTCAACACAGGCTTTTGACAAGCTACAAGTAGAAGACACGTCAATGTATGACTGAACATTGTGAAAAGAGTTGATTTGGTTGCTGAAGTGGCATTGCTGTGCAGGGCTGGCAAATATGAGGTGCTGACAGAGGCACAGGTGAACAAGGTGTTGGACAAACAGGTCCAGGACACTGCCTAGCCCAGATTGTATGGAATTGCACAGAGTCTTAATCAACTGAGACAGCCCCATTGCCTGAATAGGTGGAGGGCCTGTTTCTAGGGCAGGTCCCCTACATCCTCTACACACTAGCAACAGTACAGGAACCATAAGTTGTTCCACGGCAGATGCCATTTCACTGAGAGGGTGAGCTTGCATCCGACGGGAATTGAGAGAAGGTATGTAACATAGCCAATTTGCAAGCTTAACCACAAATTCGGTTTTCTATCGCAGATCCTGATTTCGGCTACCGGTACTAACCCATGTATGGTTAGCTTGAAATTACAGTGGAGATTGAGCAGCAAAAGTTTCTTCGTCCTAGGGACCTACTAAAGAGCTTAAGTATCCGCACAATCTACAGCTGCACCAGACTTGCATAGCATGCAGCCCTCCACATGCTTCAGGACTTTTGTCTAGTTGTACAAGTACCCTCATTTATCAATTGTCCCAATGCGGCATCCCCTGACGATTTGTGTTGCTTAGTCAATTGTATTGCTGAAGTTGAAGTCATATTAGAAGCAACACAGAGCCCATCAACATCGACGTCATCGAGCGGCCAATGGACGGTTGAAGGCACATGTTGAAGGATTGAACCCAGGATCACCCAGGTTATGCACAGGCAAGGCATAAATACCCAACCACTGGGCTACCAACTCAAGTGCAAGAGGAGTGGGGGAATAAAAGAAGAGGAGGGGAAAATTAACCCCATTCATTATGACCCTGAGACATACAAGCCCCCAATTCCCAACAGGACTAGGGTAGCGGTTGCCGTTGGGCCAAGTGTCCAGTGTCATCTTCAACTGCAATCCCCTATGTATCCAAGTGCGTATCTTATGTGGAGGCCCAAGATGAAGTTGGATGTTTGTTTAGTTACAAAGAATATGTGGTACATGAATAAACTAATGTTTAAAGAATATTGTAAACATGAACAAAATGAGCAACAATGAAATGTGAACAATGACAAAGAAGAAGTTTATATTAATACCCCTTATATATAATCAATATTGAAAAACCAATTTATTTTTTTCCATGAATTTATTGAGTAGTAACATATCCAATCAATAGGGTAGCCTGTGTCGTTGGCCCAAGTGTCATCAAGTGTCATCTGAGTCCAAGTGCAATCCCCTGCGTATACAAGTGTGTCTCCCAGCCTGTGCAACTCCCAGCCTATATGTCGAGGCCCACATGCGACCTGTAGGGTGTCCTGTGCCATTGGCCCAAGTGGTCATGAAGAGGCCCATCTAAGCCCAAATGCAATCTTCTATTCATGTATCCAGGTGCATCTCCCATGTAGAGGCCCAAGTGTCCAATCTCATCTAAGCCCAAGTGCAATCTCTTATGTATCCAGGTAGGCCTCCCATGTCAAGGCCCCATTTAATTTTTTCCATGAATTTTTTGAGTAGTAGTAAAATATCAATATTATAACTCGTCGAGGCTCCAACCCACTTTGCTAATTTTCGGGAATTTCCAGCGAACAAAAGTACTTGAAATTCCATATCTCCGACCCCGCAAGGTCCAGAAATCATGAGACCAAGCTGGTGCACCCCTCCTTGTGGAGAGCTTTCCAATGGTGCCAAGCACCAGCGCTGGGCCCGCGGTTTCCGACATCTCAATGCTACAAAACAAGCAAACAAAACAAAAAACAATTAATATTTGACGCCTCCCGAAGAAAGCGTAAATTATGGTGTCTCTTTACCCCGAAGGGTTGCGGCCTTCTGCTAGGAAAGTGGACATCTTTGTGACACCAAGGGTGGATCGAACCTACAACCACTTTCGAGGTGGTATATGCCCATTACCACTGGGCTACAATTTCGTTCTCTAACAAAAACAAAAACAAAAATAAAACAAAAATAAAACCGCATCGCTTCATATATGGATATGGTAATAAATTACTGTATGCACAACGAAAAGGAAGGAGAGGCATCGATGACAATCATCCAAATGCAGGACACAGAACAACATCTTTCCGATGAAGAAAGATTCTTAGGATAATCCTTCTATCACTTGGAAGATGCTCGGATATCCTAGTTGGTTGGATAACGAATCTCAGGCAGACGAATAAGAGTGCGCAGAAATGGATGGATGAAAAATTAGTAGGAACTAGGAACACTGGACGCTTCAACTTGTCTCTAACTAACTACAGTCCTGACTAACTACGAGCTTACTAGTGTGTAGTAGGGGTAGGCCGCACATGGGGGTTAAGGAGCAAATATGGTGTACTACCCGCCAAATTTTCCGGCCACACATAGCGGAGTGGTTACTAACCCTGTCCGGGCCTGTCCGGCATGGTTAACCGGAGGCGACAGCCCAAAACGGGGGGGTAACTACTGTACGTTAGAGGTCCGTTTGGGAGAACCTTCGACGGATATCAGCGTTTTCGATTCCCGACATTTTTTTTCGTTCCCTCAAGGTTCTCGATTGGCGCGTTCTCCACACAGCACTGCAGTGCATCCTGTATGTTCCCCTCATATGCACGAAAGGTTCTATTATGCGTTCCCAAGAAAAAGTGTGCGCCAAGGATGAACGCGCGAGCTTTTCGCAACGGCTCTATAGCCGGTAGGTGCGGCGTAACGTTAAAGGAGGTTGGGGGTCAACGCACTGCCGTTTTCCTGTAAACCCGCTCATCCAAAATGCCCTGTTACTAACCTCTTCGGCTCCTTAACCGGGCAGGTGCGGCCTGGCCATAAGTCGGTCAGACAAGTGTGTTACCCCCCGCTCTTTCCTTATTATTTATGTTATTTACGTTCCCTTAATTTCAGGAGCGGCGCCGGGCTCCAAAAGCGGATAAGGCGGCACCTGGAATATGCTATCTGGATCCGCAGTACGATCCGACGGACTTCCCACCTCTGCTGGCACGTGGTGCCATGTTGGCTTCCCATTTTTCCCTCGCCACCTGGACGATCCGACACTCTGCCGCGTGGCCGTCCCGAATTCGCAATATCTACGGTCGGTGTGGATGTGGACGTCCGATGGATGACAGCTGCGATTAGGTCACCGCCAACTAATACTAGAAGGATGTACGAAAACTGTCCCGATATGTGCTTTCATCCATCAGGTCAACCACTACGTACAATGGCGGGCGGGGCATCCGGGTCACGTGCGGGGCCGTAATAGGGCCTCGCAATTGAATTAAATATCAACTAATACATTTAAATAAATGTAAAACTAAGTATGCTCACAGGACGGCTTAAACAAGGCGTATTAAGGTATTAACGGGACGGAGGTATTAAGCCACATCACTACGACATGTTGCACGAACAAGTAGTTGCCACGTGGTGAATACTGCGGATTTGGAGCGCTCTCATTGGCTGCTTCTCTCTTCTTGTTACTGTAAAGGCGGTAGATGGATGTCACGAGGCCCTACGTTAGGGGAGACGTGAACAAGAAAGGAGATCATCCACAGAGATCATCTAGGTCGACGAGGAAGGAAAGGGAGACGTGAACGAGAAAGGAGATCATCCACAGAGATCATCCAGGTTGACGAGGAAGGAAAGCAAAACGGGTGGGAGAGGAGGGGGAGGAGAAGTCGCGTGAGGAAGACGGCCTGCAGGCTTGTCTGTCTGCGAGCAATCTTGACAGAGCTTGCGAGCTTCGAGCAGCGATCTGTTTGTTTGGCATGTTGTACAAGCAAATCTTTTTGTTAACAAACTGTTAGTGGTAGCTTACACCAAGTTGTCTCTCGATCACGCTAGTGTCGTAGCTTCGGAGCATCTGCTTGGCGTTGTCGCTTGCACACTACCTGCAGCCGGTTGAGAAACTGCGTGTTTAGGAATGTATGCTTCTTTCTATACGGTACGGGGGTTTTGACGGCTTCCGGGGTATCTTGTGTGCTGCAAGCGCGCTTGAGCGTGAGGGATCCGTCTCCGGGTGTATCGTTAGAGATCGGAGTTAGTAGGGGCAGGGTCTGCGCGGTTGTTTTCCGGTGGTGAATTGGCGTCGGGAAGAGAACAGCGCGAGATGAGGTTGTCGGAACTATGGAATCGCAAGGTGTAAGGATAGGTGCTTCAGTCGTCTAGTTTAGGTCAATCCGATCTGGGCTACTTTTCAGGGAAGAAGGCCGAAAAGAAGGGTGAACCAAGGCGACAGTGTACAGCTGGTGTATTGCAGATTCAGCAGCGTTTGGTGCCCCAGTCTGGTGTGGGGTGCTTGTCAGTGGCAGGTGATGACCTTAGAGAAGAAGGCTGAAATGAATGGTAGTGGCCAGTGGCATGAAAAAATAGGACAACACATGGGGCAGAGTGTTATCAGAAATCCCCCAAAGGTTTGTTGTCTCTCTACCTTCATGTTATGCCTAGTGCATGTTGTGGGGTGTCTTTAGTTGGATTCCCTTTTTTTTTCCGTTCTGATGGTGTTTCATGGAGTTGACTTCCACCTCTTGGTTGATCGAACAAGGCTATTGTAACATTCTTGCCCTGGTGGATTTTGCAGGTGGTGATTCAGACGAAGAAAATGATCTCAAAGCAGGCTGGAAACATTGCCAAGCGTGCCGATGAGCACGAGGAATTTATTGCCAAGGTGGGTATCGCAAGGGGGGGTTTCTGTAAGTGTACAGTAGAGTTTTTGTTGCGATAGTGGTTCGCACGACTTTTTTATGCTCTTGGGATTCTCCTGCCAGTAGGTCGGTCCGAAGTCCTAATCGTAAGATTTTTTGAACGTGCAGGTGACGTACAGCGTTGGAGTCGCCTGCTTTGGCATATTCTGCTTCTTATTAGGCTCAAGTAAGCGATGTTCTCTTCTTCAGAGCAGTTGTTTGGTTACTTCTTTACGATTTTGTTCTTGGACATTTTTTTTCGTTTTCTGAAAGAAGAACCACTTCTGGCATTTATCTAGATCAATTGCCAGGTCTCTTATTTCGAGTTGGCAGCTAGGATCCGCAGGTCGGAATTAGTACCTGTTCCTGGGGGACATTTGTGCTAAGTTTTGTAGGTTTCTCCACCCATCCATTCTGGGCAGTGATATGATATTAGCTCACTCTCGACTGATTTGATGGGTGGCTACCTGGGTCTGCAGGGCCGGACGATATTCCGTATCTGTATTGTCTGTTCTTCATTACCGTGGCACCTCTGAGATGGATTTACTATCGGATCAAGAAATGGCACTACTATCTTCTGGTACTATTTTCGTCAGTGTTAATGGGGACAGTAGGTTGGGATGATTTATGAGAAGAGTGTTGTTGTCTCTTGAAGGGACCATTTTGCCCTCCTCTGACAATCAGAACTAAATTTCTGTTGGGAACTCTAGGCATGAGGGTACATTTCACTCACTAGGGGAGGTAGACCAAGCCTTATATCTACCTTTAGTCTGTGGAGGGTTGGGTTGTGGCTGATTGTCAATGTGCTTTCCTACAAGAGTCTACCAGAGTACAGAAGCAAATTGTTGTTAAAGCGGGACACCATGCAATGTTATTGGGTATTACAATGTGGTCTGTTGGTGTGGCAGGACTTTTGCTACTATGCCAATGCAATATTTGTAATGATGCTCCTCTTCTTCCCAAACAATGACAAGCTGTTTCTAATATGCTTCTCTTTTTCTGAGGTCAGTGTACTGTCAAGCCAAAGTGCACTTTCCGTCGACCACTCTCTTTCATTACAATGACTTCACTGTGTTTGTCAACTCTAGACATGTTTTGCTTAATTTTTCCAACGTGTGGTGATGGTGCAGGGACCGCTTGCATGGGCACTGATTGTGTGGCGCTGTAGTCTTGTCTTCAGCTCCATTGACAAGATTGTCAGTGTTCTTATACATCTACTTCCAGGTGAGCAGGGCATTTCCTATCAATTTTAAACCTTTGTCTGTTGTCAGCTTGTGCTGCTCTTACTTGATCTAAATTTTTCCATGGTCGTTTGCAGGAACGGTGTTTTTCATAATTCGATGGTGGGACCCAAGTACATTTTCCCATCATTCAGTAGACGAAACAGGACCTTGGCCTGCCTGGCCCTTACTAGAGAACAGTCAAGCACTGTGGACATGGTTGTTTGTCGTGCCTCTACTTGCATACAGTTTGTGGCAGATGCTGTACTTTCTTGTTGTGAATGTCCTGCGGCGGCAGCGATTGCTCAGGGACCCAGAGGTCATGACATCATACAGGTCTATCCATTACAAGGAGTCTTCCTTCGTTTGATATGTTTGATATGTGTGTGCTCTAGTAAGGGATGACACTAGTTGCGATATATGACTTGGGTAGCTACTTTTCGTTAAATCATTCTATAGACGATGCGATATTGTGGGGAAGGTGAGCATCAACTAACTGAACAGTCCTTTATACTATTAGGGAATTGTCTCGAAAGGCGTCACGTTCCAACAACTTCTGGTGGCGTCTAAGTGGAGTATTGGGAGACAAAAACCGGGTCCTCATGTACGCGATTTTGCAAGCTATCTTCACTGTCCTCACCCTGGCCCTCACCGTTCCTATCTTCAAGTCATACCGTCTACATATCATCTTCGAGTGCTTGAAAGTGGTGGCAGCTGTGTGGAATGGTGGAAACTTCTTCTTTGATGTGATGCCTCGGAAGATAGATGCCAAGAAGAAGAGGAAGTTTATTCCAACTGCTAACGGCACTGGGAAGGGACCTATTTCAGTAAATGGTACTGACATACCCGCAGCAATAAGCAATGGAGGAGTGGATCCTGAAGTTAGGTTTGAAGAGCCACACCCTGCAGTGAAACCAAAGTTGGAGGAGCAGCAAGTCTGCGCCATTTGCAGAAGAACAAGTTCATTGGACCTTTCTGATCTTGATACATTCCAAGGGACTGGGGGGCAAGATACAGCCATTGAGGAATCTGGGCAACCTATGAAGAGTGTGGTGGATGTGCCTCGGTTAAGACTAAAAGCTTCAGGATGCAGTGGAGAATTGGATTCACCTCGGGCAACAATGGACCATTTCGATCGTGTGGCCTGTGCAAGTTAGCAATGAAAATTCTCATTTGGCGTAAGGGTAGGGTATTTTTGTGGGTTTGTTTCTGCATGCGTTTTGGTGGTACCCTTTGTGCGGGCAATCCGTGGCATCAATATATCACCAATGGTTCACATGGAGTTATAAGCAAAAGTCGTGAACTTGATCAGCACGTCTGTAAATAGCTGCCCGGAGTGAAGGGTAACCTTGGCACCCATCAAGATTCATTTTTCATCCAAAACTTTCAAGCTTTATTTAGTAGGGCCATCCATGCAACAGGTGGCTGCCTGCCTCATCATGTGTTGAGCTGCATCTTACCAGGATTACATTTGTGATCCTTATCCATTTAGTTTGTTGGCAGATAGAATCTTGCATGCTAGTATTATGCAGGCCCGGCGCATTGCTCTATCATTCAAAGAGGTTATTAGGGTTGTCCATGCTCTAGAACTGTACAGTGTCAAAGCAAATAGTGAGAGATCATTTCATTTATATTGCATTTTTGTACACTATAGTATTAATTGAATTTCCTAATGCTTTGGGACCTTGTGGTGACCAGTTTGCCCCTCTGGACAAGCTATGACAAAGAGTCCTATGTCGGTGCTTTTGATTTGTCTTGCACTTTTCAAGATGGGGGTGGTCCTTCCAAGTGACTCTTTCCAGCGGGCTCCAGTTGGGTCATAAAGTGTTTTCTCTTATCTACGAATGATAGCCATGAGCATTGCCTGGGAAGGGCTACAGTGTGATTGCTTCATCTGAAGAGCCCTCAACTCCCATTTGTACAAGTAGCTTGGAGGTCACTAATCACTACAGTTTTGCATACGTCCAGTGTTATGTCTTAGATTGTATGGCATATCAACCACTTTCAGTCTTGCTTTGTGGACACAGTCAAGCTTATCCACAAGTGGATGCTGACTATCATCCCAGGGCACTTCACAATGTTGACATCACAGACATAGTAGCACTAGAGTCTCATGCCCACTGCTTGGTTAACAGGAACCTATGGAGTCCTGTGCAATAGTGAGTTGAAAGGTCTTTTCCTGTGTTTAGGTTTCTGTGTCCTGCCCATGCCTGACAAAGCTTCTGCTGTACAACAAGAATCCCATTTTTCTAAGCTCAGGACGAAGAGTATGAGGAGGATGCAGAAAACTGTTTTCTACAAAATTAGGTAGAAAGTAGATATTGGATACTCACGTTCCACACTTCTGGTACAATTCCATCTATCCTATCTAAGAAGCTGGAGCTATGCCATGTCTCTCCAACTACAGACACTAAAATCTCTCCAAAAGGACAATCAATCTTCAGTAGCATGCCTGTAACAGAGCTTTTTCATAAGATTGGGACTGAAGTACGTCAATGGTGTGTTTATGCTAGAGGGAATGCTAAATAGCAGGAAAGTTCCTAAGTTCTTAGGATCCATTGGCGATCCTTAGTCCAACTTTGCATCAGCTGTCTAAGCCATAATGTATTATACTGCAGTTCACTGATATAACTCTGAAGGTGCTGATGACGCTACATAACCAGAGGTGGTTGGCTGTGGTTGGCTGAAGTACTAACTACCTCCTTCATCAGGAAATGCTGTATACAATCTGCCTTTCTGACAACAAACCACCAGCTAAAGAGCTCACATGATACTACCCTGAAATATTTCTTGATTTATTACAGCCTTGTGCGATGTATAGGTTAAAGTTGATGGACACTCTATTACACGGATGAGGAAGGCAACCGTGGCATTGATCACCTCATTTGTATGTTGTAAGGTCTTTTGTGCACTCTGACATGGATGCATAACAAGTGATCACAGTGCTTGATTCGTCAGCGAATAGGAGCAACTTCAGGCCTTGCTGATGAAAGCTTTAGCAAATGACCTAATGTCCAACTTCAAGCATGCAAACCGAGCCCTAGAAGATCAATAAGAAGCAGGTTGCTGTGAGAAGAGGATACAAAATACAATAACTTATACTCAACTTAGAATGGACACTGCTGCTTGGAGTGCCTTCAACAATGATTAACAAAGACACATAGGATGATTGGATTGTAAATAACCACAGCAATTGAACTAGGTGACAAAGCAGCTCAGAGCTTTGCAGGTTTGGGGAAGATGTCCGGGGTGAATTTCTGGGCTGCACTCATGCTGCCCCTGATCTTCAGTTTACCCCTGTACACACAGCACCACCAACAACAACACTTCAGTCCTGCAACTCTACTGTTAAAAATCCAATTGGTCGTCATTTGTCAGGAGGAAGACTTCATGAATAGAAAGATCCAGGTCTTCCATTCATTCTCCACAAATCGTCTATTAGGAACATGGTAACATTTCCATACAGACATACAGAAGAACCCAAACAGAACAGTCCAAGTTAAAACCCAAATGGTGCACAACATAGAGACTGCAGTCTTAACATTGAGCTATGAATGAGTCTTAGACCATCACTTTCATCCCTGATGGCAGTGATACCACTACCCACCAACTTCATCAGCTCCCAACAGTGGATCTAGACCACATTAACCCTGCGCTCCATTTTCCAGTTTTTAGTTTCTGAATTCTGATGACTGATATCTACAAATGCACACAAGCACACACATTCAGTCCAACCTGGTATAACCTTCCAATAACCAATAAAATATGATATAACCTTCCACAAACCCACAGAGCATGGAGGTAAGGGGCACACCTGATGAAGGCCATTTGAGGGTTGAGTTTTCCGGATGCGACTGCCATAAAATCATCGTCCACAAATGAAAAGGTGGCATCAGGCTTTCCCTCAAACTTCCCTGTAGCCACACATCACAACATGAGCCCTATGTTTTGAAGACGTCTGACAAAGAAATCAGATATGTTTGCAGTTCAAGAATACATAAGATCAACCAAAAAATGTGTTCCATTCTTCACAATGGACATAAATGCATGCATGCAACCATGGAGATGGAACATGACAGATTCAGATCACTCAACAAAGCAAAGACTTGATCATAAATATACTTCTAGAAGTTTTACCTTTGGACACTTTCAAGTCCTTGAGATCCACAACAAAGGTCTCCTCAGCCACCCCCAGTTTCTGCCAAGCCATCAAGCATATTGCACAACCATCTTAATCACTTTCCATTATATCCAACAGTTAGTCTTAAACCCCATTTGGGCTGCACGGAGACCATTTCCTTCTCTTCTTACCCTCGACAAAGAGAAAGCAAACAGTTACAACTTCCAGGAAACTCGACACCATGTCCTGAAGGCACAAACAGGCCACCATAAGGCATCACCTGCACCCAAACAAGCATAACAACTACAAAATACGAAAACAACGCAGCTTCGCTTTCAGATTCACTGGCAACGATCGACACGGGAAGAGACAGACCTGAGGGGCGATGTTGATCTGGTACACAAACCCAATCTTCTTCTGCAGATCCTTTCCAGCGTCAGTGGCCAGGTGCGCCCTGACGAGCTCCATCAGCGTCGCCGACTTGAGCTTGGACCCCTCGCTCACATCCTCAGACCCCATTGCAACAACAGCTCCCACCTTTTCCCTCACCGTACTCAGAAGTGAATCTGTGCATGCAATCTCCCAGGACCTCTCCTGTCCCCCACACCAAACCACAGCACTCTTGCACTGTGCACTCACCGTCACTCAGAACACATTTAAGTATTTGCATTCATTTGCTGCCTTTTAGTTCTCTGACTCGGCAGACTTGTGACCTTTTTCCCTACAAAAGTTCTCCATGGTCCTCCTTTCACAATTTAGGCCTAGTGAGGAAAAACTATATTCATGTAAGCTTCCGAATTTTATCACACTAGACTAGGTATTAAAAGAGTATATGAAATCTGCACTTGTATATGCATTTTCATGTAAGCTTATGCTGTAGAGGCTGATGCTTGCTCATTAGCTTCTTTGTTTAGATGTGAATCAAACTTACCTGCTACTATCTGGTACACAACGTGATCATATTTGGACAAATGCCCTGCCCAAACTGAAAATGCATATCTGATATTATTGAATCTTTTTGGACTGACCCGGAGAGTTGTAAAGTGAGCAAGTGTATCATTATCTAAGCCTACTGCAAATGTGTGGTGTGCCCAAGCAAAAATTCCAAGAACTCCACGCAAGCAGTACCAAAGCAAATGGCTTGTGAGGAACACAACCACAGGGCGAAACCATGCTTGCTCAACTCAAGACATAATGATTGCTCCAACTGTTAAACTAGTGAGAACCTCATTTTGAATTGCTGGAGTGCAGAATGCTGTCTGGCAGAATGCATTTCATTAGTGGTTGTTAATTGGGTTCCACAATGGACACAAGTCACCAGCACGTAGATTTGTTCTCTGATGATGAAATCTTATCTCTCCACTGTCTGCCTGTACTCTCATTGTACTTATCTCTAGAGGGTGCCAGCTTTTGTGCAATCTTAGTTCATGCTCAGTACCGGGTGGCTTGAGCACAACCTTCCTTTTTGGCTTTAAAACAAACATTAGACTTGGTAGTAGAAGTAGAGCCTTTCATTTGAAGATGGCAATCGTTCATGATCTCTTGTGGCGCTTGATTGAGTGGTGGTGTAATAACTTACATGTGATCTAAAGAACAGTCCTACATTTCAAGTCCAATGCAAATCTGAGATAAAATTGATTGTGCTGCTATTTATGTACCTCTTCCATGTAACAGTGTAGTGAACTATCACAGGCCTTTTTACTGTCACTCACTTGGCTGCAGCTGAGGCCCACCTCAACAAAGCACCTGCAAACAAAGCTGTTGCATGCTCAAATCGCTGTAACTTGCAGTACTAACCCAGATGGCAGAAAATAACTAAGCCTATTGCCAAAAGTTGGAACCCCACATATAAGTTTACCTGCCAAGCTGTAACAAACTTAAATGAAGCGTACAATACCACTGCAAATGACACTAACAGGTGTGGATAGGCATTGGGCTGGGATGTGGACGATTGAGCACCTGGGGGCTCACACCTCATTTCTGCCATCCCTTAGGAAGAGGCTTCTTTTCCATTATGTTTAGCTCCGTGGAGTTTGCCTCAAAAGCTCTTAAGTTCAATGTTAGGAAATCCAGATTTAGGGTGCACATTTTTCCTTGGTCAGCGGATTGGGGGCCCAAACTGGGTGTTACTTGTAAACCTAGGGTGATTGCGCTTCCTTACCTTCCGGGCAACTATTTGTGCTCTTTGCCTGAGATAGGGGCTCACTTTGGTGCTTACATTGGTTCCATGAATGTCAATGACTTTGAAGATGCGGACCACTTAAGTATTGACTCTGATGGTCATTTGGACCCGACCTGGGATTCGGGGAAATGTTCCTCACGGCTTTTCCCTAGTAGCAATGCAAAGGGCTAGAAAAGGCTCCCCACAGCGAAACAGATGGTTTAGGAATCTGGGTAAATATTCCTCACAGCTTTTCCCTAGTAAGCATGCAGAGGGGCAATAAAGGCTACCACATGGTTCATTTTCCCGCAAAGAAAGGCAGCCTTGCCAATTGAGAAGGAACTTATAGCATGCTATCACCCTCGCTATGTCGTCTTTTCACCCCATGCATTGCAATACCATCCCTGTTTCCATACAAGCACATTCACCCCTGAGCGTTGGTCACTTGCGGTAAAAGTATTATTCCTTTTGGTGCCATCCACAAGCCATAGTGAAAGATAGAAATTTCTTATCTCAAGCTATTCTTTACTTTAAGATAAATGTGAAACATAAAAAAGTCTGGAAAATAGGAAAGGAGAGAACATACAGGTAGGTATCATCAACAGGATTGGCCATAAGAGTGTCAAGGGAGACGCGCTCTGCTTCTATTTCCCCTTGCGTTCCCACTTCTTGTTTCTGCACCAGCATGTACAAGTTTCAACAAATGATGCAATTTGGTGTGCCAACCAATTTACCAATTTTGAATTGAGCTTTCTAATTGAGGTGCAAGAGGAACTCACTCGTCCTGCAGGCCAGGATTTCGACGATATTTCAGCTTGTGATCAATGCGTTTCACATTTGCTTCCACATCCTGCACCTGTTTTATCTAAGACGAGCCGACATGTTTACCTTGAAGGGGGGACAGATAATCTTACCATGCACACAAAGACAAAGACATATGAAGGCATGTTGTAAAATTGTCTACATGTACATTAAGGCAGCAGGTAACTAAGTTAGATGCATCTTTTGCATGACCCACAGCCTGTATCCAACACACATGTTTTGTTTGCCACAGGGAAGCTACCATCAGAAATTGTAAATTAAGCATAAGCCCACCAACTAGTTCACAGCATACCTCCCATCATGAGCCCTGAACATACCAATGAATCTATGGAATCAAGGACACAGATCAACTCATTATATGAATGCTGCTATATGTTGGCGTTCCTGAAGATTTGCCAAGTATCTGAAAATGGAGTGATAAATTGTACAGATAAGTAACACAGCTTCTCTACTGATGCTCACCAACCTTAACAAGAAACTACATTCTCTTGGGTCCAACTGTGATTTCAGTGTGGGCGGCCTGAAGACAGTATCCATTCTCTTATACAATGTCCAGGGTTTCTCATGAGAGAGCAACCCTCTTCAGGACCATCAAGAACATAGTTCCTGCACCTCTGTTCACCAACTTTCAAAATCTCAAGGCTCAGCCTAAAGGCCCGGCCCTGTTGGGCAGATCAGACAGATGAGATTTGATCCTTGTGTGAAGGGCTTTCTGGAGGAAATCTGGAAACCGAGAAAATTGTTTCTGCCATGCTAAATCCCACTACTGGATTGAGCCCCTCACAAAAGGTAGTGTCTGTTCCCTTTTGTTCCACCCAAACTGACCATGGGGTCTATGGCCACAAGGCTACGGAAAACATCTTATGAGTACACATCCTCGGTGTTGTTTACAGGGTACACGGGTCCTCTAAACCTCTCATGGACATGATAAACTTCTTCATCTTCTCTCCTTAATGTTCCTAGATATATGTATCAGGTGAAATATTTCAAAAGTTTGTTAGTGACCAAAGGGGGTTGAGAGTGAAATACCGGTCCAAATCCACCTAGTGCTCTTCTTGGTTCACAGTCCGCAGCGCTGCCAAAGCTAGCTTCAGATGCAAGACCAACAATCTGTCAGGAGGAGCTAACTATAGCAAATGCTTTCCACACTGCCACAAGATCATTTGACTTGATAATCAGAAAGCCTCCAGCACAATGGACTCTTTTACTACGATTGGCTTTCCAGTGCTGAGCACACTATGGGTTTCAAAGCTGTACACTAGAGATTATATTTTGCTTTCCAAAGCCCCCAACAGAGTTTCAGAAACCAATTTTCTTTCCAAACTTAAGATCCACTCTCTATCTTTCAGGCCCATTCTCTTAAGCTAGCCTTGGTCCACTAGTCCCATCTTCAAAAGCTACGGCAAACAACGTCTCCTGAATACATTCTCATCTTCAAGAATGCAGTGCCAACCTGGCCTGGAGGAAAGAGAAGAAGTGCATCTGTCTGCATCATGGGATCCACCACAAATCAAGCTACGTCTTGCAATTCCTGTGGAAAACAAAGGCATGGTTATGGTGAAAACTCTGCCCTCAGCACGAGAAAACCTTATCTTGACATTTGAGCCTGACATCTGACAATCTACTCAAATTACCAACAGACAATGTACAGAGAGAGGAACAATTCCCTAGGACAGCAAGCACACTTTAATGTCCAATTCAATCATCCCTAATAGGAATTGCTGTAGGAACTCTCAAGTCCAACCCACATGCCAACAGTCATTACCAGAATTGACATGGCTCAAGCAAGCTCAAATCCTTGTGTCCTCTGTAGTTCTACTTCTGCTTCTTGTTACCAGAAGGCTTAAGCCCACTACATGTGACAGAGACCACCAAACAGAATAGAGTAGCAATTCTAGTCTACATGGACTTTATGTACCTGCAGACCTCGTACAGCTGCTGCCCCCTTGCACAAAATTCTGCAGGAACATGTACAACCAAATACTTCAAAACAACCCTCAAATCTGCCAACTGGCTGTTGGAAGAGCTTGCAGTGAGGCTCAATTTGCATCTGTGTATGTATGTGTGAGGGAGAAGAAGAAGAAAACTTATCATGGCCACAGATGCTCAAAGGGGCTATGGTACCAAAGTTAATACTCCAAATGAGTTCTCTGAACGGACATCAAAGCTGGATGAGAAGAGCTGCTAATGTTCCAAATAGCATGACATATACTAAGTGTGCATTCAACAGACAAGAGCTTGGCAGGTGGCAAAGAGCAGAAGTGCAGAGTACACACTGAACTCTGCGAAGTTCTTGTTACAAACAAAACTCCTCACAGGCAGCTCACTGGGCAGAATGCCATCTATCCGGACCATTTTATAGCACAAAAAATCATGATAAATGAACTTCTGTACTACCAGCCTTGTTTTGAGGTGACTCTCTTCACGCTTGTTTCACCAGTAATCCCCACAAGAACAAATCCCGTCTTGGAAATGATGAAAACGGTTGGCATCCCGTACAACAACTGCTCGCCCAACAATCTTTGAGATGAACTTGGTGGCAGTGTGGCAGTCACCACACACGCGCAGATTCTTGATGATGCAAATAGGCTTCCCAGGGGGTATGCTGATGAGCCCAAAAGCAATAGCCAGTCTCTCACTGTGATAGCAAAGAGAAAATTCCTTCCGCTCCTCCTCCACATCATGCAATACAAAGCGCGTGTCAGGCATGTAACCTGCCTCCTTCATCAGCCCAGACAATCTCTTCAGCTCAGCATGAATTTCCGCAATTTGGGGATGCAATTTGTCCTCCACAACGAACGTATGCACCTGGCTGTCCACCTCAATGCAGCTGTACCCTGGCTCCTTTCTGACACCTCTGTGCTGCATCATTCTTCTCACCTTGGCTGCATCATCCCACCTGCTAGCAGCAACATATATGTTGGATAGCAGCACATAAGTGGCAGCATCCTGTGGATCCCACCTAAGAAGACATGTTGCTGCATGTTCTGCTACCTCTACATTGCCATGAGTTCGGCAGGCACCAAGCATAGCTCCCCACACCACCACATCTGGTTCCATTGGCATTTTGTTAATGAAAGTCTCTGCCTCATACAATTGTCCTGCACGGCCAAGAAGGTCCACTATGCAACCAAAATGCTCCAGGGTAGGGGTTAGGCCATGATCTCGTCTCATGGAATCAAAATAGTGGCGGGCTTCATCCACTAGGCCCACATGGTTACATGCAGAGAGAACACCTGTAAATGTGATACTGTCCGGCTTCAAGCCTTCCTGTTGCATTCGCTCAATTAGTTGAAGGGCCTCTCCACCACACCCATGCTGAGCATATCCTGTGATCATCACGTTGTATGAGACTACATCTCGTTCAGCCATGCCGTCAAAAACTCGACGTGCATCCTTTATGCTCCCACAGGTGCCGTACATGTCAACAAGCGTATTCTCGAGAATGACATCTGGCTGAATTCCAGCTTTGATGATCTCTGCATGGACCTCCTTGCCCTTGTCCAGGGTGGCCAAGCTAGCACACGCCTTGAGAGCGCAAATGAATGTGATGTTGTTGGGTGTCACCCCTCTCTTCACCATTTGCTCAAACACCTCCAAAGCCTTCCTACCACACCCATGCTGAGCAAATCCTGCAATTATTGCACTCCATGAGACCACATTAGGCTTGACGCCTTCCTGTTGCATTTGTTCAAATAGTTGGAGTGCCTCCCTACCACGACCTTGCTGAGCATATCCTGTGATCATCGCAGTCCACGACACCACATTTCGTTTGGCCATATTGTCAAACACTTGACGTGCATCATTTACACTCCCGCATTTGGCATACATGTCGACAAGGGCAGTCTCCAGAATGATATCTGGCACAATCCCGGCTTTGCTGATGTCAGCATGGACCTCTATGCCCTTTTCCAGGGCTGCCACACTGGCACATGCACTGAGCATGCAAATGAATGTAACCCTGTCCGCCATCACGCCTTCCTGTATCATTTGCTCATAGAACTTGAACGCCTCTTTACCACACCCATTCTCAGCATATCCTGCAATCATTGCATTCCACGAGACCACATTTCGTTGAGCCATAGTGTCAAACACTCGACGGGCCTCCTTCATGTTCCCACATTTGGCATACATGGCAGCAAGGGCAGTCTCCAGAATGATATTCGGTGCAACTCCTGCTTTGATGAGGTCAGCATGGACCTGTTTGCCCTTTTCCAGGGCTCCTAGGCTAGCACATGCCTTGAGAATGCAAATGAATGTGACCTTGTTTGGTGTCACCCCTTCCTGTATCATTTGCTGATAGATCTCCAAAGCCCCCCTACCACACCCATGCTTCACATATCCTGCCATCATGATAGTCCATGAAACCACATCTCGTCGAGGCATGTTGTCAAACACTAGGCGAGCATCCAACACACTTCCACACTTTGCATACATGTTGACAAGGTTGTTGGATAAAAACATGTTTAACTTATACCCACTTTGGATGATATGGGCGTGCACCTGCATGCCCTCTTCTAGGCCTTCCATCTTGCTGCACTGCTGCAACAGACAGACATAGGTATCGGAGTCTGCTGAAGCCCTTCTCTGATTCAAAATGTGCAGCGCCTCTTTCAGTTGTCCTGCCTTACAGAGTGCCCTTAAAGTGCCAAAAGAGTCCTTGCTGGCTCCCTCTTTTCGTCCTCTTTCAAACACATTGGACATGATGGAGGTGCCTAAGTCAGACAACTGTGGCTGACATACTGCCATCTGCAGCACGCAAAAACTCTTACTTACAAAGCTTGACACTGACACTCCCAGAAACTATCTCATGGCTCCTATTTAGTTTCAAAGAAAGACCTGTTCAAGCTCTTTGCTGCATATTTATAGGTTTTTCACTTCGGTCATGAAGGTGCCTGATTGTCACAAATATACCAACTACTAGCTGCAATAAATTACTGTCCATGTGCATTGAACACCGAGACACACAGCAGACAGCTTCGTTCATCTTCTCTAAAAATACGAGTCACTGTATCAGTTCATCACAACGGACATAAATGCTGGCATGAAATCATGTACAAAGTTTTACCTCTGTACACTTTCAAGTTCTTGAGATCCACAAAAAGGGTCTCCTCAGCCACCCCCAGTTTCTGCCAAGCCATCAAACATATCACACAACCCTCCTAATCTCTTCTCACTCTCCACTACTAGTAAGAAACATAAAGAGGTATATACATCCTTGGCTCTTTGAAATGCAAAATTGTCCATAGTAGGGATGGACAACATCACTGCCATTTCCCCTAATACTCTTACTTCACTCAAGGTCAAAACAGCATGCCAATGCCTTCCACTTTCACAATGCCAATCACTTTCCCTGTTTCTATCCAGTGCCACATGATTCCAAATGTTCTTTAAGGATGCAGTTGAATAAGTTCTGGCCAGTAGCTCCCACAAACAAGTTATACCAATAGTCCGAAAATTGCAATGGAATTTCTCATTCCACATCCTCAAACACTGCCTTGGCCTGATCTTCAAGTGAAACAGTATCGGAAACCCCCCGGGTTACACCAGCATGTACTCATCTAATAAAGACATTGTGATTCCACTTAACCAGGGAACTACCCTTAGCATTACAGAACCAATTTGCAGTAGCATGTGCAGATATGCATGGGAGCTTTGAAGGCATCCCACCTAAAAACTCCGCCACTTCAAGACTCTTGGGGGAAAATGGTAAATCTAAATGATAATGGGGATCAAGCACTGGCCATAGACAAAAGACGCCAATTAGCATCCCAACCTGACAGGATTTGCACTTGAAGATTCCAGGAAATGTCCATATCTGCGGCAAGGTTACTTCTTCGGAGAATTAAGTTCAAGTGTAAACACAATGCTGAAAATGCTTCGCAAAAGGCAACAAGTTTACCCTGAGCACCTGGCAATCCTTCCAAGAGATCCCAAAGCTCAGCTTCTCTCCAAACCCAAAACAACAGGACAATGAAGCCCATCGATGTACAATGGTCTGAACTTACACAAGGCTTGAAGAGAATGAGAAGCCCCCATGAACTTTTGACAAATAGTTGACCTAATCCACTGCTCGCTAGTAGTGCTGTCTAGTCCATGTGTGCGCCCCCACAAACAGGAAATCCTGGTTTCATATCTAGTTCTTGTAAGTTAGATCATCTTCGGCCTACATTACCTATCTTCTCACCCGCTTCTATCCTGTTGCTTGCCAAGGACGCTGACTGAAAACTATTTCCTTCTCCTTTCTTCTTCCCTCGATAAAGAAAAAGCAAACAGCTACAAATTCCCCTTCCAGAAAACCACTCGATGCTAGGAGTAAATAGGTATCCTCTGCTCCCCCAACAAGCATACCGATTACAAAACACGCACACACAGCTTCTTTCCAGGATTTTAACGGCAAGATTATCGACACGGAACAAAATTGATCTGGTTTACAAACCCAATCTTCTTCGACCCTTTCCATCACTGGCAAGGTGCGCCCTGACGAGCTCCATCAGCATCACCGACTTGAGCTTCGACCCCTCGCTGACAGCCTCAGACCCCATTGCAACAACAGCACCCACTTTTCCCCTCGCACCCTATTCAGAATTGAATCTGTGCATGCAATCTCCCGGGGCATCTGCTGGCCCTGCCCCACACACCAAACCTACTCTATCTCCTCCATTTTACATGGCATCCGTGGCATCAGCGTTGGAGCAACTATATCAACTCGTCGTTTTCGTGATTCTCTCACCAAGAAGCAATATGTCACCACAAGAGATATATATTCATTCAATCCACAGCGGCACTTACCAGCCGCTCTTGTTTTTCTATACACCGAAGGGTGTTGTGGTTTCACAGCTCATCTTTAGTATATGCAAGGCAGGTTTTCTGGGCACCCTTATTTATGCATGGCAGGTTTTTCCAGACCCTTCAGTGTGAAGTGCAGCCAAATAACTCGACATTTCATGTGGAGACAACGCTAGAGATAAATCATAGATTTTGATACATGGGCTTGGAGAGAGCTTGGAGTGCACGGAAAAGCTCGAGTCGAACAGAGAGGTAGGAGAGAGGATAGGTCTGTACTATGAGCTGACTTCGAGCAATGCCCACATGGGTTGAGTTGCGGCACCGGGCTTTCTCCTAGCTAGTGGCGCTGGTCATGCTGAGGCATGCCTGTCATGTCTACGGAGGAGACAGCAGGCTGTCGAATTCATACCGGAACCTTCATTTCGTACCAGCACTTGGCCAAGTCAAACGTTGTCCTAGATGACAACCTTGTTGCTGTCACGAACTCCAGCTTATATCGGCAGGATCGCATTCAGGACAACTCATGTCTACACAGAAGATGTACCATTATTAGAGTTTGACCAGTTTCTAGTAATACAGTGTTGCTTCCATATAGTTGTGCATTACACCACACTAAATTGTCCCAACAATGCAACCGGTACCTTGCAAGCTGATCACCAACATCGAACAATTTCAACTGTATAGGTCTTGGAGCTGTTTTATCTCGGTCCCAATATGGATGTGGCTTGATTTTACTGCAAGCGTGTGAGCTGACGGGTACGGCCCACGAGGTACAGCCGGGGAACCCCGCTCCGGCAGCCTCGTCGGCGAGTTGGACGCCCCATGTCAAATCATCCCCACCATTTCGCCCGTTGCCCCGCCCCCGCCCGCCCGCTGCTCCCCGCGCCCGCCCGCCCACCGCTGGCGGGACCAGTGACCAAATTGGACGGGGATCAAACGAGGGGGGGGGACCGGCTATGGTATGGGGGATCGCGCCTCCGATGGGATGAGGGGATCGACGGTGGGGGGGGCGCCACGTGGCGGTGGGCGTGCCATGGGGCCTTCATCCGGCCGTCATCCATCCACTGCGCGGGAGGATGGCAGGGGATGAGGGGCGGATGACCCAGAACATCCATTGTTTTGAGGTTGGATGGATGAGCAGGGGATCGACGGTTCGGGGGAGCAGCACGTGGCGGGCAATTAGGGGTGGGGGATCACTGCGGGTCCGGAGTGGGGATCAAGCCAGGTCGGGGGAGTGGCGACGTGTGGGGGGATCGCGCCGTGGATGGGAAGAGGGGATCGGTGGCGGGGGAGCGCCACGTGCCGTCCGATGGGTGGAGGGGGATCAGTCACCGCATTGGACGGGGATCAACGGAGGGGGGGGCCGGCGACGTGTCGGGAGATCGGGCCGTCGATGGGAAGAGGGGATCGATGGCGGGGGAGCGGGAGGATGGCGGGGGATGAGGGGCGGATGACACACAACATCCACTGTTTGTGAGGTCCGATGGATGCGCAGGGGATCGACGGTCCAGGGGAGCCGCACGTGGCAGGCGATTGGGGTTGGGGGATCACTCCCGGTCTGGAAGGGGGATCAAGGCGCGTGGGGGGAGCGGCGACATCTCACCGCGCCGTGGATGGGAGGAGGGGATCGACGGCGGCGGGAGCGCCACGTGGCGATGGGCGCGTCATGGGACCTTCAACCGGCCATCATCCATTCAATTGAGGTTGGATGGATGGGGAGGGGATCGACGGTTCAGGGTAGCGCCACGTGGTTGGGGATGGGGTGGGGGATCACTCCAGCACTGGAAGTGGGATCAACCCAGTGAGGGGATCCACAGCGGGGGGGGGCCCCACGTGGCTAGAGATCGGGGGTGGGAGCCGCGCGGCCAGCGGTGGGGCGGGGTCAGGGTCCCGGGCGGGCGGGCAGGCGGGCGGGCGCGGGGGGTCATGGGGCGCGGGGAGCAGCGGCGGGGGGGGGGCGGGGCAACGGGCGAGGGTGGGGATGATTTGACATGGGGCGTCCAGCTCGCCGACGAGGCTGCCGGAGGGGGGGTTCCCCGGCTGTACCTCGCGGCACCCGTCAGCTCACACGCTTGCAATAAAATCAAGCCACATCCATATTGGGACCGGTTTTATCTTCTCTATCTCTCTCATGTTGTTTTTCACTCGACATCCAAGCCCATATTTACGGTTCTTCCAACAATGGTGTCTTGCTGACGCAGTACTCTAAGCTAGACACCTTCAAATCTTTCAACTTTGTGCGACATTCTGCTAAACAGCAATAGCATTGCATCCGATAGATCGATCTCTTCGTGTGCACACAGTTTACAATGCTCGTCTTTGGGTCAAGTCACCCTTCTCCCGTTCAGTAAGCCTCTTTAATTGTTCTTTGGCCCCACTCAACTATCTATCACGCTTCACATTTTGGGTCCTTAACCTTAGCACGTGAATTTTCTTTGGGGTTAATTTCTTATGGTGGTTTGATGTCGGCCAGGCTCTCAGAGTCTGATACATGTATGTAAGTAACTCTAGTAGATTGCAAGTCGATGAACTTGAAGTCTCGCACTTGCTCATGTAGAGGTCCATTCTCCATGGATAGGCGGCCCAGTTTAGCCTAGCAGTTTGCCAGTCTTCTCATATACTGTACCCCCTGCCATGCAATTAAAAGGAGCGTGAATATCGTATAACTGATATCCTCGACCATCGATGGCCCGACCATTCTTGCGCCTTGCAGCCTGCAAACTGTCTAGCCATATTTGTCATGAACTAGCTCTGCCACGGTATCTCGTTCTGCACTCTTTCAAAACCACTCTCAAGACTCAAGATCAATTACCAACATTCCGTGGAAGGCGTGAGAGAATGCGTGCGGCTGGAGGTGAATATTATATATTGCCAAGCATGAGGTTTAGTTGCATAATTAGTCTGAAGCATCGCTAGCGGCAAGTCACCTGCATATATCGTTGCCGGCAACTTTGCTGTAGCAGTGCAACAACTGAGATCTTGGTTTTATGAGAGACGAGAAGTCGGGTTGGAATGCTCAAGAAGTCTGGTCCCAATGCTTCAAGGCCTTTCCACCATGGGATTGAACTATACGAAGTAGTTAATTAGGGCTAGTACAAAACACGGTACATATGACTCTAGATCTCCTCTAGATATGACTACGAATTGAGTCGTGCCGACCACATATGAGTGCACGACTAGTTAATCTGGAATACATGGCAGGAGGTTGAATAGTTGTGTAGGCGACTAACACCACATGTGTGCAGATAGCCGTGAATAGAATTGTTTACCCGGCAGATCAGCCGCTGACTGCATCACAGGGAAGGTCTTTGAATTTGAGAATCCGTCCAGTTTGGGTCTTGTCTCGGACCTAGGCTTGAGGGGCGACTGACTGCCGCTTCCAGCTCGTGATTAGTTTGCGAAAAAGAAGCTTAGCAGAAAGTTTGACCCTCAACGTGGATGGAGAAAAAGAAAGACTTTGGACAAGAGCTCTTGAAGAATGGCAGCTGATGCAGGACCTACATGTTGCTTGTCACCAAGAATCCCGGCCCTGGGTTGGACTTTGTGTCACCCAGGAGGACAAGTTACCTGTTCAAGCCGGCTTTTTAGATCGTTTCGAGCTTCTCGGAGCCGTCCTTCTATGTCAGGCTTGTCTTTTATAGAAAAGATGATGGCCCGTTGCGGGATTCTGTACATACTTGTAGCCCCCACCCAAACGCAGTGGTAGCGGAGGTTGCTTGGGGTGACATGGCGGAGAATATTGTTGTCATTCAGCAGCGTGAACGTTTCCCCGCCCTCCTGTCTGCTTTTCCGAAGAGAGTGGACACGATCGGATTGACCACCTCAATGGGCCCCACATTGTCAAGCCCACTTTTGCCTCCCTCATTCACCTACTACTACTATCTCCCTCCGTCGTTTCTTTCTCTTCACGTTGACTCCCGACCCCCGAGTCTCACGTGTTCTCGGTCTGTATGACTAGCACGAGGGTGCCTACAAGCAGACGGGCCACATGTCCACCGGCCTTGACAAGACTGAAGATGATAATAGTAGCTAGCCTGCGGAGGTTTACTAAAAACCTTCCATGTTTCCAGATATATCATTGTATGATAGTGTATCATAGTAGTGTAGTTTAAGATTCTTTCAGGTGTCACGTAATAGCTACCACGTTACGCGTTGAATTCCAATGTTCAGCCTGAGCTGGGAAGTCTGGAACGCATTACAGGATTTTGTCAACATTCAACATCGATCTCAAATTTTAGTCGTATTTTCTTAATTGAAAGAGAGCTGAAGCAGCAGACTCAGTTTTCAAGCCACAAAAAGAATAATGAAGATTAAAGCGGTTACGAATGAGCAGGTGCATAATAAGCATGACGGCTTGGACAAGGAGAATGGGAGGTCCGATACGGTGTACAATGGGGACACTCCCAAGCTGGATGCTGGAGCTTTGTTTGTCCTCGAGTCCAAAGGTGCGTTTCCGATACCACCAGGCTTTTCAGATTTTTCCGTCAAATTCGGTACTCGAGGAGTTTGTGAATCCTTGGCATCTTTTGGGTAGCACATATGTGCAGGTGGGTGGATGATGGGCACCCAAATACCTGTACGCACCGCAATCCAAAGACATGCCCTGTCTGCGTACCATGGGCTATTATTAGAATAAACATCTGCCAAGCATTGACAGTGATTCTTTGTGATGAGGGAGTTGAGAAATGAACAGCAATGTAACAGTCCGTAATCGCCAAGAGCTCTTCAGATATTCTCTGGTTGTTGCCTGCAGTTAACATATTTTTCTTTTCTCTGGTACTCTGCACAGGGACATGGGTGCACGCGGGGTTCCATCTGACCACATCTATCGTCGCCCCAGCACTTCTCAGCTTTCCCTATGCATTTGCTGGCTTGGGGTGGGGTCCTGGTATTTTGGCGCTAGTAGCCGGTGCTGCTGTCACTTTCTATGCCTACAATCTCATATCTAAAGTGCTGGAATTCGCTGAGCTGCAGGGCCATCGCAGCCTCCGTTTCAGAGACCTAGGAAGTCATGTTCTTGGTATGCTTTTTCAGGGCAAGAGTACCGTACTTTTGTTAAATGAGCTAACAAATGATTGTGGAGTTCCCCCTCAGCAAAAGGCTCTTTCGACATTGTTTATCTGGGTCTTACTGAGAATGTGGGCTTTTGATCCAGCAAAGAGAGAGCGTTAGTCAATGTCTTCATTGCCCAATCAAAGGAGTTTTCAGGTTTCAGGAGGTTGTAACGAGTGGGATAACAACAGAAATCCACTAAACCAAACCCTCCTGGTCTGTTGAGGGTATGTCGAACAACTGCCTGACTGAGCATTGCTTTGTCTGGAGTGAGTTTGGTTGGTTTCTGACTCCCAGTCAAATGTCCCATGGGTATGTGCAGGACGTAAATGGGGCTTATTTTTTATCGCACCAATTCAAGTTGTTGTATGCATTGGCGCTGTAATTGGCGCTGCCCTACTTGGTGGTCAAAGCATGAAGGTATGCCTTCATTCATCTGCAGTCTGAGTAATTCATGGCAATGGACTTGTCTGCCCTGCTCAAGCCTGAGGGATTGCCATGCATTGAGGTGTGGATGGAAGCTTGTGGTGTTTCTTCCACTTTTGTCACTAACAATCAATGCATTATCATCTGCAGATAATATATTACATCTACAAACCGCAAGGTCCTGTGCAGCTTTATGTGTTTATCATTGCGTTTGGGGTGCTGATGATGCTTCTCTCCCAATTGCCATCATTCCACTCACTGCGCTATATCAACTTGGCATCACTCCTTCTCTGCCTTGCCTACAGCCTTTGTGTGGTCGCCGGCTCAATCTATGCAGGTCGGTCATCATCCCCTATTATGACCATTTGTCGTAAGGTCTAGCCACTTGTGACTAGGCCCATGCTTATGGGAGTTATTAGATGTGTTCACTAGTAAAATGCAATTTTCAATCACTGCAATGTCCCTGCAACAACCAGTTGAGGACTTTAACTGCGGGTCTTCCATTACTGCCCCAGATACTCTTCTCAGCGCTCCAGTGAGGTGGGGGTCACTGCTGAAATCTGCAGCTACTATTGAAATGTCCTCCAGTCTGTACTTGGAAAACCAACCCCAGTAGACAGCTTGACCTTGCTGAGGTACAGAACAAGCTCCAGTGCTATGGAAAGAGAGTGCTGTGACTATGTAAGATACAACACCTATGTGAAGAAGGATGTGATTATAGCTTTGGGATGGGACTAGTAAGGATTGAACTTATGAAAGTCTCATGTAATTATCTTGTTTCTGGAGGATTTTCTGGATTAGATCATGTGTCTAATGACAATGATTTACTGGGCTGAACGAGCAACAGTATTGATATTATACGTATTGCATGGGAGGGGGTGAACTTGAGAAAAATCTCTGTTACGGCAGGCCATTCCAGGGAAGCTCCACCCAAGGACTACTCTCTGTTGGGAAGTAGGACAACAAAATTGTTCGGGGCTTTCAATTCTCTGGCTGTTATTGCCACAATATATGGAAATGGCATTATCCCAGAAATCCAGGTATCACTTCTACCTTCTCTGTGTTTGTTGGTGAACCATCCATGGTAGACCCTTGTGCTAAATGAACCACCTGTGCTTCCAAGCATTCTCCAGTCATAGGTCAATCTTTACACAAAACCTAAGAGGCACACTTGCCTCTTGGGCAATGCTGTGGCCCCACACATCATCAGAGTGCTTTTTTGCATGACTACTCTTAGTTGAAGGGCTTTGATCTCTGTACCCACAATCAATTTAGTTCCATGGCAATGGTTGTCGAACAGAAATATTGGTCTTATGAGCAGCTCTAAGCTTCATTATATGAATATATTAGTGCAAACTTCCTTACATAGTCAAGAGGGGGTAGCTGAATGGTAAGTAGCCTTGTTACTTTGCTGTTCAGGCAACGTTGGCGCCCCCTGTATCTGGGAAAATGTTCAAGGGCTTGTCTATCTCATATGCAGTCGTGTTATCCACTTTCTTTCCCGTTGCATGTTCGGGATATTGGGCCTTTGGTAATCAATCTCAGGGCAACATTTTCAGCAATCTGGTACCAAGTGGCAGTGTTTCTCTCATCCCAAATTGGCTTACGTTTATGGCCAACATTTTTGTTATTGCACAGCTTTTTGCTGTGGCGCTGGTAAGTCTCAAAAATCCATTTGGCCATTTGAGTTTGAAGGACAGATATAAGCTAGAAGCAGGGGGACTTCCACTTCCTGTTCCATGTTTGCTTCCCAGTCAACAGGTCTAGTTTCATGTCGATTAAAAAATTATCATATGACTAATATGGCCCACTTACTGTATGGATGCTACCCTGCCATTCAACAGTACATTCCCCAACTGTTGTGACAGATAGTAGGCCTTTTGTTCTGAATGCCATATATTGAGCAGACTGTTGATGGGTAACTGTTTAGGTGTACTCCCAACCAACATTCGAAATATTTGAGAGCCGCTCATCGGATGTGGCACATGGCAAGTTTTCACTGCGCAATCTCGTGCCCCGGTTGATCGTAAGATCTCTGTTTGTGGCTGTGGCAACTCTCATAGCTGCAGCATTTCCTTTTTTTGGTGACATAAATGCCATCATTGGTGCATTTGGTTTTATTCCCTTGGATTTTGTCCTCCCCTTTGTCCTCTATACAGTCACTTTCAGACCATCACCTCGGAGCATCATCTTTTGGGTGAACTATCTGATCATATTCGTGTATACTGTCGTAGGGGTAGTTGGTTGTATTGCAGCAGTCCGCCAAGTCGTACTTGATGCAAGTAAGTACCAACTATTTGCAAATGTGTAGTGATGTTTGTGGGCCTCCAGACTCCCAATACACCATTACACTCCCAGTATCACATCTGCAAAGACTCTATTGAATAGGAAAATGATACATATTTCCTGATAGTTTCAACAGTTTCAGCTGAGAAGATAGCTACGAAAATAGACTCATACATGCTAGGAGGGAATACAGTCATGTTCATTCGTGTATTGAAACAATTCCTATATTCATTCAGGTGTCAACTCAACACCTTGGTTGGTGTACAGATTAAGAACATCAATATTGAGTCAGAAGCATCATACAAGATCTACTTGCTGTATTGCATGTATTCAAGGACCATTTCTTGGCTGGACACTGTCAGTTTGACATCATTTAGAAAAGGTGTGTGCATAAGGGAATGTGGAAGCTGCTTATTTTCTATCACATAAGAATTAGTTTGAATGCAATGGTGAGCACTTGGCACTTTCTTAAAACCATCTTCTGAAAGAAATATCTCCAGTGTATTGGCTACTGCGGAGTAAGCAAGTTGGCAACTGTCAAAAGTTGCTGCCAAGTAATAGATGGGGCCCGGGAGTTGAATGCCAGGGCCCGGTTCCATAGAACCCCCCGCCACCCCACGCCCTCCCACGCCTCATGATCCTGCTGCCAGGACATGACACACATGCCCTCTCCCGCATCCCCATCCCGCTCTGCCCTCATGCATGGCATCGTCCTCCATCCCCCATGCATGCCTTAACCTCCATCCCCCCATGCATGCAATAATCCTCCCCATGCATGCCATTGCATCCATATGATGGGATTGCATGTAAAATGATGAGAGAATACACGTACCAGCTCTCGCTTTCGTTGCTATTGTTGGCGTATCCCGTCCCGTCATGCACGTCAATTTTGTGGACAGAAGTGGGCAATCGTTCTACGATGCAGGATGTTTTCGCCGTGTTCAAAGGTTGCAACGCTTCCGCTCCAAACGTTCGTTGCATGCAGGTCCTTATTATCACTCTAGAACAATCAACTTTGTCATTTGTCTTCTCCGGATTTTCATTCTGCTCTTCCTCCAGGTTATACTTTGCGGGTGAGTGAGTTCTACAATGAGCATCCGAAGCCCAATCATCTCTGGCACGTTCCGTTCTTTGTTGGTTCTTTGACACATATTGCGTGCATAGGTTCACAAATGTGCATACAGTGAAACATGGTTTTGTTCCTTCGTGACAACTAGGGATACTGAAAACGAGGGAACAGGGCAATCATGAAACTACGACTATTGCACTGTGTCTATCTTGCCCTAAATGCACAATACCCATAACTCAGGTATCGTTTTCTCACTACAATAGTTAGCAAAGTGCAAAAGTGGGCCTATTTGCTAGTTATGGGCATTTAATGCAAGCATTCACATGGAGCTGAGGTGAAGAGTTTGTTACTTTGTTGGTATTTTCAGATCCTAGAGAGACCAGTAAGACATAAAGCTGCCCACTTTCCTATTTGTGATGCCGTACTACAAGGATTGAAGGTGAAGGGCATCACTTCCCACAATTCATTGGCTCGCTCCAGGGACGTGCACATATGTTCTATCACATTTTTTCCTTCCAAAACAGTAGGTGCATGATCACTCTCCATATTGAGATATGTCATATTATCTGCAGTCCTTGCTGAGGATTTATGTTGGGCAGTGGATGTGTAGGTTTGCACGCTGCTGCAAGTGTTGGCAGACTCGGCAATCACGATGAAGGAGAGCAAAATGATAGAGAACCGGAGGGAATAATGCGAGATACATGATACCGATGAATACGAGGAGCTCATATGTGAGGCCTACTCGACTAGGGCAAAGGGTCCATGAATCTGAAACGTCTACCAGATGACAATACAGATGCATATATTGTGCTCTGGTTTTTGTGGATAAAAAGAAACTCAACTTGCACATGATAGATGGTTGTATGAAGCATGGGGAAGATGAGGGTGTCCTCAAAATGTATCATGTTTTTTAACCAAGCCATAGGGTTATTATGGAGGATGTCCTCAGGCGCCATAAGTTGATGTCACCTCTTAAAACCACAAGCAAGAAAAAGCTTCCTTCCTCCCATCCACCAGTGTCCCAAGACATAGGTGATCATCATTGGAAATCATCAAGGACGAACAGGTCGCACGGTCAAGTGCTTGTGGCATTCGACAAAGAGCCGAAATGCAGGAGGGTTCAGTTTTCCAATCTACTAAGGGCCCTTCCTCCCATCATCCAAGGCATGACAAAAATATCACATCAGGTAATCTTCCTCCTGACAACTCCAATAAAGGGGCTCCAACCGGGGGTTTGAGGGCAAGGAAGGTGCATGCGTCGCTCTCAATAGCAAGCAACAAACTAAGCTGCGTGCCACGACCTCCGATCCTCCACTTCCTTGCTCTAGGGAGGAGGAATTTTCTTATTTCATCAACAAGTCCAAAACTTTGACTTCATCCATTGAAGTTCCAAAAAACCCTACACATGTTCGATGTCCTGGCCTTTACACCCTACTGTAGTATGAATTATTTCCTCAACCCTTCCCAAGCATAGAAGATGCTCACTTTCAAGAGTCCTCAGGCAGGTCATTGAGGCGGAGGACTTTGTTGGACATAACTTTGGCGGAGCCTATGGTCGGTGGTGGATCAATAGACAGGTGAGTTCGTATGACATTTGTTCATGCACATATTTATTTTTCTTTTGCATTTCCCTTGTACATGCTCATGTTCAGGGTCTGCAATCCAACTGCATCTCTGAAAATTTTTGTGTATGAATGTACTTGACCTTCACGTGCAAATTTCCCTGTGAACCAGCCTGAAGCACCAGAGGAGGAAAAGGATGATGTCTTGGAGACCATGGCTATGTGGGCAAAGAAGTCTGGCGTTTCCTGTGATTATGCGGTTGTCTACAAAGAGTGCACAGCCGTTACATCCTACCATTAGTACATGACTGCCCTTGCAGCCTGTGAAACGAAAGAAATAGCAAGACAAGCAGAGTTGGAGGTCATCAGGAACCAGTACGTTGAAGACCAGCTGGCTGCGTGGGATGCCAATTTCTATCGGGAAAATGAAGAGCGTCAGTGGGGTTGGTCCCTATTTACACCATCGTGCATAACGGAAAGGTGCATGCTTCCCTTCCCACTTTAGTGAAACCACTGGCACCTGGAATCCATCCTCCTGCGTGAAGTGTTTGCAACGTACCGCAAGATAGGGCTACCTGTGAAATGCCTATTAATTTTGCAGGTGTTGCGGACTATCTGAATGTCATATGCCATTAGTATTGAGGCAGTTTCATCACCTGCAAACATATTGTTGCATGACGTGCTGGTTGAACTTATTGGAACCGCGGAGGGCAATTGCATGCTTAAACATGCGTTAGCTTGAAAAATATATATTAATAAGTAATTTCAAACTTTGATTTGATTGTCGTTTCAAAACAATCCTAATGATGGATCTCAAACCATGGTCAAAACTAGTTTTACATGTTCACTTCCTATTAATTTAAAAATTTAATGAATTCTTGTAGCTCATGATAACCTATAGAGTACTATTGATTTTTGTATAGTAGTATATAAGCAAACATCCATTTCAATCTAATTGTATCAAGACCATGACAAACATAGAGACTTGAAGATTTTTCAAGGAATTGTTAGACTATGAAGAGGAATTCAGAAAGTTGTGGAAGTCGTGAATGTGTTTTTTAGGTTTTTTTCCATTGAGAAAAATGATACAGTTCCCCTATGTGAAGTGGACTTGTTTTTTATAACTATTTCTATACACGTTACAATAATTTCAAATAACTTTGCAATTGATCAATGCATTTTCATGTAGGTTTCGTGACTTGTAACTACTAATTTATGAGTACCTAGAAAGCGACAATATCAAATGAGTCGTTATACACACAGTAAGCAGATACGTCATTCAATAAGAATTTTGGTGTCAGAATTATGACCAAGCAAAACAAAGATGCACGAGAGTTGTACCCATGATGTTGTGGGGCGCCTAAGTACTCAAGTTGTAATATGCTCTCAAGCTCTCATATGTACTCAAGCTTGCTTCTCTCAGGTCGGGTACTCTCCCTTACAAGTGCAAATCAATTACATAAACTAAGTTAAGCTGCCAATGGCACCATGTTAGAGGAATCGATCAGTTATTAATCCTCACCACATAGCTCTCTTTTAAGAGCTTGTGCTATGGAAGCTCAACTAGAAGAAGATGAGTCTCCTCCACCCACTGCATGGAGATTTAAGGTTGCCCATGTCGCAAGTAAGACTCAATGACACATGGGACCAAATGAAGTCCAACTTAACACCCCAAAATACAAATAAGTGTAAATAGGCTTAACTAGAAATAGATAAATACTATTTGAATTAATCATGTCTAAATATATGATGCGTGATCACAATCCTCTGAAATTTTGGTGTCATAATTAGTATAATAGGCGAGCCATGTCTGAAAACAATAAATTGATCAAACAAGCATAAATTACTGTATTGTTTCATCTAAATTAAAGCTAACTTTTCAAAGTGAACATCTTCTAGCTGTCACAATCAATGCAATGCGGTTGTCCAAGAGGTTCAACACGTGGTTGTAATCAATTACATCCAACATGCATCTATAGATTATCATTATATAAATTGGATGACGTATTAATTGTCAAGGGGGTCCATGATACAATTGAGATATCATTATGTTTAAAACATGATTGATGTTATAGTTCGAGTCAAAACGTCAATATTGACAAGTTTAATCATTTAATTGAAATTTCATTGAATCGGACACATAAGCAAACAGACTGCACATACACTTTAAATTTTAGTTTATTAAAATATTATATTGTTCTTCTTATAATTAATTATTAACATTGGTAACTCTTTGGCACACAAAATTAATATTGTCAACACACAATTAGCAATGTTGTTGGACCTCTGAAATTTTGATCAAGTGTCGGTATGGTAATGCTAGCAATGTTGTCGGACCTCTGAAATTTTGGTGTCATAATTAGTACAATAGGTGAGCCATCTCTGAAAACAAAAACTTGGTAAAACAAGCATAAATTATTGTATTGTTTCATCTATATTAAAGCTAACTATTCAAGTGAGCATTTTCTAGTTGTCACAATCAATGCAATGCGGTTGTCCCATTTCCCCCCATACAAAAGTCCTCATATATCTTTATATAGGAGGTTCTAGGTCAACACATGGTTGTGAATTACATCCAACATACATCTATAAATTACATTCAACATGCATGATCTGTAGATTATCATTACTAGCGTAGCTTGTACCGTTGGCCCAAGTGTCAAGTGTCCTCTAAGCCCAAGTGTAGATCTTCTATGTATCCTAGTGCCTCTCCTACGTCGAGGCCCAAGTGTGACCTCTAGGGTAGCATGTGCCGTTGGCCCAAGTGTCCAGTGTCATCTAAGCCCAAGTGCAATCTCCTATGTATCCAAGTGCGTCTCCTATGTCGAGGCCCAAGTGCGACCTCTATGGTAGCATGTGCCGTTGGGCCAAGTGTCCAGTGTCATCTAAGCCCAAGTGCAAGATTTCATATGTATCTATGTATCCCAGGTTGTCTCTTATGTTGAGGCCCAAGTGGGACCTCTAGGGGGGCCTATGCCGTTGGCCCATGTGTGAAGAATTGAAATCTAAGACCCAGTGCATCTCCTATGTCGAGGCCCAAGTACGACCTCTAGTGTAGCCTATGTCGTTGGCCCATGTGTGAAGAATTGATATACAATAAGACCAAGTGTAATTTTCTCTATGTCCAAGGGCGTCTCCCATATGCATCTCCTATATCGAGGCCCATCTATGGTTCGATGGTGGCCAAGACGGTGACACCTGGAGGGAGTTGTAGTAGTGTGTGAGGGTTGTCAGGCGACCTTAGATGTGTGAGTACAAGGATTGTGAGGGCAGAGGGGGAGAAATGAACGATAGTGCGTGCCCATTGGAAAGCTTCTTGGATGATAAGGCCTGGTGGCGGATGGGCAAGGCCTTTGCCATACCATTTATGTTGGGTGGCAAGTCTAGTGGCTCCAAATGTGCAGTCTCTAGGGTGGGGGCTGATATATGAGGAAAGCTCCAAAGAGCAAGTGAGTGGGCTTGAGTAGTAAGAGTGGGTGAGTTGGAACGAAGTAATGAGGGATTTGAGCATATTTGGGGGGATGGCAATGTGTGCATATGCTTGTGTTTGTCTATTGGTGGATTGTGGTTTCTTGGGGGGGGGGGGGTATTTCGGAGATAACGCTCTAAGAAGAGCCAACAGATCTCTGTACGTAGCAAAATCCTATCGGGGTGGTTGCAGCTGGCATGTGCTTGAGGCTGAGGCTAGGTAGTTATTCCATAGTCAGGCGATTCGGTCGTTGGGAATTAGGCCGAGGTATCGGCCGTTAATGGCATAGATATTGGTCATGATATGGAAGGCAGAGCATATTATGGGGGAGTCGTGCATATTATCTTTGTCGGGATTACATTCAGTAATGGATATGTGTATGTTGGGGGCAGCTAACGGGTTGTGGATGTAGTGGGCGTCCGTGAGTTTGGTTTGGGAAGTATGTTGTTGGTGGATGTGCATGAGGTAGTTGGTGCTAGTATGTTTGTGGAATGCAGTGAGTAGGGCGAGATTATGAGCGGGTTCACAATCGTCATGTGAGCCAAAAAGATCTTTTTCGGTTTGCCATGTATTATTGTCCGATGGGAAGCCAGCCCATTTGCATTAGTAATATGCGTCGAGCAAGTAGCCCCGAATGAGTCGATTGAGGAATGGGTTTTAACTCCAAGGATATAGCTTCAATGACAAAGGCATTGGGGTTATCGAGAGTTACCTCAAATTACCTCAGGTGACATCTGGCTCATTGTTATTATAAATAAAGGCATTCAACGGCCGAAGTGGTGAACTTCAGCAGCTGAAGTGCGACATTCAGTTTTTTTTTTTTTTTTTTTTTTTTTTTTTAAATTAAATTTAAAAAAAAATTGTCCAAATTACACCTGCCATGGAGAATTTCTACCATAGAGCTATATTAATATCAGTATTGATATACCCCCAATATAAGATTTGAAATTTACAATACTGATACCATACCATATCAGGCCAAACAAAAACAACAACGACGCAACGGCGTGAGCCTTGCGCGTGAGCGTACGCTCACGCAGGAGTGACGTGGTGTGAGCGTGCACCTACGCTGACGTGGCGTGAGCGTGATGTCATCAGGCTGACATGACGCTGCATCATCATCTGTCATGTCAGCATAAACATGCGGCGCCTATAACCGAGTATGGTCCTATGACCGTGGGATTAATGCAGGGAATCGTTGGCTAAATACAATGAAGACTACCATGAAGACTACCATGAAGCCTACAACTGTGGCATCCAACATTGTGCAATTACAATTGTTTGTTTCGCTATTACAATTAAAATGACGACAAAATAACCTCACAACGTGAGTGCCATAGAGGCTGCCACGGGAAGACCCTGCTCCCTCCCCAAATAACAATGAGAGTTGGGATCACATTCAAAAGATGATTGCAGAGCGATAGGAGCACATGTAGACTTCGAAAGGTGCAATGATGCATGTGCTTTAAAAAGCTGTCACTGAGATCTCACTAAGTATAGTTGGAAGCATAATGGAGGGATAAGGGATGTCATATCATTGCACCGCTGACTATGTTGCAAATGAATTGAATTGAATTTCAATAACAATGTTGTAAATTGCACATTACACAGCATGGTCGTCCACATACCAGATTGCATACTCACAGTCCATATAAACGAGATTTCAGATTGCACATTCCAGATTGCACATTCACCACATTCCAGATATACGAAGTGAGAGTTGATGTTACATATGTGTTGTATCCCGCTGCAATAGAGTATCGACCTCGTTGAAACTTAGAGTGACCTGGTGAACGAAGTTGTCACGCTTGGGATTGCAAACCATTATCTTCAAAAATATTACCTCTCTTGCCCAAACTGGTTGATAGCATATTCACAAATCAGGACAGGTGCAATTGGGGAAATCAGAAACTGTGATGTCGTACGCCCTGTCATGAACAACAGATGTTGAAGTGATCATTGTGTACACCCGACCATACCCTGGATCGGGCACTTCCGTGGTGCTTGCAATACGAGCTTGGAGCATTCTTGCGGACTTCACCTTGCCGAAGTGTTTTGCGGTTGGAGGGAAACGCCAAACCAGCTTTCCATTTTGTTTGGTTGGCCACAAGTGAGGATTTATCAGAGGGACCCGACAAGAAGCGGAACTGAAAGCAGATGCACGCAGAGGGGGTTGTAAGGGAAAAACCTGCCTCCTCCAGCATTGCAATCTCTTGACTTGTGAGATGTGTTCCCACCTTGACGGGCCAAATGGTTGGAGGAGTTGGCTTCATCACCACGGAAAGTCGCATAGTTCCATGCACACATCTACCTATCAAAAGTAGATAATTTCTTTTTGCTCATGTTGTCTTCGGAATTGTGGCAGACTCGGGTGTTCGAGGCTTTGTGCGTGGTGAGGGTGCAGAAGGACACCATTACTCCTGATATTGCAGAGTTCCAGTTGAGGGACCTTGCAGCTTACGTTAACCCCACCTGCGAGCCTGTCAAGGATGATGTGGTCTTCAATTACGTGGACTCAGGTCGCACTACGAATAGGTCAAATGGTGTCCCTTGGAGAGGTGCCCGGGAGAAATCCCAAGTTTTCATGCAGACTTTG
The DNA here is from genome assembly GCA_030704615.1 of Takakia lepidozioides. Classification (NCBI taxonomy): domain Eukaryota; kingdom Viridiplantae; phylum Streptophyta; class Takakiopsida; order Takakiales; family Takakiaceae; genus Takakia; species Takakia lepidozioides. The sequence goes on from CM060731.1 coordinate 24,205,768, forward strand.
GTGGAGACATGCAGCCGTCACGGTGGTCGAGTGGTTGACTTATCTATTGGCACAAGTGAGGCCCTGAACTTTGTACTTGAAATATGGACTGTGAAAGCTTCAATAGACAGAGGGAAGCCCTGTTCGTCTTCGATTTGCAATAGCATCTTTCCATGCGTGCAAAAGCGCCGGAAGGCACTTCTTCGGCATGGAGGCTGATGCAGAGCTCTTCTCAAGCGAGCTTCATCAGCTTGAGTCGGGCTCTACTTTTGCCCCGCCCCCCTCACAGAGACAGTTCTGGAGAAGCCCGACGTGCCCGACGAGGATCTAGACGTGGACTCTGATTTTGAGTGTGAGTAAGTTTAGTTTTTTGTCGTGAAATAGATGTTGCATTCCCTTGTGTCATTCCCGTACTGTCCCGTTTGTTGCTTCGATGGTAAATTTCTGAATGGTGACATCTAACACCATTCATCTTTTTGCTTTCCAGAGTGCGGTACCAATCATCGAATCACAGACACTTTTCGGTTTCCAAGGATGCTACATGACCCCGAGTCCCCCTCGAGCTTACCGCTTGTCTGTTTACGCGGAAGCATACACATGGGTGTTGTCCCAACAAACAACATGTTCGCCTCTCTATGGGGGTCATGGCAGAAAAAAAGATTACGGAATGGCTGGTGTATTTATAGATGATATTGCTGTAGAGTCTGGAAGTGGTTCCTCTGAAACCTCTAGTAGTTCGTGGGGTTCATGTACACAGGCTTAATAAATGGTGTTTTGGTATTACAATCATTGCCAACCTGTTCTACATATTTTTCGCGCGTGCCGCAAAGTAGATTTTGGGATTGCCTGATGTATGTCAGCATTGGAAAATGTTTGTGGGTTGGAAGGAAGGAACTATGTTACAAAAGCATGCATTGTTGTTCATGTTCAATTCCCTTGCGGGTGTTTTTCTCTTTGCAAAATCCTGTCATGTGCTCAAAAACCATCCACAAACCTCCCCTTGTTCCTCGGCCGGAATGAATTTGAATGTGGGGCGATCAAGACGGTTCAAAAAGTTAGGACATAAGCGCCTTGTTGTGCCCCATCCGTTCCGCGGAAATTAGCGGGGGGGGGGGGGGGGGGGGTGGGGGGAGAGCTCGGAATTAGGGCCTGCACACGTGGAGCCTTGTTGACGTGGTGTGAGCCTGGCCAGGCTCACATGCTCCCGCAACCAAGCTCACGCGGAAGCATTCCCCTTTGCCGTGCTGTAGGATTTCATCTAATCATTTGTCATATGGATGGACAGAATTAAATGGATGAAATGGATGATATATGCACGGATGTTGGAGAATGCATGGCGGTTGGAAGCAAGTACAACTTGGAGACGCACACGTGTGAGGGAATTAGGTCGAGCATCACGAGGACATCCACATAGGAAAAGTCAGAGACCGCCTGGAACCCACACAATAACTTGGCACTACATTTCAACCTATTGAGAGCCTCTAACTCAGGTGATTGTACCGGCAAAGCTTGCACACGCGCATTCAACTCCCATCCTATATCTAGTGTAAACTGGTTGGGAGGATTCCTGCAAAATCTGGTCCTCCTCAAGTCCCTTGTCAAATCCTCCCAACCCCTCTTTCTTTGGACTCACCAATAAATATCTTAAAATGTAGATGGTCGCTAAGTCTACTGATAAGGTGATGGCGACGATAACTATGAGATGCAGGGTTTGATTATTAATTATTGATTATTTATGTCACCCTAGTCCATGTGGTTTGTGTCACCCCCAAATCCGGTGTAACTTCTTCCTAGTGTGATTTGTGATTTGTAATTAGTCAAATGCCGTTACACCAAGTGGGATTGGAATGACACTCCCATCCGTGTCACTCTAATGTCTGGTGTCACCCCTATGGTCACCCCGTTCTGTGTGACTCTCAGTAGGGTGGGGAAGATTTGACACGTCCAAAAACAGGCGCCCCATGCTGTCAGAGTAGTTCTTCTGTTAAAATCCCATTGTTTTTCCAACAGTAGGGGAGTAAATTAGAAGGACCGAAATATATGATCTTTCCATAGGCCAGGTCGTCGAAATTCCTACTGAAATTTCGGTAATTTGTATATACCCTAAATTAACAGTAATACCAAGTTCAAAACCCAACTTCAAAAGCTCCAGGATTCCAGGTTCCCATATCTTATCCTGCCCTACCTCAGAGGTACATTGAGTAAAGAAATAGACTCTGGAGCTACCAAGAGAGGCTCAGAGAGGTATGGGACACAGTTAGTATAAAACAGGAACCTCCACTACAACCCCAACCACTTTTCAGTTGACAAATCTGGAGAATGAGAAAGTTCATTGAGCTCTCCAGGTTCACATGCAATTGGTGTTGTTTTCACCCTTGCCCCGTTGAGAGAGGTCCTTATCACATTAAATCTGCCTTGGTTCACTTGGATTGACTGACTTGTAGATCCTTCATTTTAATGGAATGAAGACAACCCTAATTATTGCTGCCGAATTCAAGAGTACGTTCAACCTTCCAAAAGTGTGGATATAATCTGCTCAAAAGATAATAACTAGTGACCAAGCATGATCACACTTGCAGGGTGCTGCATGTTACTCATAAGCTACTTACACTCTGATGCAAAACAAGACCTATTTTACCAGCCACAAAATGTGCAACATCACTGTTGAACATCGCTTGATGGCACCAATGTGGGCAATTGGAACCTTTCAGAATTCTTAACGCGTTCTTGGGCGGCCACAGCCTGCAACTCATCCAGATATGGAAGAAGTGGGAACCAAGTACAATCCTTATATGCAGATACTTGAACAAACAATAATCCCCTTGAACCAGAAAGCCATATATCTGTGAAATCTGTTTTTCACCTATTAGTGTACTAATGTTCAAGATACTACTGATCTGCAGTCTAGTCTCTTTAATTCCTACGCCATGTTAACTTGTCTATTGTTAGGAAATTTTTACCCCCTTTGAGGAAATACAAAGAGCCCACCCCAGCTGGGGACAGTGGGGAAGTGGCTGTTATTTGGCTGAGTCCTCTCACAGCTACTACACAAGTTTGCCTTTGTAAATGTTATTTTTTCCCTACTTTAATCAAAGGTTGTTATATGTGTAAAGGTCAATTGATGTGCATATATTTGCATGTCTAGTTAAGCTGCTGTAAATGCTAGCTAAATATTATGGACCTTGGCTAGACTGTTTTCTACTCGAGCAGTCATTCTTGGACATGGCTTGCTTTATCTTCCTCTCTTATTCTTTTGCTCTTTCTATACACCTGAAGTTGTGAAAGTAAAATTGTTACAATAGAGAGACAAACATGATTATACCCAACCTCTTGTGATCGAAACAGGTTGAGCAGTGACTGAACAGCCCCCACATGATACAAGCACATAAGAGATGATTTCCATGGCTGGAAACACATACAATCCTCAGTAAAGAGAGCTTATGAGCTTAAGTCATACCATTTTCAGCCAATCTGTGCGGATGGTGATGATGAAAAGAGAGGTCATTTGGGCAAAGAGGCCACAAGCCAGACCTAACCACAAACCCTGCAAAATGGCCAACATTTTAAACAGACTCTAGCACATCTTCCAAGGATGGATTTGAGAACTTTATGTAATAAGAAGGTTACCGTCTGATTCTCAGATCTAATTCCAAGCATTAATATCTTCACATCTAAGAGCGACTAGACTAGACTTGGATGTTCAACATAAGGGACCCAAAACAGAGCATGGGACTCATCAAAACTCCAAGGGTAACAAACCTTTGGGGTGATAGAGCTTGGGATTAACGCTGAATGAACAAAGAAAAGTGGCCTCAGTGCAGGTCCACAGGATCAACTGGTGTCATCAGAACTGGACCAACATTGGAAACAAACCTGTTCGTTAAGATGGACCACAAACCCCAGAATGATGGCAATTGGCATGCCCAAGCAGTAAAAGGCTACCAAATTTGCATAGGCTCCACATTCTTGCCACCCGCATGCCCTCGCCACACCTGTAGGTTCAAACATACTCAAATATAAATCTGTTGGCCAGCAAATGGCTAAGTACAAATAAAGATTTGCTTATGTAATTACCACCTGCTTGGGACAGCAAGGCACAGTTGAGTCAGATAGTCACATAAACAAAGGGACGTCAGTCTAGCACACCTGAAAGAACTCCTTGAATGCCATCCATGCAGCATGTGAAGGCAAGCAAGGGAAGTATCTTTGCTACGTGGGGCACCACTTCCTCTGAGTTGCTGAATATGCGACCCCATACATTGCGCAGTAACAGCAGTGTAGTAGCAATCACCAGTGCCTGAATGGCTGACATCCCTAGCCCGATCTTCACTGCATATTTGGCGGCATGTGGGTGACCACCTCCCAGCTCATTTGACACTCGTGTACTGCGACACACACACACACATGAGATCAGGCCAACTTTGTGGCTCATTTGGACCGCTCGAGTCATATCTTAATGTAAAACCCATTGTCATTGAAGCTAGCAATTCACCCACAGAAGCACTGCACCAGGGGAATTTCCAGTAACTGAGTCTTCCACTAGATGCAGTATTAGCATGTGATTCTTCCATTGTGTACACTCGGGTACAAATTTCATATCGAGCTTGAAACACTTCAAACAGAATTGTAAATTGGGAGTATATCAGCAGGTTAATGTTCCACTGACAAATGAGGTTCTTTTGTGCAATAGAATGATAGCAGGTATTCCTACCATAAGCAAACAGAAAAGATAGACATCAGGCAGCTGGTTTCTAGAGTCTCTGCCCTGTAAAGACTTCCAACTCAAGAACCCTGTCAAGTACTTCCCCATATTTACCACATTACTCCAACTAGATCACTTTCAGAAGTAAAATTTATTCCCCAAACCAAAGAAACAAAGACTCTATTCATGAAGAAAGTTTGATGGTCCACCTTACAGCCGCACTAAGCCCAAAGGGGATCATGTATGTGAAGGCTGCTGTATTGAGACTGCACAAGAAAGGAAGGTAGTATAAACACCAAGATATTTGGTATAGTTTGATAATGGAAGAAAGAGAATGGGGTTTGAGCCCACCACTTGCATCACTTGACAAGCAATTCCAGCATATATTGCATTCTAGTGCGCCAGTAGGACTTAGTTTGTGATGGCACACAAATACAAATAACATCTAGGCGTACAACCCCAGTTTACATCAATGACTCATGAGCATTGTCAAAAGAAAAGGTATAGGCAGAGGGAAACTTTAATACCATATGGAAAGCACTGACAACTCAATCTTGGGGTTGGGTAATAGGCCCGCCAGAAGTACCAAAATCTCAAATGACCAATACTCCAGACTGCCATCAAGCAATATTGTGAGAGCCCTGTTTATACCGAGTAACTAGAAATTTCTAGTGCAAATTTCAAATTTTTTTGGAATGAAACACACGGTTGCCATCCTAGACCAGCAGACCATTAATTGCATTGAACGATGCAGATATGGGAGCTAGGACTGGACACCGCGCGTAACCCAAATCAGTAAGTCCTCGTCACTTTTGTTGTGGTTGTGCTATTTAAGGTTTGTTTGAAAATACTGGAGCAATAAGCTTTTGTTCTATCTAACCCCAATACCCAGGCCTAAGGGCTGACAACCAAGATCATGGCTTCAACCATTGCCATTGGTCTGGGCTGCCATAATGGGCCCAATTCCCATCACATACTGTTCGCACCTCACTCAGTACACTTATGGTTCACCCCAACTTCTTTACCTGCATATTTCAATTGCTGAACTCCCTCTTTGCAGGAAGGTCTAAATTATTAAAAAGTTTGCATATGTCCCAGTGCCGCCCCCTTCCTCCATAGCCACTCGTAAAGGGCATGTTCCACACTCAACTGTGCCTTGTTGTCTTATACTACATCTACATAGGACAAAAAATAATTGCACTCTAGGTGTTTTGTACCAGTTCCAGCAGAGGTTGGAGTGTCTCTGGTCAAATGATACTGTGATACCATGCCACATCAACATTCTTACAATTTGAAGACCAATGACCAATGGACAGAGAAGTAAGTCCCTCCAAGACTTAAGACTTCTGACATGACCACACCTGACCTTTCAGTTCAAATAAATCGGAGACGTACGGATTGATGCCAACAGCCCATGAGACTGTTTAGGCTTTACAATACTCTATGAACAGAACACTCTACCTGATCAGTCTAGCAATCGACATAGAAGCCCTCAAAGACTAAGAAATGCACATTTGCACATTTCTCTAGCTGCTTAGGAGTTCCTTGTATTGTCTCACTTCTACGGTGAAATCCAATTCCGCTGTGAAACTCCCACAATCACATTGAAATTAGCAATATCATTGCCACTCATATATGACAAATGTGAAAGGGACGGAGGGAAACAGTCCATAAGGTTATCTAGATACCTCACCTACCAAATCATCAATGCTGACGGAGTCGCCAGCTTCAAAAAGGGCATCACAGCCCCAAAAGCCTCTTGTGAGAAACCATTCCATGTCTTCCCAGGAAAATCTGAGAATGTGATATAGAGCAGCAGGAATAGTGCATTCAAGCAATAAGAGATGGATGTTGCCATGGCAGCACCAATTGAACCCACTCCCAACTTGTAAACCAGCAGGTAACAGAGGGTAATTTGGATCAGCAGTGTGCCCAAGGCGCATAAGGTCATGGGTACCACCACACTCTGTGTCTGAAGGAACTTCAGAAGGGGCTGAATCATTGCATGAGCAAACAAAGAGGGTACCAGCCACCAGATATACTGGCTTGCAATGGCGGCAATCTCTTTATCTTGACCCATTAGTATCAAAACCGACTCCATGTTGTACCACAGTATGGCCAAAGGCAAGCACAGTATGAGCATACAAAGAATGGCAGCCTGCAAATACACTCCCATCAGACGATACTGGCCTGCTCCATATGCTTGTCCACACAACGTCTCCAATCCACTTCCCATGCCTAACTGTATCCACCACAAGATCCATTGGGTCATGATTCTTTGTTATTTCCGATATACCAATGGACACTGAAATTCCGCAATATTGAACCTATAGATCCCCATTGAAAGCTTTTCTAATTTTATAGGGGATGTAGATCACGTGGTTCACAAAGGAGAGAAATGATAAAGCAGCTAGATCCTTGAGAGACACGAATTACCAAGCAATATGGTCTCACAGCTACAAGGGATAGCACTTCTACTGCTCTCTAAAGTAACGTTCAAACAAACAAGGCTGAACCAGCTCAAACGGTTCGATAGTGGCCAGTGGATCCAGTCTCAAGACCGTAGGTCCAAGGGTGCCCTGCACTGGTGCCTGCACCCATGTTCCGTAAGCCTACACCAAACAGTCAACGTATTGATAATGGGATGAACGCCCGCAGAATACAGAGAGGGGCCCTGCGGAAAAAACCAGTAGAAGACTTTCCCACTAATTTGATATCAGTACAGGCTTTATTCTAGGCTTGCAAATTCCATTTGCGGACCACCTCTAGGTAGAGAAGGCTCGCAGAAGACACTGACCAGGAGAGTGAAGCCCGTAACGCTTGCAAGGGAACTAGCAATGGAAGTACTCGACAGCTCGAGCTCCCCCAGATGACCCACAGATATAAGGGCAACGGCGAGGACTGAATACTGCAGCAAGTTGGTGAGAACCATGGGCCCCGCTATCACACACTGCCTTCTCACCTCCGACCACATGCTTTCGTGTAGTGAACTCGTTTCCTCATCTGCACACAAGAATCACACAGTTGTTACGTCAAACATTGGCTCTTGTTCACATCGTTCGAGATTGGGTTGAAGTCGGGAATCTAGCAGTTTCATATGTCCTCGGTCTGTCGTGGAATGCATGCTTCCTGTCCAAGTGGTTCGAGAAAAGAGGAATTAATCACGACCACTGCATGCTTAACAAATAGCAGATTCTTACTAACCCGAATCCTATGACTGAGCCGACACTTGACAATCGTATTGCAAATTCTAACAAGCTGCACAGTAAGACAACTGGTTTTGCGAGAATAGCCCGTTGTAGTAAAGATTGCAAACTGGGGACATCTGGATGCGAGAACAAAGAGAACCTGCCCCGAAAAACATACAAACCCAACTTATAAGTTGACATGGCTTGATGTCCGTCACTACCCCACAATCAAGTTTCACCTGTCTCATTACAGCGACTCTTCCCGGAGGAGAAACGTGCATCAATTCCTCCAGACTCCTTGGCGTCTTCATTGTGAAGCAGCGGCACTGTCAACCTCTCTGCCGCCATCGCCACCTTACTACCGAGCTATTCCTTCACCACCTATTTCACACATTCACTCTCTCTTCAGCTCTCCACCCTCTCATGTTAGTCTATCCATCCACAGATCTCTCTCAACCATCAGCGTTGAGGTTCCAAGTGCCTCGTGGAAAAGCTGGTTGAGGCACTGCGCCGACACTTGTATCCGACACAGACGTATTCGAATCAGAATCAGACGAGGAAAAGTAGCAAAAGTAGCAGGCACATATTGGTCTCTTCCTCAAGGCCAAGGTCGAAGCTTGACTACTTTCCACAAGTAGGGGTTGATATCAACTCTGTGGCTTTCAGATGGTAGGCATGCGCACTGAGGGCTGAGCCTTACTACACAGTGTCTGTAGTCTATACTGGGTTTATGGTGCAGTGATTGTTGACAACCTGGTGATCAATTCTTGACTGGCACATTAGACCATTAGTGTAAAACAATTGATCATCTCCAAACTAAATGGAAGTCCTACCTTCACTGGAAGGGGAACCTTAAGGTGGGTCCACCCATCCCTGACAATGACCATCTCTGCTGATCGCCCCATTTTTGGAGGCTGCACAAATTTACAGTATGGGTCTGTATCCTTAAGTGTCCCCATCTATCCAAAGCGTTGAGTAGCACATGTCATATCAATGTTATATACTCTGTTCAACAACTAATCTCAACTTACGGGGATGAGGTGGGGATAAAGGAGCCAGTAGAGATTCCCAGAGTATGGATTATGGATCAAGATGGATTATGATGTAGGATGCTTTCATAACAGTTAAGTTGAATGTTCCATTCTGCAGTTTGTGACTCCTGGAATTTTACACAAAGGACTGTATCTGACAAGCTCACTTCTGAGGTAGACGGATAATGGAGATACAAAACACAATGAGGATCCCATGGAGGAGAAAGACACAAAGGAAGGGATAAAATTCTCGAAGGAGAACTTCCGGGATCTCTATATTGGAAGACAGATCATCAATGTCATCTAAGTCATCTAAGTCTAATCATTTTTTTCCGCAGAGCCTACGACCAGATTTGAACCGGAGACCTTTTCCATATGCAGTTGGCCCATGTGTGAAGAATTCAAATCTAAGACCAAGGGCAATTTCTTATGTATCCAAGTGCATCTCCCATCTAGCAATCTTTATTCATGTATCCGAGTGCATTTCCCATGTAGAGGCCCGGCAAGTGATAAAAATGCTGCCTCAGCGGGCCTGCCTGCGTGGCCCCACCCCCGCCCTCCACCTCGGCCCCCCTCGCGGTACCGCCGGGGCCGCGGCCACCGCGCGAGCCGCCCCCACCCCCTCCTACCCTCCGCCAGCGCGCAGGGTCCATTGCTCTCCAAAACATTGTCCTACATTCTCACTAAGCATTACTGTATTGCACGCATTTATCATGCATGCCCCATGAATGCAAGTAAACAGCCATCGCATCATGACTTTGCCATCATACAGTCATGTACATGTGCACATGCCTCCTCATACACATGTGTAGCGTGTCATTCTTTGCTTTGTTTTACCCTCCGAGATTGCTTGACAGCGGGTTGGCTGCTCAGTCGAAGCTTCACAACGGGATCCTGCTCTCGCTGGAGCAACTTGCAGCAGAGCACACACACAGGAAGGATATCGATAGTAGAGCCTGATTGTTTTTCTGTTTGTTAGATTATGCAAGGGGCAGGAGTAGACGGGTGTAGAGGGCGCTCTTGTTGAAACGCGCAATTCCAATGTTTACAATGGATGCCTGGATGGGTATGAGGCGCCTTCAACAATACTCCAGGCCCTCAAACAGAGTGGAAGCACAAGAAAAGCTTTGTCATGAGTGCACCCGCAATCGTAGGTAAGAGTTGACCATTTAGCTCCATTGGCAGCAGCACAAATCTGATCAATAGCTCACATGGATATCAGCAAGGTAGGAAACCACACCTTTCCTGAAGATGTCCTACAATGTACTGCATTTTCGAAGCTAGTACTCATATATGTTGTAATGCCCTCAACCCAGTGGTAGCAAATGAGAGTTATTTGCAGATACAAGTCAAAATCTACAATAATTTAGTAATCCAGCTTTGAAGGTGCACTGGGTTGTTACAGATCTGGTGTTGGATTGTGATGGCTGCAGGTTGCTTGAGCATATCTGGCAAACGGTGGCCAATGTATGCTTCGCAATTTACCTGCTTCCCCTATCCACTTCCAAATTTGTTGTTGGACATGCTGATTTACCAATTTACTATCTCATACTTAATCAAAACGATAGGTTTTTAAGAGTTTAGATTTCCTGCAAGTTCATTTTGTTGGCTCCTTGATGGAATTTGTGTTACACTTTCTTTCCCTCCGTTGTTGCCTGAGCATGACAATGTCCAGAGCCTCTTCTTTCATTTGTTGTCATGTGTAAATCTGGCATGGGCGATCCACGATGCTCCCGCACGTAACATACACGGCGCTGCACGGCACTCACATTTTCCGAAATGGATTCAAGCCTAACGTTTTGATGCACAACACCCTTGTCAACATGTATGTAAGTGCATGAGCATCGTGGATGCTCCTGACCAAGTGTTCAGTAGAATGCCTCAGCGATCTTCGATCAGGTGGAATATAATGTTGGCAGGATTTACCAAGCATGGGTGTGGTAGGAATGCTTTGGAGACCTATGAGCAAATGATACGCTAAGGGGTGAAGCCCAACCACATTGCGTTTGTTTGTGTTTGCAATGCGTGTGCAAGCTTGAGAGCCCTGGAAAAGGGGAAAGAGGTCCATGGTGACATCGTCAACGCTGGAATTGTACCAGATGTCATTTTGAACACTGCCCTGGTGGACATGTATGCCAAACAGTGTTTTTTTCTTCAAATTTTGAAAAGAACAGGACTGGCTACTTAGTTTTGCAGGAAATAGCCATATTTTCTGCTCATCCACTGAAATTTGGACAGAATCATCCTCCTCTGTACTTTCATCCATGTATATCATCCATATTAGGCGAATTCATTTGAGATTTATATTTGTTTTTGAGAATTTTGGCGATTTCATCCATGAGAAAACAGGGAATTTACGACAGAATATTCGATTTTGATTTTTGAGGTCAAGAAAGTGCAAAAAATTTCCGGAAATAAAAACACTGATGCCAAATGTGGGTGCATTAAGGATGCGAAAGGAGTTTTCAACACTATGGCTGAACGAGATGTGGTGTCATGGAACACAATGCTTGCAGGGTATACACAGTAGGGACATGGTATGGAGGCTTTGGAGACCTATGATCAAATGATGGGGGAAGGGTGAAGCCCGACCACATCATGTTTGTGTGTATTTGCAATGCGTGTGCAAGCCTGGCAGCTCTGGAAAAGGGCAAAGAGGTCCATGGTGACATTGTCAGAGCTACAATTGTACCAAATGTCATTCTGAACAATACCCTCGTGGACATGTATGAAGGGAGTGTGGTAGTGTGGATCAACATCCAAAACCAGATAAGTCGTCCCAGCAAGGCAAGGATGTATGCATAATTTGTGCAAAGCATGGATAGCTGAATGAGCAGAAATAGAGTTTGGGTCTGGAATGAATACTTTTCTGACCCCAATGCTTGTGGTGTGCTTGTGCAAGTCTGACAGCCCTGGAAAAGGGCAAAGAGGTCTATGGTGACATCATCAAAGCCGGAATTGTACTTGGTGGGCATGTATGCCAAATGTGGTAGCATTGAGGATGCAAAGGGAGTAGTTGACAATATGGCTGACGAGGTATGGTGTCGTGGAGGGTGATGATCGCAGGATATGAAGCTGCATGCCTTCTGTTTGATTTTCTTATGTGTGTTTGCTACTTTTAATGTTGAGTGCTTGTTTCCCGTGTGTTCCTCAAAGCAGTGTTCTAACAATGTGGTCCCGTGCCATTGTATGCATGGAGTAGCGGTTTCTCTTTGTACTGAGTTGCAATGTCTGTATTTCGCAGTTATGTGTGCTCTGAGTGGATGTGTAACTGATTGCCTGTATTTGATATACTGATGTTTCGGTGTGGTTACGTTTTTTCCATGGTGCTTATGGTTGTAGAGCAAACACAGTACCGTCATACCAGTCTAGAATATATATTACTGCATGTATGTTCTTCTAAGGATAGTGGTAGGAGTTTCAGTACAATGACAGACATCTCGCTTCAAGGTTAGAATGTGTTAGTGGGAGACAAAGTAGGCTGTTGAAATCAGACCTCATCAGTGTAGTTGATTTCACTGCACTTAATGTACCCCACTTGTATGCCTTGCCTTAATGTCTTCAGTGGCCTTCCTACTTGATGGGCAATGTCTTTATAAATGTGGAAACAGTGACGCTAGGTGGGCACTGACTCTCGGTTGCCTTTGTGCAGGAAGTCGTATTGAAAATTCAAAGCAATCCACAACTTGTACCTCTTTACTTAACAGGTTTCCATTTGCAAATTGAATTGTGTTGCAAGAGGGATAAATGATGCAGTATATGGATCAGAGTCTGGTTGTGCCAATCATAAGGGTTTTGTGTGATATTAAACTCTCCTGGAGGTCATGTACTTATTACCCAGCAATATGTCTTTACCTGAATTTGTCAAACTGCTCTATGCACCTGATGACAAACTGGTTACAAAGAATTGTTGTTCTGACATTGAGAAAAAGAATGTTATTGTAGACGAAAAGAAACGTTGACACCGATCGCGTATATGATGCAAATTATCTCAAATGATACCAGATTGCTCTTGTATGTAATGGCAGTGCATAAACCAGTCCAATACTGGTTTCAACCTTAAACAATATTGGAATGTTATAGTCGTTCACTTATATAATTGTCGAACAGTACTTCCAAAAGTGATATGCCCAAATGTGTTCATACACATTTGTTCAATGTCCCTCCCTGTCACACCTGAGAAGCGTGTATCATCGCACCATGCTTTTGAAACCTCATCTGTATGCATGTGATATTGGCAGGAACATGAACACAACTTAGCAGGAAGTATATGAGACACTCAAGATCTCTTCCAATGTCAAGAGCTGAAACCCTGGACACATTTCACTATTTCTGATCCCGTGTTTTCTCAATTTCATGGCTGTTGCAATCCACTGTCATGTTGTCATAAACAATGGCTCCAATGAGACAGTAGGACAAACGTCCCATTGGACATCATCAATATTGCTATATGTGAAATCAAGCTCTTACAAACAAGGGCATATCTTTGCATAACCATGACAGGTCGAGTTGCGAGATAAGGCCACAAGCTTCCATCTTGAGGCTCAGAAGACCCTTGCAGGTTGATGCGATTGCTACCGAACTATCTGAGTGTTCTATTTGTGAGGTCACGGCAGCAAGTGAGATCCAGTTTGTGCAGACCTATGCAGCCCACCATAAGACCTGTGTTGCCAGTGTCTGTTCTGCCACGACACTTGCTCACACTTGCTCTTTCAATGCGTTAAAACCTTTGCCTATGAACTCAAGGCCAAGCCCAGAAATGTCATAGTCATCCAGCTATGTTTGGCCTTTGGAGGCCATGGAGACAGTCAGGAAACAAGTTTCTAGAAGCGCCTAAGGTGGCTACATGGAACATACCACACGACCTTCGTTGAGTTCTGGATCCACTGTTCAGACGTTTCCTTTGGATATTTTTGAAATGTTGCCTCAACCCTGAGGGCAAGTGATAAAAGCTCGGCCGGCGAGAGCAACAGTGCTGCAAGAAAAAAGACAATATGTATAGTGAACCCTAAAGACAAAATGAGGAAGGACTTCTAAGAGAATCTCAAGAGAAGGCCAATAACAGGGAAATGATAACAATGAGAACTCTAAATGCGCACATTGGGAAGGCTACTTCATGGTGTGCAGCAGAAAGAAAACACGAGGGGGACAACAGGAGCAAAGAGAACTACGGTGGTGACACCAACCTGTGAAAGCACTTTGATGGAGGGAACGTCTGATTTGTTTCTCGAGATTGTCCTCTGTAGTTTACAGACTGTGGGCGATGAAGATGACTGAACCGTTCAAGCGACATGAATACTGAAGCAAAACGTCTCTATGCGAAGCGTCCTCTTCCGCCTGTGTGTACGCACTGGCGAGAACACAATTTTGGAGACAGAGAATGAGGGGACGAAGATGCTGGGGACAGGTGACACTACAACAGATGAGCATTTTTATGACTACAAATATGACTATTTTTTCAGTCCTATATGCGTTCATGACTACATGACTCTGAAGTGAAAAAAACGGCGTGATAGCGACTAGTCTTTAGGACTGCGTTTTGCAAGTCATAGCTGTGACTGCGTGCGTGGCACCTGGAGTCATGCAAAGGAGAGTGATGTAGTCACAATTTTATGATTTACATATTACTAACTATATGACTACATTGTCTGCTGAGCGTTGCCTACATGAAGAGGCTTCAGTGGAACACGTGCACCACTACGCAAGCGACACGTCACGCATTCGTGAGCGGATCATATGACTATATGTCTGCAGAGCGATGCCTACATGGAGAGGCGCCGGATGGACAGTGCGCCACTGTGGATTTAACACGTCATTTTTGAATTATTTTTTAATAATATTTTTAATTTTAGTAAATCAAATTATAAATTATAAAATTTAGATTATTAATTGATTTAAATTCTTCATTATATTTTTGGGAAAATATAATGGAAGGCCAACGGGGCTTGTACAAGTCTTATAAATCAATATTACAAAATTCCAAATTGGACAAGCATCCCCATGGATGCCTCAAACTCTAATGCGGAGCAAAAATTAAGCAAACCGACACAAGGGCAGAAGTCTTTTAGTACTACTATAGTTCTGGTATATTACAATGAAGGACTCTATTTGCAACTATCGAATGCAATATTCCTTACAATTGCATTTGGCCAACAACTCCGAAACAAACTTGGTGGCAGTGTGGCAGTCACCACACACCCGAAGATTCTTCACAAGATGGAGAGACATCCCTGCAGCTCATCAGCCCAAAACCTCAATTGTCCCACCATTGACTGGGGTCAGAAAAGTTCCACAGCTTCTCCTCGTCTCTGTTACCTGTTTTTTGATACTTTCTTGTTGTCACGTTGGCAATTTTATGTCAAAGTCACTCCAAACTATCAAAGGTTCACTCAACCAGCTAATTTGCAGAATTCATAATGAAAATTGAGGGTCGATTCTGATAAGAGGGAAAAACGGGGTGAAATGTGTTGAAGAATGTGCATTGATTAACAGTGCCTGATTTGATCAATTGTGTCGTTGCTGCTGCGGCTTCTAATTGACCATCTATCCATGCACAAATCATGCATACATCCTCGCCTTACTGCTAGCAGCTGACAATGATAGCCTAGAATTGTTCCAGCAAACACCCCGACCCTACTTATCACACTAGTTCATATGCTCAATTGCATCTGCTACTCTCTATAATCCAACAGGCGTTCACGTTCTTGCCTCGATTGTCCCACCATTGACTGGGTTAGAAAAGTATTCATTCCACAGCTTTTCCTCGTCATTTGCCCCTAGGTAAGTGAAGATGTAGTATGGGGGGGAGCGTCAAGTAGAGAGAGAGCGTCGTGGATGGACATGAGCTCAGAATGGTGGCAGGGCCAGGGAGCCGGAGGGAAATACTCCGACCGTTGCCGGTGTGATAAATTCCATATCCTACATTAGGTTTGGTGAGGGATCCATCAGTGTAGTGTGAGTTTGTCGGGGGATACTTGAGGGTGGTGTTTTGTTGATATATGGAGGGGATTGGGGGAAGGGGGGTTGCTGGTATTACTTGGGGGGGGCGCGGTTATGCCATGCCCAGGCTTTGTTTGTTTTGACCCGGGGAAATGTGGTGGCTACGTGGGTGTGGAGGGGTGTAGCTGGGTAATTGATGGTGACCTTCATTTTATGAGTTATGGTTAGCAACTGGTCTAGCTGGTGGAAAAAAGGTGTCGGTATGTTTGTATGAAGGGGGTTTTGGACATGTAGAATCAGAGTTATGGTAGGTTCTTTCCTCTTGAGATACTTGGGAAGAGGGGGGGTATGAGCGTACTTAAGCTGATTTGGGTCAATTGTGGCGAGTAGATTGACCCCTTCCGGGAGTCGTAGGAGAGGGTGGGGGGTGCTAGGTGTATTTTGCTGTGTGAGGATGAGGATTGTGGAGGCAAGAAGAGAGGAGTGTGCTGCGAATCTTGCCCATTGGAGAGCTTCATAAGCAAGAGGGCCAGAGGGGGGGTGGGCAAAGCCTTTACCCTCCCAGGTATGTTGGGTAGCATTACCGGTAGCTCCAAAGAGACAATCCCTGTGGTGCGGGCTGGAAAATGTGTGCAAGTCCATAGGACATGTCAGTGGATTGGAATAATATGAGTGAGTAAGCTCGAATGTATGGATAAGCAAGGCGAGAATATCTTGGGGTATGGCATGGTGTGCGCATGCCATTTCTAGTCGGGTGAGGGATCGTGGCTTCTTGGGGGGGGTGTCTTTGAGGTAGCAGTCTACGAGCCAATATAATTCGGTCGCGAAGTCTTGTTTTGGGGGTTGTAAAGATTGTGGGTATGAGTTTGCAACATAATACTTCTCCCACAACCATGTTAATCTGTTATTAGGAATGAGTCCAATGAAGCGGCCGTGTTGAGCGTAAATATTGGAAAGGGTTTAGGCATATGAGATAATCAGGGGGCTGGAACCGACGCCATAGCAGTCTGTAGGGAGTTGGGTAAGAGCATTAGGAGAACTGGACCATAGGTTAAAGCGGCGGTTGAGGTGTTGGAGTTTGTGAGCTAGGATAGCTAGGTCGTCAGCGTATGCGGCAGCAAAGATTTCACTAGGGGGAGGTTTTATAATGATAGCTGAGATTGCCGCGTTCTAACCATCTTAGTAGTGGTTCTAATTTGGGTTTTTGGGTCTTTGGCTCTTAGGGTTTTACGGGTTACATAGTTTAGTTTAGGGTTAGTTATAATATAGTTAGTTTAGGATTAGCTGCAATATAGTTTTGTTTTTAGGGTTTTGTTTTTTTGTGGGATGGGGACATATGGCTTTACGTTTGTAGGGTTTTCTTTTTCAAGTTTTTCCAAGGGTTGGGAGTGTAACTCTTCCGGAGGTTATAGTGGGTCACAATACGGTACTCTACCTCTCTCTCGTGCTAGGTCATGCCGCGTGTTTATCGACGTGTCACGCTTGAGGATTCGTTGCCGGCTGTGCCACACCCACCTGCTGAGGGCGAGACAGCACGTTCGCCTCGTCTACGAGTTAGGCGGCATCGCCATGTCCGCACAGCTTTGCCCCCACGGCCACCACCTCGAGGTCGTAGGCCGCCGAGTCCAGAGGCTCGAGCCCCGGGGAGACCCCGCCGGGACCGCCTCTTCAAGATTGAGTGTTGGTGCAATTGGTGTTGGGCATGACTACCGGTTGGGAGGACCACACCGATGATGCGGCGACCCCAGGTTGTGCAAAAACATTACACCAAGTACGAGATTGCTGATGCAGCAAAGGTAAGTCGTCCATATATCTTCTCACGTACTCCTCAATTAAGAGTACTATATCTAATGAAACCTCGTGTTTGTGAATTGAGTATTGATGCATTTCATATCATGCATCTTGCAGCCCCGTCTTGATGTCCAAGCTCGCAATTTTTTTGCTGAAAAGACATACCGATGCGAATTTCTTCCTTCTTACGAGCCCCACCCTATTCCGGATGTGAACATTTTTTTCTCGCAACATGACGTAGATGCAGTTTGTGAGGTAGCGGGGTACGATGCGTGTTTTTCTATTTTTGGGCACCGGGCTAGGTGCTTGCCACCTACGCACACACATTCGTCATCCTCGACATCGGCACCCCCATCATCACCATCATCCGCATCGTCCGTTCCTCCTATTGTAGATTGTTTTTCCTCATCACCATTGCCATCCGAGGTCCCTCATACCGACCGGCTACGTGTCCCTTCCTCTCCATTGCCGAGACCGCAGCCGCCACCGAATCCAAGTTCGACATCCTCGACATTGGCACCCCCATCATCACCATCATCCACATCGTCCGTTCCTCCTATTGTACATGTTCTTTCCTCATTACCATCGCCATCCCGGCCATCTCGGCCAGTACTACCTCCACAAGATCCCTCATACCAACCTACATGTCCCTTCCCCTCCACTGCCGAGACCACAGCCGCCACCGAGTCCGTATCAGGGTCCTCCGGCAGAACCCGGATGGATCCCACCACCTTTGGGGACTGTGTATGACTGGGACCGATGGATCACTAGGTTCCCACTCCGGGAGAAGGGCCCCCGAAGTGATGGACGGGCGCCGCCCCCTAGGAGAGGTGGACCGAATGATTCGCACGGTTGGTCCGCGCCTTCGCCGGCCTGATGACGGCACCATACGTCATCGTGGTGCTAGGGAGCTATTCACGATGGGAGTCCAACCCCATTTCTACCAATGTCTTGTGCCTTGTCCAGTTCCGATTCCCGAGGGTGAGCCCTTTTTTTTGGACCCTGGTATGGGTCGCAGACTTTTTTTTATGGAGGATGTAGTTTTGGAGGGAGGAGAGGATTCTGTGGATTTGTTCCCCTATTTTGGGCTGAGGTACACCCACCGGAAGTGGCAATTATTGCAGACACACGGCCTTGGGTCCTTGATCCATCCTTACATCCTTGTTGTGAACGACAATGATGTAAGGTCGAGAAATTTGGGCCGCAAAGCCCATATTTATTGTGACGGAAACCCCGATGTATACGGCAACATGGCTGGGCTCATCAACAGTTCAGTTACCTTACCGCCGGGCCACACTGCCAACGTGTTTTGGGATGAGCGCCATGACGGGGATAGTAGATTGGACCCTAACATCACCACTTTTGTGATGACATGTGCAAGGAGGACTATCAGGGCTGGAGAGGAGTTGTTTGCAGAGTATGACTTTAGGCGTTAGCCGACTTTCATCATGTGTAGATGGACGTAGGAAGACATTTTGTACATTGAGGTGGCTTCCTCCACCGTGTATATATATATATAGGCATTGATGTGTATTTGGATGCAGTTTTTCATGCTATATTCAAGGGAGTTTGGACGTTATATGTGAATTTGGGTATTTTGAATTGTATAGTGTCTCCTTCATGTGGTAAAGCAATGTATGTATTTCCCTCGTGTGTATAATGTGTACTTTGGGTTTTATCCTGTATGATAATGAACAACGCCATGTATGGAAACTGATAATGACATGGTTGTTTTTGGCATCTTAGGATGCCGGCCACAACCCCACGACGTTAATTCATGAAGTTCATGATCTTGTCATGAACCGGGATTTTGTTCCTTCGGAGGGGGGTGCGTATCAAAGGGACCCAACCCCGTCTGAAATGGCGGTCTCCGATGATGAGGACAACAATGACAATGGAATTATGCATGTGGCAGCAATGGAGGACCTCTTAATGCATCAGATGGTAGATGAGGACACAGACTCTTTGAATGACATAGAAAAGAAGCCAAAACTCCCCTATACGAAGGGGCCAAAGTGAGTAGACTTTCAACCATCTTGTTATTACTGAATTTGCAAATCCGTTTTGGCATAAGCAATGTGGGTATGTCTGCCATAATGCGGACTATTGCGGACTACATCCTTGCCCCACATTTGAAGCCGAGAATGCCACGATCAAGAAAAGAGGCAAGATCAGCCTTGGATGCTGTGGGGATGGGCTATAAGATTTTTCATGCATGTCCATGTGATAAAACCCTGTACTACTGAGAGGATGCGAAACTCACAAAGTGTCCAAAGTGCAACAAAGACCGATATCGGGATGATGTTCAAGGGAAGAAAGCCCCGCGCAAGGTATACCTGCGCCACAAATACACTTGTATATTGCATTCTACCTTTTTGCAACCGCTACAAGATGTAAGGTTTTACTTAGAGATATGAATGACACTGATTATGATATGGGGCCGACATGGGGATGGTGCCAGAAAATGCATTACTTTCCAATCATCCCGCGACTGCAGACACATTACCGAAGCCCCTCATTGGCACAACTGATGAGATGGCACGCCTCGCATCGGAGCCCCCCGGGAAAGGTGTGCGGGCCACAAGATTCACAAGCATGGAGGCATACTGAAGAGATGTGGCCTTTTCTCTTGGAGGACCCACGACATGTCCGCCTCGGCTTCTCCTCGGATGGGGTCAACCCATACTCTGTCCAGTCATGTAGTCATTCCACTTGGCCGATGACCATGGTGAATTACAACATCCCTCCGTATCTTTCAATAAAAAAAAGACCATATCATGTTGGCTGCCATTGTACCGGGTGAGTGTTCCCATTTCATGCTTATTATTTCTTTGGATTTTACATTAATCTTCTTCTCTTTGGCGCAATTCCGATGGAAGATTGATGAGTGACGTAATCATGTAGTAAGATGTGTCATTCATTATGAAGTATAATTAGCATGGTGGAGCATTGAAACAATTAATGGTGTGAATGTCTCATAGGGAAAAAACAAGTGAAAGACATGGACACGTACTTGCGACCTCTAGTTGATGAACTGAATGAGTTATGGAGGGGGGTCCCGGCATTGGATGCTTCACTTGACCCTATGGCCGGACAATCTTTTCAGATGAGAGGCATCTTGCTTTGGACAATGCATGATTATCCAGGTATATTATGTTCCCCATGAGAAACCCGCGTACATTTACCTGTCAAGGGATTATTGATGAGGATTGGGATTGATTGAAGTAGCGGCGACAGTCTTCTGCACCGTAGTGGGGTAGATGCACATGGAAACTTTTTGTCTTTCCTAATGTGGCGGAATGTCTACAGGACTTACTGTTTGCTCGGGGTTGAGCACTAAAGGGTACCACGCATGCCTGCATTGTGGTGATGAACTTGATGCACAAAGCTCCAGCAATCTTCACAAGATGGTGTATCCCAACTACCGCAAGTTTCTTCCTATGAGCCATCATTGGAGAAGAAGAGACAAACACTTGTTTGATGGCAAAGTGGAGTTACGTCCCCCACCTGTGACACCATCCAGGCACTTTTGGGAAGACTGATGGAAGGAGGCCCATCCGGAGGGGTCCGGTGAAGTGGAGGTCCCCGGCATGAACCGGCTTTCAATCTTCTACGAGTTGTCATATTGGGCGGTACATATTCCACAAAAACACCATCAATATTGTTATGCATGCATGTGATATTGCATGTTTTGTATGATTTCCATTGTTACTTTCACGACAAAATAGACGTGTAAGAATTTGTGGGTGGGGATATGTGTAGGACCTGAAGATTCGTCATCTTCTAGATTCCATGCATATTGAGAAGAATGTTTGCTCGTCCCTTTTTCGTGTTCTTCATGGCACGCTGGCAATGAAGGGAGTGGCTGCGAAAGGAGATTCTCTCGGTGTTAGAAAGGAACTTGAGGAGCAGGGTCGCATGCCCCATCTATGGGCCGAAGAAAATGGTGTGGACCCAAAGGGTGTTGTACGGTGGAAGTATAGGCGTGCACCTTGGCAATGGACAAAGGAGGAATACAAGAAAGTGATAGCCACCATAGGAGCTTTCCGAACACCAACTGGTTATGGGTCATCCCTCTATATGAAGTTCAACGAAGACGGGGTCCATGGTTTGAAGTCTCATGACTACCACAATCTATTGCAAGACATCTTGCCCATTGCAGTACGTGGGACATTGACTCCCGAGGTTCGCGAAACAGTCTATAGATTGGGAGCATTGTTCCGGTGGATTTGCTCCAAAGAGCTGGAGGAAGCGGACTTTCCACGCATGAAGAAGGAGGCGGCGGTGGTCATGTGTATGTTGGAGATGCACCTTCCTCCCTCCTTCTTTGACATCCAAGTGCACTTGGTAGTGCACTTAGTGGAAGAGGCTTCGATTGCCGGCCCCATTCATTCTCGGTGGATGTACTACCTTGAGCGATACATGAAGACTTTGAAAGCACATGTAAGACAAATGGCACACCCGGAGAGTAGCATGGCGGAGGGGTATACATTGCAAGAGGCTATGTTCTACTGCATGGAGTACTTGGCAAGGGTGGATAAGGAAGCCCCTCCAATGTGGAAGGAAGATGAGGATGTACGAACCAATGACATCGTTTTGCCCAAAAATTCAAAGAGGGTAAAATTACCCATCATGGTGATTAACCAAGCGCATGAGTTCATACTGAAGAACACCCCATCCATACATGAGTGGGAGGCAAGATACAATAACCTTGTTCAGCAACAACATGAGGAGACGGTTGCGTGGAGGCGGAACCATGCAAGGGCGATTACACGCGCTCCGCGAGCAAGGGGCCGGCGTAGGGAATGTGCCTTCACAAGAATTGCCCATGGAATTGCAGCCTCTAAGTTCATTCCGCCATTGGCTTCGGACTGAAGTAGAGGATAGCATTGAGAAAGGTGAGGTGGTTTCAGATTTGGTGCAAGACATTGCAAGGGGCCCCTCTCAATTTGCGACCTCATACACGGCGGTTTGGGTTCATGGTCGTCATTTCCGCATTCGTGCTCTTGACATGAAGCGCAAAACAACGTTTGATTCTGGCTTGTGTGCCTCATATTGGCAAGACTTCGTGTGGGGCAGGGGAGATACATGACCTACCATAAGCACACTCAACTACTTTGGAGAGCTTGAGAACATACTCCAACTTCAGTATACAAGGCACCAGCCTCTTATCTTCAAGGCAAGGTGATTCTAGCCACATCTTGTGGGGCCATCCGCAACAATAGTGGAAGACGAATGTGGTTTCATGCGCGTTAATACAGATAGGCTCGAGTCTACTCATCGTCCCTCCAATGAGCCTTTTTCATGGCCTTCGGACATGGAGCAAGTTTTCTTCTTCGGATCAGGAAATTGGAAGGTAGTTGTGCATGCTCAGCCAAGAGGAAGACATATCTATCATGGTCGGGGATCTACATGGGGCGAGGCAGATGCGGAGGAGGAAGAGACTGGTCATGATGACGCTGATGTTGGCCGAGGTTGGATAGAGGGGGTACAAGAGAATGATGACGCCCCGGACAATGCATCCCGGACCCTATACGATGAGGCTCCATCAGATGCGGATGTTGGAGAAGAAGATGAAGACATGGTAATTGAAACCGAGGTGGAAGATGATTCAGATGTGCCTTTCGGTGACCAGGCCATTTATGACAATGACTCTAATGAGCAAGAAGACTTGCAGCTTGATGAGGACAAAGAAGCTCCGGATGATGATTTTCAAGTTGATTAGACACGTAATCAAAGCTACATAATAATTCTCGCACAGAATTGTACCCATCCCTTCGATTGATTGTACATGTACATGCATGTAGCTTATTTCTATGATTGATTAATAAAAAATCCATGAAAAAAATCCTTTGTAGGTGTGGCGATCTAGGAATAATTCTAATGAAGTTGTGACTCGAAAAAGTGACTCTAGGATTGTTGAGTTTTTGTACGAGGGCAAGAAAACCGGAAACAAAATCAAGCTTCCTAACCGGTTAGAGAACCGGCATGGTGATTATAAGGGTGTTATACCCGGAGCAAGATCCGGAGCAAATGAGGATGGCGTAGAGGCGGTTCTAGATAATACAAGTGTAAGGGTTAGTGATGGTAGTATGAAATTACAATGTTGGGGAGATTAGGTGCACAATATTAATGAGATTGTCCAAGTAGGAAATTAATTAGTTGGGCATTTGGCATTTGGCTAAGACAATAGTTGTAAGTTGTAAGCTTAGTGTATTAGAGGGGCAGAGAGATAGATGACAGGGTTGAACGTTTGAACTTTGAACCCGAGACCCACAACTAATATTCTAGCGGCTTATCACCAGGCCACAACCCTTTTGTGTATAGTTTTACACACATACACAAAAATGCTAGAAAAAATAAAAATAAATAAAAGTGGATGAATCCCATAACCGGTACCATGGAACTGGCATTTCTTAAGATGGCATAACCGGTAGATTGAGAACCGGACAAAAAAAAATCCGTGTGTTTATTGAGAACCTGTAACCGAGATGTTTTTCAAACCTATTGGTATACCCTGCCCCAGCCATCCATTTTTTTCAAAGAATACGCCATAACCGGGACCGTGAGAGGGCTCAAAACATGGTACCCGGCCAACATTGGTCACAACCCCCTGCATTTACAATATCTATGATTGCGGATTTGTCCTTCATAATGTTTTTTTTTTAGCTCTATTTTGTTTTGTGAATGCAAACCCCAGACCACTACATCCATAGAAAAAATTGGACCCAAAAATAATTAATTTAAAAATTAATTTAAAAAAAAAAAAAAAACAAGTTTCTTTCACTCACTATTGTGGAACTCTCTATGGAGAGTGCATGAAGTTGAAAAGAACTCAACTTGGGAGTGCAAATGAGGGAAGAAAATATGGTTTTCAGTCCAAATGATTTTTGTTCACTCCCAAAATTTGCACACGCATTGCAAACGCTGTCATTAAGCATACGGTTTGGGAACGGAATAAAATAAAATCATGTGCATGTGCAAAAAATCATCATCCCACCTGAGGGCACGAGGAGGAGGATGTGGCGGCGGCCGTCAAGTTTGTTGGGATCGGCACCAATGGAGGGTAGAAAGAACTCTGGCCTTGTTATACAACAACAGAGAATGAGCACTATAAAGATTGGAAGAAGGGGATCAATTGACCCTGGCCTCAACCATGACCTTTGCAAAAAGACACTAAATAGGGCCACACTGCGACTCCCGGACGTCGCAGGCCCGTCGCATTACCGCTGACGGGCGACTTCTAGCAGTCGCAACCCCCGCGAGGTGGCGTGCCCTCGCCACATGGCGGCCAAGGGGAAAATGGCATCCTTGCGACTCCCTAACATCGCGGCCCTGCAGGAGCGTCGCCCCAGCAGGCATGCGACTGCGGGGAATCGCAAGGTCCTCGCCATTGTGGCATTTCGGCGACGTCTGGACGTCGCAAACCCAACACGACCTGACTCAACCCTCCCACGTGCCTAAGTGTGAGGGGGTGTTGTTGCGATTCCCGACAATCACAGCCTTGCGGGAGCGTCGCAGAGGGTAAGTGCGACGCCCGGGCGTCGCAACCCCCAGCTCGCTGGCGGGTCATCCCCAACAGCAGCGACGTGGCGGAATCGCAAGCAGGCGAAGCGTCACCGGAGTGGCGCGGCGGCGACGGGCCGACGTCGCAATTTTCGGGCCGGGCGCCTGCGCGGCGCTGCAGTCGCAAGAGGGTCATTGTGTCCGGCGCGCCCGGGGTCCCGGCGTCGCTAACCCCCCCCTAAACATAGTAGTGGGTCTCTTGCTCGCAAAAATACTACCACACATTGAAGTCAATATTACTGTAATGCACGCATCCATCATGCATGCCCCATGAATGCAAGAAGTACATCCATCGCATCATGACTTTGCCATCATACAGTTCTGTATGTGTGAATATGGCTCCTCGTATGCTCATATTAGAGACCATGAACATTCAAATTTGAAATTTGAAACAACATTCAATGTACCTCCAAAACGAATGGACGTCATTTAGCGGATGATTGTTGTCATTCATGTGATTGACCACACTACAAGAGATGAGCGTTTTTAGGACTACGGCTTTTGCGGAGTCATAAAAACGGCATTAGGTACATGACTACAGAACGCTGAAATGCGTTGCAGTCATAGTTTTATTGTGCAACAATGGACTCTCCTTTGATATTTAAACTGTCATCTCTATCATTGATGACAACAAAAGCCTTGGATACTGCTATGTAGGATCTTCCTTCTTCTGTGCTTGCATCGGCTGAAGTTTGATTGACCTCACTACTACTTCCAGGATCGATCTCCCTCTTCTTCTTTGGACACTCCCTCTCCCAGTGGCCTCTCCACAATTATTACATCTGGTTCTCTTCTTAAGCTCACTGATTCTCTCATTGCGCTGCTTTTTCTGCTCCTCAGACAGTCACTCTTGCAGTCTACTTCCACCGGCTCGGTTATTTCCCTTTCTTGCGAAGAAAGCTCTATCTCTTTGCTCATCGGCATTCCCTCGTTCTTTATTCAATGACTCTTCCTTCAGGAGCCTTGATGTTAGATTCTCCAATGTTCTATTCTCAGGAAGTACACTATCCCACGCTGATAAAAGATGTCTGTAACTAGGCGGCAGACTACACACAATCTTTGTAATCACGGATCTCTCTGAAGTGACATCTCCTAGGTCACTCAATCTATTTGCCATAGACTCAATGGTACTAATATGAGTCGAAATATCATCGTTCTCTCTCATTCTGTACTCAAAGAACTTTTGTTGAAGGATATGGATGTGTAGTAATGGATATCACTACATGACTCCGGAAAGGTAGGGAGCATTGGTCAAACATTGTTGACCACGATGACAGGGATGGTTTATATGACTCGCGTCATATGGAGGACTACACGTGGATGAATTTTCCTAGAATCGTATGACTTCATGACTAAATTTGGTTTTACAACTCTAATTTTACGACTGCGTCACTATACGTATCATTTTGAAGGCACATACACGAATGTATTCATCCATTGGGTAAGTTTATTCATCACTTTTTTTTGTCTCCCGCCACACCATATGTTTTCTTAGTATCCACGAGCCTAGAGCATGGAACGCGATGATCGCAGGATGTGCAGGGGCGTGGGATGGAGGCTTTGCAGACCTATTCTTGAGCAAATGATGCAAGAAGGGGCGAGGATAGGCACAGCGAGGCACTACAACACACTATGGTTTTCAGCACCGTCGGTATTTCACTATGAATTTCACTGTTTGCCACATTTCACTATTTCTAGCACCACGTAGTGAAATGTGTTGATATTAATAAAACAATTCACTACAACTATCAAAAGTTTCATTACAGAGTCCTTTATTCTACCACCCCTAAGTCAAACATTGACAGCTGTAATTCTGAAAATATAATTGATAATATATATTTCAATTTCAATAACTCAAAGTGAAAGTTTCTACTATAACTTTACTAAAGTGTTCAAACCAGCCCAATGGTAATATATTTTACTACCACTATCAAATGTTTGTCTACATGGTGTTTTGGTTTCCTAGACAAGCCTGGTAGGAGGATTTTAGCCTCTTACCTAGAATGAATCAAAGTGCAAAAGGTTAAAAAGTCAAAAAATTGCTAATAAGGTTGCCCATTAGGGTAATCGTGAACACAGAGGAGGGCTGGGACTTGGCGTTTTTTTGTCTCCTTCGCCACACCATGTAGCCGAGGGATGGAATGCGATGATAGAGGATATGCAGGGGCGTGGGATGGAGGCGTTGAGCAAATGATGCGGGAAGGAGAAGAAGAGGAGGAGATGAGACGAGGATAAGCTCGCCGTTCTTGGGAGAGTCAGCTTGGTCTTAGTAGACCGTGTTTCAATCTCTGCCTACTCAGCTGCACCGTGGTGGTTCGATCTCACAGACCAATCCGACATTACCTGACTACAGACACAAGCAGCACACACAAGAGGTCTTTTTGGGTTGATGGTCAGTCAAGTCATGACACAAGCTCAAGGACAATGTGGTGAGGGCACCTTCTTCTTTGACCTATTTCAGCCTGTTTTGCCATCTCACATCATGTTTGTGTGCATTGCAATGCTTGTGCAAGCCTGGCAGCCCTTGAGAAGGGCAAAGAGGTGCATGGGGATATCATCGAAGCTGGAATTGTACCTAATGTTATTCTAAACACTGCCCTGGCAGCTCTGGAAAAGGGGAAGGAGGTCCATGGTGACATCTTTCAGAGCTGGAATTGTACCAAATGTCATTCTAACAATACCCTAGTGGACATGTATGCAAAATGTGGGTGCATCGAGGATGCAAATGGAGTGTTCAACACTATGGCTGAACGAGATGTGGTATCGTGGAGTGTGATGCTTGCGGGGTATGCACAACAGGGACGTGGGATGGAGGCTTTGGAGACCTATGAGCAAATGATGGGGGAAGGGGTTCAGCCCGACCACATCATGTTTGTGTGCATTGCAGGCCTGGCAGCCTTGATTTAAATCAGGCGCCTCAACCATGACCACAACTTCTAAAAGAGGATCAAGAGAGGGAGTCCATAATGCCTCTTCTGGCTCTTCTGGGCATGTGAAGATTCTTTGTGAGGCAGGCAGACTGAAAGAGGCTCTACAACCTTTAAAGCAAGGAGCATTTCAGCAGATTCAGATATGTATGTCTGTCTCTTGCTTAAGTGCATCAAAATGAAGGGTCTGGAAGCTGGAAAGCAGGTGCACACTCACATTATCCAAAGTGGATTCACGCCAAGTGTTTTTCTCCTCAACACCTTGTGAACATGTATGTTAAGTGCAGGAGCATCATGAATGCACACCGAGTGTTCAACGGAATGCCTCAACGAACTTTGATCATGTTGAATATAATGTTGGCAGGATTTAACATGGGTGTGGTAGGAATGCTTTGGAGACCTACAAAGCAAATGTTGCGCGAAGGGCCGGTGAAGCCCAACCACATCACCTTTGTTGGTGTTTGCAATGCGTGTGCAAGCCTGGGAGCCCTAGAAAAGGGGAAAGAGGTCCATGCTGACATCGTCAAAGCTGGAATTGTACCAAATGTCATCCTAAACTGACAGGTTTGCCAAATGTGGGTGCATTCAGGATGCGAAGGGAGTATTTCACACTCTGGCTGAACGAGATGTGGTGTCGTGGAATGCGATGCTTGCAGGGTATGCACATCAGGGGCACGGGATGGAGGCTTTGGAGACCTATGAGCAAATGATGTGGGAAGGGTGAAGCCCGACCACATCAGGTTTGTGTGCGTTTGCAGTGCGTGTGCAAGCCTGGCAGCCTTGGAAAAGGGCAAAGAGGTGCATGGTTGCATCGCCAAAGCTAGAGTTGTACCAGATGTGATTCCCTGTGGATCAATAGCTACAAGAAAAACTGCATGGGTAGATGGTCAACTAAAGGCTGCAGCTACAGCGGCATAGTTTATAATACCAGGCACCTCAACCATGACCACAGCTTCTGAAAGAGGATCAAGAGAGGGAGTCCACAATGCCTCTTTTGGCTGCACTTCTAGGCATGTGAAGATGCTTTGTGGCAGGCAGACTGACAGAGGCTCTATAGACTTTTGACCAATGAGGCATTTTAGCAGATTCAGGTACGTATGTCTGTCTCTTGCTTAAGTGCATCAAGATTGAAGGTCTGGAAGCTGGAAAGCAGGTGCACACTCACATTATCCAAAGCGGATTCATGCCAAATGTTTTTCTACTCAACACCCTAAGTGCGGGAGCATCATAGATGCTCTAAACTCTCAAATTATTTCTGGCTAACCAAAGCTACCACTGACGCACAAATCCGACAAACACTCAAATTCAGATACGCCCAATACATGGGTCACCAGCGCAAACACATCTTTTGGCCGCATATGTTCCCATCTCCATACTGCCCATTATGTTCAACCATTTTGTGAAACCCCCGTGGACAGCTACAGAAGTATATATAAGGGGAGTAGTGACCCCGAGAACGGTGCAAGCCCGTTTGGTTAAAAACTAGTGAGTAAGTGAGCGAGCCGGAAAGCGACCCGGAAAGCGACCAAAGAGTGGGGAGCTGTTCCGGACTGCCATCTACCAAAGGGAATTCTCCTAGGCCCAAATAGGTGGAGGGTTTAGTGGGAAGCGAAGGGGGACCGTTATGTCCCGGTGAGCAGCCGAAGCTCCAAGTTGGCCCGGGCGGCCAGGTTGGGAGTCAGGCGCACGCATCAAAGCGAGTAACTATGACTTGAAGGGGAGCTTACCGAAGTGAGGTGCGCGACAATATCACAGCTGGAACACGCTCTAAACACCAGCCCATCCCTCTCCCACTTTGAACGCCTCCATCCCCGCCAAAACCGTCCCCTCCTCATCTATTTTAAAGAACGGCATATCACTCATCTCACCCAACTTACCACTACTATTGACACTCAACTTATAACCAGTGTTTGTACCGGTGTATTGCCTGGTATGTGCACATGTATATGCATTGGTATTAGATACCAGACCAATCTGGTATAATTTGGGAGAATATTTGGTCATATACCAGGACCATGCTGGTATCAATTTTTTCATACCAGCCACAATACCAGTACTCCCCCAACGTCTTCCTCATTTAGTCTGGTATGTATACTATATTAATTTATGTGTACATATGCCTACATATTTGTACTTATGTATATTTATTTTCCTTATTATATTGTATTTGTTTTCACTGGATACTTGCTATTTGATGAACTTGTTATTCAATGATGGCTTTGGAATGATACCAGAATTGATATCGGATACCAAAATTGATATCTGGTATTGTGGTCAGGATACTCATACTCATACCAGTATCTGGAAAAAGATACATATATTATTATATAGACCAGATTGGTATGAAAGTTTTGCGATACATCTGGTATCAGGATTAGTCTGGTATGTCCTAAAACTGATACCAGTACAACACTGCTTATAACCCCGGGTGAATTCACACTTAAACACTCTCGTGCCATGGCTAAAACTTGCAGGCTTCTCCAACACCTACATACTCTACTATGTCATCCCTCTACATTCTGTACCCTTGAATGTGATCTTCCCTGCTTACTCTTTCTTCATATCCAACGCGACTTATTGCCCGCCTACAGATGAGCCCCATTTCCCTCTATTCTCCATCGCTTACACTACAACAAATGGGGGGGGGGGGTTTGCGTCGCCAGCCGCGCCCCCACGCCCCGCGCGGCGCTGAGCCCGCGACGCCGAGCCCGCGGCACTTCTTTGCGACGCCGGATCCCCCGCTGCGACACCATTACGACGCCCAACCATCGTAAGGTGGCATGAAGGGGGAAAGAGGACCCTCGCTGCGACGGATTTTTTTTCTTGCGACGCCCCGGCGTCGGAAATCCCAAAAAATAAAAATAAAAAATAAAATTGGACGTTACGACGCTTCGGCGTCGCAAAAACGTCACCAAGGGTGCCCCAGCGTCTCTGCGACGCCAGGGCGTCGCAACAACATCACCATAGTGGGAGTTTGTTTTTTTTTTTTGGAAACTTTGCGGCCCTCAACTTCACAAAAGCGTCGTTGGGGGCGCCCCGCGCTGGGATGCCCAACGTTGCGACGCCAGGGGGTCGCAATGGTGTTGTGGTCAGCTTAGATCATCACAAGGACATTGCTTGGGGCGCCTGACGGTGGGAGGGTGCAACAACGACGACGACGCTGGGACTGGGACTGGGGCTGGGTACTAAGGCTGTGGAGGTTGCAACTCCCCGGCGTCACAAGAGAGACCCCCTTAGAAGGAACTTGAAGGAAATCTCTATATGTATATATATATATATTTAGATTGCTTTTGTGATACATAGATGTAACGTAGGTGTGTTGGTTAGTTTGTAGTGTCTTAAAAATGTTATAACGTAGAGGTCTTAGGTTCAAGTATGCATTGCATGATATATGTAGAACAATGAACATATCGTTATTAGACAGAACCGGAGTCAATGGTCAACAAGTTTTTGAAATTCAAATTTTCCCGCCTAAATCCAAATGTACCCCCTTAAATTGTGACGTCCGGGTGTCGCACTTTGCGACCCCCGGACGGTGCTAATTCTGCATTGCAGAATAGTTTTTTTTTTTTTTTTTTTTTTTTTTTTTTTTTTTTTCCGACGCCCCGACGTCAGAAATCGCGGTTTCGCCTATTTGTGAACCCCATTGGTCGCAAATTTGCGACGTTTTTTTGGCGACGCCCGGACGTCGTAAATTTGGTTCTTCCCCCCCTGCCCGAAAAAGGCTGTTTTACGACGCCGCAGCGTTGGAAACCCCCCCCCCCCCTTGGTGTTAGGACCTCCCAGACCTCATGTACGCATGGCTGTGCACCCCACCCACATCCACTCCCCTACATCCTCTCCCCACTCAGACATGGACTCCATCCACACCCCCCCCGGCTCACCTCCATACGCCCTCCCTTACGCAAACTACTTCCACCCCCGCTCCGGCCTCTTCCCCCTCATGCTCATCCGGTACTCTCGCAACTCACCATGCTAACCCAGATAACCCGGACGCATATGTTTTTGACGCCATCCTAGGTATTAAAACTCAAACATCTACAGACTCATATGGGGCCACATATGTTGATAAATATTACCTCTGCCAATGGGCTGGCTTCACAGCTGATGATAATTCATGGAAAATCGAGGACGACCTCTTTGGCTCACGTGACGACTGTGACCCCGCCCACAATCTCATACTCCTCACCGCATTCCACAAACGCACTAACACTAACTACCTTATGCATACCCACCAACAACATATCTCCCAAAACCAACCCAAAGATGTCCGTCACGTACACCAACCGCTTACCGCTCCCAACATACACATACACATCACTGAATGCAACCCGGATAAGGACATCCTGCACACCTCCCCCACAATTTGTCAAGGCCCTCGTATGTCCACCATCTACACCTTCAATGGTCGTTTCCTCAGCCTCATTTCCAATGACAGACTAGCATGGCTCTGGGCCAAATACTCTACTTCCTCCCCCTGTGACACTCTAATCCACCCACCCCGCCAAGACTTTGCTACCAAACTCAGCTGGCTTGCTACCCGCTACCTCCAAGATACCCCTGCCAAAAAACCCCGTTCCCTGACAAAACAGTCACAAGTCTTTGTTCATAATACTATCCCCCGGGATATTTTCTCTCTGCTCATAACCACTTTCCAACTTACTCATTCATATTATTCCAGTCCACTTACATGCCTGATGGGTATCACAACTTTTATCTGCCCCCACCCTCGAGACTGCATTTTTGGCGCCACCGGACATGCCACCCAGCGCGCATGGGCGGGGAGTGGACTTGCCTACCCCCCCTCAGGCCCCTCATGCATGAGGCCCTTCAATGGGCCCGTATAGCCGCACAATCCTCCCCATCAAACGTTACGATCTTGTTACAATCCTTCTACTCACTCATCAAAAGCTACCCAACAGTCCCCACCCCTCCCTACAATTCCCACCCGGCGTAACACTTCTCGCCGCTATCGAACCAAATATCCAAAATGTCATAGTTAACAAGAAGTAGGTAATTCTAGTTAACCATGACTAAAACCATGACAACTGTCGTGCACCTAAGCATCGTGCAACAACATACATCGCTGTCCATCACACATCCTAAGCATACAATCCTAGAAAGCTATGCCACAATCGCCCCCCTAGTTGGTGATTAGGTCCCTCTAACACCAGATAGCTGACAAGTATCCACCCTAATAAGATCACTGCTCGGTCTTCAATCGCACAAGTCCCAGTATCTGAAATCAATAGATCAAGAGGCCGGGTACAAAAGTAGCCTCATCGTTACTCGCCTTCCTACAATCCATGGCTTCAATTGGGTGTCCATGGCATTGAACTCTCGTTAGCTAGACCTTTGGATCACTAGTCAACCTCGCCACTGTCATGCCCAACTACCTTTGTCCAAGGCATTGTGGACACAACCATTCTCCACTATGAACCTCCTCAAGTGGCGGTATCAAGCATCCCATGTGCTACCCCCTTGAGCATTTGTTACACACCAACATGGTCGCGGCACCACCAGCATGCCCATATAGCATGCAATGCAACCCTACAGGTACCATTGCAAGGTTGGGATCTATCCTCCCATCCACATGTGGAAGGTGACATGGCACACAATTGCGCACATGGTCCTTCCATACCATGCCATCTAGAATCAACATTCCTGAAGGCAACACCTCCCGGACCCTTAGAATCACACGACCTGCTGTGACATCCAAGGTCGTAGGCGCTGTCTGCTGCAGATACACATAGTTCCCAAGATGGAAATGCCGAACACCTGGCCGATATCCCCCTTCCCGTATAGTGGCGTACCTCAATGTGTCTCGGTGTTGGGCAATAGCAAGGTTCTCAAAAGCCATAGGCATGACTCTCTTGAACAACTCTGCCCGTTGGGCACATTCTTGTGTCCACACATCCGGATCATCAAGGTTGAGGACTACTGTAGTCTCCCTGCGAATAGATGCAGACAAATCTGGCTCTCGGCCAAAGAGAAAGAAATAAGGCGAGAACGAGGCAAGTGATGCTTGCTTGCTAAACCTGTAACCCATGGCCAACCAAGGTAGCTGAAGGTCCTAATCTCCCAAGTGTCCATTCTGCAAGCCATACTTGCGCAAGCCTTGCTTGACTATTTGCACAACCCTCTCGGCCAAGCCATCAGCCTCGGGATGATCCCGAGAAGTAGTGCAGTGATTTATCAAGGCTTGGTCACACAAAGCCTGAAACTCCCCCAAGAACTCTCTCCCCTGGTCTGTGAGTACCTCGGCTGGAGCACCAAATTGGCTAAGCACTCGATCTAAGAATGCATACGCAGCCCCATCACTTGCCTAGTCAGGCAATGCCACCAGTTCAATCCATTTGGAGAATATTCCACTATCACCAACACATACTTGTTATGGCGAATCGTTAGTGGTAATGGGGCCTGCAAAGTCAAGACTCCAACGATAGCCCAAACCCATAATGGGTAAATGATGTAATTATGGAGTAGGTGCATTGAAAGAAGCCCGCACTCTATCATACACCATGCACCTTGTCACTAAGTGTTGCACATCCGTGTGCATGCCCCGCCACCAATACTGTCCTTGCAGCAAACTATGAGTGCGCCGCATCCCAAAATGTCCCAACTCCTCATGGGCATGGCGTACCAATCACGCTCATTGTGTTGGATGAGGCACAATCCTCACTCGTCCATCATCCCATACTCGGAGTAGGTGAGTCCCATCCCACTTGAATCTCTTGGCTCGTTGTAGGATCCGATCTCTCTCCTTAGCAGTCACACTGGCTGCTGTCTTTCTAGTACAAAGGTAGGCCAACACTGCTGCATCTTCATGTACATCCTTAGTACCACCAAGCTCCTTACTGATCTTTGGATCGTCATGCACACTATCTCTATGACCAATTGCATGGGATGGACCAGCTTGAGCTCCCATTGCTAGAATGCATAAAAAGGCAGATGCGTACTATCCTGGCACCATCTCCTCGTCCGTCTCACCATGCCAACGAGCTCTTGTATCATCAAGCTCACTTGTGCATGGATTGCGACTCAATCCATCCGCATCCTGGTTGACTATTCCGGCTCGATGCACCACCTAGAAGTTGTACTCTTGAAGCATAAGTGCCCACCGTGCAAGCTTCTATGTAAGCTTGTCTGACTCCATCAACCACTTCAATGGTTGGTGATTCGTGACAAGGGTGAAGAGATTGCCATAGAGGTAGCATTTAAAATGTGCCACTGCCCATACTGCAGCTAGACACTCCTCTTCATAGGAACTATACTTCGCCTCAACATCATTGTTCGAGCGGCTAGCATATGCCACTACAAACTCTCTTCCCTCATCATCCACCTGTGTGAGCACTGCTCCAATCCCCAACATATTCCAATCCGTATGTAGCTAGAAAGACCGCCCCCGAATAGGCCGCCTCAGAATAGGCGCAGAAGTCAATCGAGCCTTGAGTTCCTCAAAGGCTTCCTCCTGCTTTTCCTCCCACTGCCACTCCTGACCCACCTTGGTCAACTTGGTAAGAGCTTTTGCAATGCTGCTAAATCCCTTGACAAACCGTCGATAGTAGTTTGCCAACCCCATGAAAAGCACGAACTCTGCTAACATCGATAGGGCGTGGAATGCGTGCAATGGCCTCCATCTACTCCCCGCCTGACAACTCCACCAATCCAGCTTCGATCAACTCCATAGTCCGTGGCTAGATCAAAGACCTCTTCATATCACTATACCTGTAGGTTCTTCGAAAAATTGGCGTGTCACTTGCCAAATCAATACGAATCTCCTGGCCCTTCAAACTCCCCAAATCCTTCAAAACGAAGGCAAAGCAATTTCTATAAGCCCTTAGAACTCGTTGGATCCTCCGCCTCTCTCCTCTGGTGACTGTAGGTCCAACATCTGGTTCCCAGTTGTCCTCAGTGACTGTAACCTTGGGTACACCAGGCTTGGAAGTAGGAGACGCATCCTTTGGTTGCTAGATAACAACCTTTTGGGTTTTATCTGCCCACCCTGACCGTGGCGTAGCCTCCACTTGCTCCGCCTACCTTGAGAACATCCTCTGGGGAAGAAACATTCTCAACCTCTTCAAAAACATTGGTCACCTTGGCCTCCAACTGATTCTCAATGTATGGCTCTCCCCACTCCTCATACTGCTGCTTGAGAGATCCAATGACTCTCTCTTTGCGCATCTCATCCCACATCTGCCATAGGTGTTTGCACCCCATGGTCCTGTGCTCGCCCCCACTCACTGCCTCCACCGTCCCGGTTGGCAGAGATGGTGTAATATCCAATGGAAGTGCAGACGTAGCCACCAATGCTTGCAATCTCCGTTGCTCAGCCATGCACAAGCCAATAACCCATGTTGAGATCCATTGCCTGACCCAACACCTAGCGTCGTGATGCCTTTGACAGAGCTGGCACAGCTGTAGTGCCCATGGCAAACCCCATTGCCCGCTCTCGCTCATCCACACTAGGCTCCACCAATTGTTGTAGCGCATTGTCCCAAATCAACCCTGGACCATTGTCTCGAAAAGCATGAGACGAGAGAAAACTCATGAGTGTAGGCAAGGCCGCACGTGGTTGCCCCACTCGATTGACCTCCGCCAAAGGTGGACGATCATCATGTCGCACTCTCTTTGGTTGCCTCTTTTGGTCCAAAATGCCCTCAACCGTGAGATTGGGTGGCCGTTGAATGGAATCGTATGCTCTCTTGAGCAGCTCTGGTGGTGCAAGATTGGTCCACCACAATTGAGATCGATGCGCTCGTGATCCCACCGCTGCTGCATCCAATAGCACCGTCGATCCAATCCAAGACCGCACCTGATGCACACTGGCCATAACCCTGGCCCGAGAGTCCCTCATAAGATGAACATTCTCCAAGATATCATGCAAGTCATTCCCATGACCTGCGGGAGAGTGTCCTTGACAAGGCAATCCAGCTATCACCAAGTCAATGGCACCATGCCGGTCCAAATCATCCGCCCCCAATAAGGTAATGTTTGCTGGCAAGGCCTTTTGATACCCTTGAATTGCTGAGAGAGGGGTAGTTGCAGGATTGGGTGGATCAAAAGCGGCACATGTTGAGTCCATTGGAAGTCCATGGATTTTTTTTTTTTTGACTCTATTGCTTTCAGTTTATTTAAAAATATATATATAGTAATATACTTATAACATTTTTAGTAAAGAGTCCATCCTCAAAGATTGAAAACATTATTTACTAGATATTTTAATCTTTAATTTGAAAAAAAACATTTAGACATCAAAATCTAGAGTTTACAACCACTTGTCCATATACCACCTAGCACCTCTAGATTATAGGTTTGTATGCATTTTTAGTAAAAGAAGACACCTCAAAAACCCAAAACATAAGATGCTATGGACTAGAGCAAATCAACCTGTTTTTAGGTGCAAAATAGTCCATAATTCTCAATTCCTAAGATAATTAGTCCACATAAAAGTGGATTTGGGTTGGATTTAAATATGGCACCCCTAGTGTGTTTTCCTTTGTGTCATTGTATGAGTGTACATGATGTTTTTTCAGTCCATAAGATTTTATGTGTAACATCTGCAGTCCACAATAATCAACTTTAAAAGTCCATGGTTCTTTGGTACATGATTGTTTTTGCAATCTAACAATTGGTACACATATCTATTGTAGTTAGAAACCCTACACTATATAAATTTAGATGAAATATTGAGTTGTTGAACAAATATGGGTAAAACCATGTAGGGAGGTCACTGCAGAAACTGCCATGTTACACAAAAACTGAGACACCCAATCCTGCAAATATCCAGAGGCAACAACTCAGGATATCGGTGTGTGAGCAAGGCGATGTGATACATAGAAATACGCCGAGCTATCTGATCCTTCTCCATATACAAGTACTTGCGTACTTTAATCCCTGCTTGCAACACTCCTGCAAGCCGAGTGCTCATGCCTCCAAACATGTCTAGCAAACAAATCCCTGAGTCAAGTGGTTGCCAGGTAATGGGCATTGTGTCCAAAGGAGCTAACTGAGGAAGTCCGGGTGATGTCACTGAACTCCCCTCACTCACCAATGGATAGGCCTCCTGCCATGCTTGGTGCGCACACTCGCTTGCTACTCGATGCAAATTCCCAACTGTACCCCATAGTGGAATATGAACAGGCACATGAGGAAGCAAATCAACCTTGTATGCCAATTGTTTGTCCTCATCAGGTGGTGGCCTATCATCTGCATGGCTATTGCCCTCCAAGAGCTCACCACCCCAAGCCACCACCCCTGAGAATGCAGCCAATGTGGGCATCATGTTCCTATGATCCACCGCTACATTCCCAATAAAATTCCCCTGGGTCCAGGGAATATCTCTCGATCTATCAATCCATCCAACCTTTACTTCCTCTTAAATCCCGCTGCTGAGATGCCCAATTGACTCTTGAACCTTTACCCATGGCTAGAGAATCTTGCCCGGGCCACTGTAACCCCAGGACATAGGAAAGGACGCTGACGACCGAATTTTTTTCCCAATGTATTCCCTGTATGGACTGGGGTGCAGGACATCCAATCCCAGGCCCGGACCTCCGAAGGAGAAATGTGCATCAATTGCTCTAGACTCCTTCGCGTCTTCATTGTGAAGCAGCGGCACTGTCAACCTCTCTGCCGCCATCGCCACCTTACTACCCAGCTATCCCTTCACCACCTATTTCATATATTCACTCTCTCTTCAGCTCTCTACCCTCTCATGTTAGTCTATCCACCCACAGATCTCTCTCAAACATCCGCTTTGAAGGTTCCAAGTGCCTCGTGGCAAAGCTGGTTGAGGCACTGCGCCGATACTTGTATCCGAATCAGTATCAGCCGAAGCAAAGTAGCAAAAGTAGCAGGCACATGGCCTGTTTCCTTAAGGGCCATGGTCAAAGCTTGACTACTTTCCACAAGTAGGGGTTGATATCAACACTGCGGCTTTCAGATATGTCAGGCATGTGCACTGAGGGCCGAGCCTTACTAGGACTACACTTTGTGTCAATAGTCTACACTAGGTTTCATGGTGTAGTGATTGTTAACAACCTGGTGTCCAATTCTTGACCATCCATCCAAGTGTTGAATGCTACTACATGTCATATCAATGTTATATACACTGTTCAACAACTAAACTCAACTTATGGGGATGAGGTGCAGATGAAGGAGCCAATAGAGATTCCCAGAGTATGGATTATGGATCAAAATGGATTATGTAGGATGCTTTCAAAAACTGTTTTAGTGAAGTTGGTACTTAGTATCAATTGGAACTATCACCACACCTTGTTAGTATTCCAACACTGCGAAGGCAGGATGGTTGGGAAAAGGAATTGCCAAGTGACCGCATTGGGAGCTGATGCTCCTAAATATTCTCATAAGGATTCAAGATTGAGACCATTTGCCCAGCTGAATGTTCAGTTCTGCAGTTTGTGACTGCTGGAATTCTACACAAGGACTGTATCTGACAAGCTCACTTCTGAAGTAGACAGCATAATGGAGATACAAAAAACAATGAGGATCCCATGGAGGAGAAAGACAGAAAGGAAGGGATAACATTCTCGCAGGAGAACTTCCAGGATCTCTATATTGGAAGACAGATCATCTATGGGCTCTTCGTAGTGTGGGTTGTAATTCCATTAGAAAATTCAATCCATTGCCTTGTAAGCTACATTGACTGGAACAATCATGACGCCAAGAACACGTAAAAACATGACTCGGATGCTGTGCACTCGTGCAAAAAACATTCAGCTCCAGGTTCCCAAGCAAAATTTAAGGAATGCTGCAATAAGCACAACATTTGACTACAATGGTCGAACTCTTTCTTTTTCCTGCCAAACACATTTCAGCTATGTTACAATAACAGTTGCCTTGTCACTCTCATAACTTCTCATCCCTTCATTTCTCTGGGGAGTTGGAGGAACATCAAGATCAGACACATAAGGCTCCACCCCTTCTGCACCGAAACATGGAGAAACCATTATAGAGATGAGTACCACTGTAAAAAATGTCAAACCACCTCGCTGCATCCTCTCACTCTCAGTCTGACATTCTCCCCACCACCACTGTATCCCCAACAAAATCTGACCTGAAAATATGTTGGAGAGGATGTGAGGGAGAGACCCACACACTAAGTCACTTTCATCCTAACCAAGCTCCCTATCCCCAAAAATTTGCTATGCTCTGTTAGAACATTACATTGCATTGGCTGACCTCGAGTTGGAGAGCTCTTGGGAGAGTAAGACGGTCTTTAGCTTGTTTCTCAGCTAAACATTGCACATGAAAAGATAGGGTTGGATTATTCCAGAAGTAACTAGAAGTGGCTTCTTTCCAAGGAATATGGTGGTAGTTTCCAATGACATGTTCTGAATTCGGAATATGTGACTGGAAATTTTACACACATTCCAGATTCTATCCCTATCTTTTATACAAGTGAGATTTCCATTGTCCTTACAAGGGGTTGGTGTTCAGGGTTCAGTGACTGTTCACTGAGGCTGAGCCAGCCCAGTTCAGAGTCATCTTACCCCCCTCTACAAGGTCGGGCAAATTCCCATCCCCTATTTACCTTTGCATCCACCTGCAGTGTCCTATCAAATGTAGCCTCGGCCCATTGCACTCCCAATCAATTGTAAGCTGCTCGTCATGCAAACAATGTAGTTGACAACAATTTTCTGACTTCTCACCAGCAGATATCTTCAACAAAGGATAATGGAAATTGAACAACAATTCAACTGCGGTTACATGACTCTCCTGTTGGTTCTATTGCTTAGGACTGCCGTCTCCAGATACAAGGGATGGACAAGCTTATCTTGTTCACTCCAGAACATGAACTCCACTGCACATTAGTGCTCAATACCAGATGTACAAACATTCACATCCTTTAAGCAGTAATGAATGAGACAAGTCCCCTCTGGAAAGTAACCCCTCAAGGTTGTGGGGTTAACCCAACAAGTATTAGGTTATATGGTGCAGACAGACAGAGAAAACAGTCTCTGCAAAATGGCTACAAGGGCTTCTCATATGTGTTTTGGTCTCGAAAATCTTGCAACCTCTTCTGGATCATATCAACCACATGGGGTTGCACATAAATGTGGGTATCATCCAGCATGTACACTATGAACTTCTGTGCATTGGGCATTGCCTCGTTCATATTCACTATAAACTGTGCCATTGGAATGTCACTGCACCGCACAACATCAATTCCCCACTTAGATTAGTAGGAGTACTAAGATCAAACTTATAAAATGCCAGCAATATGCCAAGCCATACAGTGAAGTCTATAGAGCACTCCTTGCAAACTAAGAACGGTCTGGTAACACATTACGTAGACCTGTCTTTAGCCCATCCGTCTTTTATAAGGGGGATGTTGGTAAACGAGGACAAATACTGATTGGAGGATTGGTCTCAGGCTATTTTCTTCCATCGATCAAAATTGTCAAACTAGAGACAAATTAACCCCGGAATTTAACCCCAGCCAAGTCACAGTGGGTACATTGCTGTACTGAGAGAGCCAACAAACGCCTACAACAGTGCCCTATAAGCAGAACATTTTATGGACACTGCTCATGCAGATAGGATGGCAAAGCAACCCCGGACAAATCTTTTGAAAGGATCATGCAGAGGGGGAAACTGGAACATTCAGAGAGCATTCAAAGTGGAAAACGAAGAAAATCATTAGGGCTCCCTTGGCAGTACTAGGAGACAAAGAGGTCTGCGAAAGTGTGGAGGATCCATTGATTCGGACATCATGCAAACTGGCTCAAAGCGGACCTACTACAAAAGAGCTATAAACAAAGGGCCTGCGAGCGAGCGAGGACGAGGGATATCAAGTCTAACCAGGTGATGAGAATTCCCTTGATGGCGTTCACCATCGTTGCCTCTCAGCACCCTGTCCGTGAGCCCCTCCTCCAATCTGCCGCATACGCCCACTTCCTCTTCTCCCACTACTGTACTGTCATTCCATTTTTCACCCAACCCTGATCTGGCTTTGCTAGGACTACACTTCGTGTCTATAGTCTATAATCTATACTAGGTTTCATGGTGCAGTGATTGTTAACAACCTGGTGTTCAATTCTTGACTGGCATCCCCATCCATCCAAGTGTTGAATGCTACTACATGTCATATCAATGCTACTAGGGTAGCCTGTGTCGTTGGCCCAAGTGTCCAATGTCATCTAAGTCCAAGTGCAATCCTCTCTGTATCCAGGTGCGTCTCTTGTGTCGAGGCCCAAATGCAACCTCTAGGGTAGCATGTGCCATGGGCCCAAGTGTCAAGTGTCATCTACCTATCATTTCCCATTTAAGACTTTGAGAAGCCATAACTTGTTCATATGATCATATTATGGTGCAAAATTTGGACCTAAGGGGAGGTTGGCAAGTTGGCTTCAAAACCCAATTTACGAAATTTACAAAACCCAATACACTGCATTGAAGTGTTGGGCACAACAAGCCTATATAATCTTCATAAAACCAAGTATCATTGCCCCTATCATTGCACACCATTCGCAAACCCCTAAGCACGGTTGATCGACGGTGCGTGTCGACGGGTGTACAGTGATAGGCGCTGGGATGTGCAATCATAGGGGTTTGCGCTGTCCACAGGTGCGCAATGATAGGGGCTGGGGTGCCCGATCATAGGGGTTTGTGCAATGATAGGTAGAGTTACCCTAAGTTCAAGTGTAAGATGTTCTATGTATCCCAGTGCGTCTATGTACTAGAGAATGGGCCGTGACGGGCTCGCCCAAAGGCCGCTTACAGGGCAGAATCGGCCCAACGCGGCCCGTTCGCTGGCAAGTTGTTGCTGGCAGGTTGTTGCGTATTCTCGCCACCGGACAACAGTTGTATTTGTAGGTTGCAGGGTTTGCAACTTCCATTTTTGTGCATGAGCAATACTGATGCAGTTGTCCCAATCAAGATCCAAACAATGGGGACAAAAACATGCTAAGTCTCGAACCATAAGTTTGGTTGGGTCTGACTTGTTCCTCCCAAGAATGGAATGTAAAGACCGAGTTCCAGGTACGGTCTTGCAATCCCACTCTTGTGTACGGTCAACATCTTCTGTACCAACAAGCCAAAAATGTCTTTTCACTGCTGTTCTAATCTTAGAGTACGAAGAAGGAGGTCGGGTGGACAGGTTCTTGCGCAAAAAAGCTACTGCCTCAGCAGCATTTTGCAGCTTCACACCATTTGAGTTTAACTGCTCTGCTCGTAAAGCCCTCTTGATCACAGCACCAGCCCCATCGTGCTCACCTTTCCCGTGCCCTGATCCAAAAAAGTTCCACCACATTGTGCAACCCCCTGTGATGTGGGGGTACCTAC
Source organism: Takakia lepidozioides (assembly GCA_030704615.1). NCBI lineage: Eukaryota > Viridiplantae > Streptophyta > Takakiopsida > Takakiales > Takakiaceae > Takakia > Takakia lepidozioides. The sequence continues at coordinate 24,249,200 of CM060731.1, forward strand.
TAACAAAATACCAAGGACGAGCACCTTTAAACTGAACAGCACAACCGTCACTCCATACCCAATGCGATTCAGGTCTGAACCCTGCTTCAGCAAGGTAATTCCAATGAAACCGAAAGCAATGTTGTACGAACGACGTGTCATGCTTGTTGTCATCAGAAATGTAAAAGTGCATTTCTTTCAAAACCTTGGAATCGGGATCATTCACATCAGGGTGTGGATTCCACCGGTAGGCAATGTGCACCAATATAGTGATCTGGAAACTGTGCCAGTGCATCTCTTACACTTCATTCTGAACTGTACAAGTGTAGTTTTCAGCAAAGTCAACAACAGACAATATTGTATTCTCTGGCAAAGATTTCAAACTGGCTTTAAACTGAGCATCTTGCCATCGGGCTACAAAGTTATGACGAACAAAAGCCTGTAGCTTGGGTTTGAAGTACGACAAGAATTCAACAGAGGAAGTCGTTTGGTATTGGAGTTTTAGTCTCATTCTAGGGGCTCCATCTTTCTCCCCAACATTCTCTTTTGCATAGCATCTCCACTGCACTGTCAAATCACAACCATTTGCCTCAACGGGACAAATAGATAACTTACTTGAGCCACACCTCAAGCACTCTCCCATGAGACAGTCTCGCTGATGCCATTCATCCAATTCCCCTTTGGGACAAACAATTTCTTGCCAAAGCCAAGTCACTCCTTTGTAGGGGTGCTTGTTCGCTTGACAACCAGCTTCACCATCTAATACTGGTCCACGTCGACAAATATTACAGTCAGAAGTACATGATGATGGAGAGTGGACACCCCTCTCGGCAGTTCGCATGTTGTTGAACCCATCCTTCAACTCCGCCATCTCCACATGATATTTGCAGCAACAAACATTATGATCCTTCAGGCGTTTGACAAAGAATGGCCTCAACAACTCAAACAATCGTTGACCCACTTTGACATTTGGGATGGGCTGATTTGAAGCGAAGAAAGAAAGCAGTCTGCATTGCCACCACAACATGCACAAAGAGAATCCCATTTAGTGCATGCACTAAGAATACCTACTACTAGACCTCGACCAGTCCTAGACCTAGTCTTAGTCATAGTCCTTTCTCATCACATGTCAAATTGTACAAGTACTAATCAGTCCTAATAGTCCTAGACGTAGTCCTTCCTAGTCACATATGAAGTACACATGTACTAATCAGTCCGAGTGTGAGTCCGAGCCTTAAAGGGAACACGGGTGGGGTTGATGGCTGATGACATGGGCCTGGGTGGTTGCAGCTCTACCGTCCTCTGTGCAGAATTGGCAAACCCTGCCGATTCTGCCTGCCGAATCGGCAGTACACCTTGGCTGGCCGATTCGGCCTGAGAATTAGTCTCAAAAGTGGCAAAATACGCCTACACATGCTTTTAACGTCGAGGCCCAAGGGCAACCTCTAGGATAGCCTGTACTTTTGGCCCATGTGTGAAGAATTGAAAATGTAAGACCAAGTGCAAATTCCTATGTATCCAATGTGTCTCCTATGTTGAGGGCCCAAGTGCGACCTCTAGTGTAGCCTATGCTGTTGGCCCATCTGCGAAGAATTAAAATCTAAGTCCAAGTGCAATTTCCTATGTATCCAAGTGTGTCTCCTATGTCGAGGCCCAAATGCGACCTCTGGGTGAACTGTGCCGTTGGCCCAAGTGTCCAATGTCATCTAAGTCATCTAAGTCATCTAAGTCTAATCATTATTTTTCCACAGAGCTTATGACCAGATTTGAACCGGCGACCTTCCCCTTGATATCTCTCATGTCTAGGGTGGCCTCTACCGTTGGCCCATGTGTGAAGAATTGAAATCTAAGACCAAGCGCAATTTCCTATTATGTCGAGGCCCAAGTCCAATCTTTTGTTCATGTGCCCAAGTCCAATCTTCTATTCATGTACCCAAGTGCATCTCCCATTTAGAGGCCCAAGTGTCCAATATCAAGTGCAATCTCATATGTATCCAAGTAGGTCTCCCATGTCAAGGCCCAATTTATTTTTTTATATCCAATCATTATTGATATATCTCCCGTCGAGGCTCCAATCATTGTCCCAAGAAAGCCCACTTTGCTATTTTTCCTGAATTTTCCGGCGACCAGGAGTACTTGAAATTCCACATCACACACAAATCCTGAGACCAAGCTGGTGCACCCCTCCTCATCGAGGGCTTTCCAACGGCACCAAGCACCAAGGTTGGGGCCTGCGGTTTGGGAACATCTCAACGTGACAAAACAAAACAAAACCAAACATCTCGCTTCATACATTGATATACACTGTTCAACAACTAAACTCAACTTATGGGGATGAGGTGGGGATGAAGGAGCCAATAGAGATTATGGATCAAAATGGATTATGATGTAGGATGCTTTCAAAAACCGTTTCATAGTTAAGTTGGTACTTGGTATCTACTTGAACCATCACTATTCCAACACTGCAAGTGACAGCATTGGGAGCTGATGCTCCTAAGTATTCTCATAACGATTCAAGGTTGAGACCATTTGGCCAGCTGAATGTTCAGTTCTGCGGTTTGTGACTCCTGGAATTAACACAAGGACTGTATCTGACAAGCTCACTTCTGAGGTAGACGGCATAATGGAGATACAAAAAACAATGAGGATCCCATGGAGGAGAAAGACAGAAAGGAAAGGATACAATTCTTGCAGGAGAACTTCCAGGATCTCTATATTGAAAGACAGATCATCTATGGGCTCTTCGTAGTGTGGGTTGTAATTCTATTAGAAAATTCAATCCATTGTGTTGTGAGCTACATTGACCGGAAACATCATGCCGCCGAGAACCCCGTAAAAACATGACTTGGATGCTGTGCACTCGTGAAAAATCATTCAGCTCCAGGTTCCCAAGCAAAATCCAAGGAATGCTGCAATAGGCACAACATTTGACTACAATGGTGCAACTCTTTCTTTTTCCTGCCAAAAACATTTGAACTATGTTACAATGACACTTGCCTTGTCACTCTCATAACTTCTCATCCCTTCATTTCTCTGGGGGAGTTGGAGGAACATCAAGATCAGACACATAAGGCTCCCGCCCCTTCTGCACGGAAACATGGAGATACCATTATAGAGATGAGTATCACTGTAAAAAATGTCAAACCACCTCACTGCATCCTCTCCCTCTGTCTGACACTCTCCCCACCACCACTGTATCCCCAACAAAATCAGACCTGAATAATATGTTGGAGAGGATGTGAGGCAGAGAGACCCACACCCTAAGTCACTTTCATCCTAACTGAGCTCCCTAACCCCTAAAATTTGCTATTCTCTGTTAGATACATTACAAGCTAAATTGTAGCTCAATCACAATAATTCCCAACATGACACGCAAAGGGTAGGAAAGAACAATTGCAAGCACACATTATCTGTCTTTGGGGATGGAGATACAAAATAACTGCAAGGTGGAAAAGAGCATCCATGCCTGGCCACTAGGTCGATTCACAACTCCCCCACGTGTCCAGGTCGTGAGAGGGTCAACATTCTGGGGGTCGAAAGTCTTGAGGGGGTCCCGGGGGAGTCCATCACCATCGTTAGGAGGAGCCTTAGCAGTATCAGGAGGGTTGTTGATCACCACATAACCCCCAAGCAGCCCACCTACCAGAAGAAACAAGAAGCCCGCCAACAGAGGGAACCGCACAGCCAGGGGATCTATGCCAAGCTGTCCTAGAACACCTTTGCCGGTTATCACTTCCATTATTACTGCAGCCTGAAAGTGGATGGAATGTCATGTCAGTAGAATGAAGTCGACTAGGAAACTGAATCATTTTCCAGCAATGTAAGAGCACCTTAAGTTGAGGTTTACCAAACGCTCAGCAGCTGATAGTCAGACTCTCCTTAGGAAGCAGCGACAGAAATATGGTTATTGGTCAACCATGGTTTAAGCGCTATGGTGGATGATTGATGGCATATCCCTAATCAACAATATAACTGCAAGAATCTTGGCAACACAAGTTTGCAGCCTTTACAACCTTGTAGTCTGAAGGTGAAAGGTAAGAAAATTACCGCAAAGCCCACCATTGCCAAGCGACCCACTTGTTGCTCTTGGAGTCTGCCAAACCCAAACCAGGTGCCAGGGCCCCCTAGTCCATATGGCCTGGCTTCCTTTTTTCCCCCACCCTCACTTTCTCCTGCTGCGCACACTGCAGCACCCCCGGGCAGACAATCAAGAGGGCTCACAGACACTAGATAGAGATAGGCCCCTGATATAGGAGGTTCCCAGCCTTCTGATATCAGTTTCACAGAGACACCCCAGATCACACTAGTGCATACCGACTCTGTCCCAGCGTGAGAAAACTTGGCAGAAGGTTTGAGCATTTTAGAACATGTAGGAGTTAAATGGTGTTGAGGCATTTGAATGAGGCACGGAAGTAAGGATTTCGAGTGAGGAAGCACTGAAAGAACATGAGGGAACAAAGACAAACAATTCAAATGCACACGACAATGACGTCTGGTCTAGTGCGACGGTGTTGTACGCCCAGGGGCAATCCTCTAAGATGAAATTCGCACACATGTGCCCAACAATGTCTAGTTCACAAGGGTTCCACGTAGTTCATAAAAATCTTCTCTCATTTCCTTAATGCTCAAGCCATAGTGTGCTAAGAGCAAAACGAACTAAGAGCCAGAATTGGTCAAACGTCACTGCACAGACCCCTTCCTTCACTCGACAATGCATCTCATCAATGTACTAGTAACCATAGTCACATTTAAAAGTCCTTTGCATTCACCTGTGATGAAACTTTAGCTGCTCGAGAACGGGATTGGAGTGCATACTGAAAAACAGTAATGCTTTTATTCAGAGGTTTGCAAACATAGGGCTGAGAGGCCAACGTCGTGTGTTCTGTCTAAAATTCTAGAATTCTACTGGAAGTCCAAACCCAGAAGAATCGAAGACACGTACAAGACCTACCTGAGAAATTCCAAGATTTTTTCCGTTCCACATTTGGAGATGTACTAAAGCTGCTAGTGAGTTGAGAGAATGCCGACCTCCGCCCCTGGTTCACACTAGCGATTGTGCGAGCAGTCACTGCAACTTTGAGTAACCCATTCAAAAACTGCGCGGAACTTTGAGAGCAATGAGTGCCCTTGGAAGCTTGACGATCACCAAAGACTCTACCCACATCTGTATGTGAGAACCCCTGCATTTGCCTTGCACATTGTGCCATCTCCTCCTCTCTTCAAGGCCTTGTGCCCCCCCCAGCACAATTTGTGATGATCGACACACTTCGATTGATAACTTCAGTAATCTGTCAAACATTCACAATGATTATAGATCTCTGTTTCTGAAGCTTCCAATGCATATTTTCATTGTTTTCCTTGGCATCGTCACCTCATCCAGGTACAAAAGCATTGGATTTCATGACTGGATAAGAGATGAGTGGCCCATCAGAACGACCGATATCATTCCACGCATTTGTCTACGATGACACGCGGCCGGTTGTCACGTCACGAGCCGCTGAAGAGCCACGATACACATGCTAGTCACCCATACAAGATTTTTGATACTCTTCCCTCTCTTTCATCGCTGTGTGTGCTGTGTGTGCGTGACCTCAATTCCAGTAAATCTTCACACTCCTCGAGACCCGAAGATCCACACTCACATAACGAGCACGGAGTGAACGTAGCACAACAGGGCTCCGACATTTTCTTTCCTGGAAGATTGCTTTGATGATATGACCTCTAAACTGAAGAGAAGTTGGAGGCCAGCTACCCACAGTACTAACGCCTGTTGTAGCGGCATTTGGGTTTGTTTATTGGGTACGCCCATAGCCAGGGGTATCCGCAGCTCAGAAAAAATATATGAGCAGGAGAACCAAATTTCATGTAGTCTTAAGAGTGGGTACGCCAGTGATTACCGCTTATTCATTGGATTGCATCCTCTTGGTAAGAGGACTTCTCTGGAATTCAGAGTCTTGCCCCCAAGGGTGGAGACTGAGGGCAGCAGGAAAGTTCAAGGGTAAGAACTTTACCTGTTGTGAAGCACTGCTCGAAAATTCCACCCTGGCCCTGCTTGGACTGCGAAAATGTCCTGGGCTCAGGGCTGTAGTCCAGAATCACTCTGGAGCAGGACCTGTAATTCAGTGACAGGATATTCTGCTTGGGGACGTCACTATATTCAGAAACGAAATTTTCGAGCAAATACTTTACAGGTCTAGGAGAACCTGCAGTCTAAAGAAGCCTCAAGTAGGAGTGATTCATTGCTGTGAGATGAGTAAACTCAATTGTCATCTTCAGTGCCATACTCGAAAGTGGCCAGCAGTAAAGGAGCCTCAGCAATCAAGCACTTTTTCATAGGGTTAAGAGCACGTACCTGCATTCCTGCTCTACCCTAAGTAAACAACCACACCATGGAACACTGAGCACCCCACAAGAGCAAAAAGTGAAACAGAGAGGATGCCAATTGGTCAATGTGACCAGGAGTACCATATTACACCGTCAAACTGGAACCACTTGTTTAAGTAACTTCAACCACCACATACCAATGACAACATTCAAGAGTCTATGCCAACACCTTACGGTGGCATGTATGATTACACCGTGGCTCACAAGCCGTAACCACTGTTATCTTTAAATGACTAACTGTCGCTAACCAATAGGAGCCAATCACATTGACAAGGTGCATTGTTACTTGTCCAATGTATATGCTTTATAAGCAATACCCAAATGCACATCATTCTGAAATGGGAGGCTCTCACACTGCCTCCATTATTCCAAGTAATGTTACAAGAAAGAATGACCCACGGTGTTAGGGGTGTGCTGGACACCTTCTCTCTCTATTGAATGTTGTGGACCCAATAGCTCCAACCCGCTTGGAAAATTTACCAAACCTCAAGCGTCTGGTGGTTCAACCGGAGGATCTCCAGATCCTGCCCTCAAGAGAGATCACCATCACCGACACATCATCATGGTACTTGCGGCGATCCCCTTGTGGGATGTCTAAAAGCTCGTGAAAGTCCATACCTGTGCCCATCCATGACAATCATATTAAACAAATAGCAACTGGGAAGTTTACTCACTAAATGTCATGCAGGATACTACCCCTCCAGGTCCTGCATGAGAACCTGGGTCCACTGACGGAAACTTGGACTTGACACTAAAAGTAAGGTCTCTCATGAAAACTCTGGCCCCAAGCATATTGTAGTTTGAGCTTCACATGAAGTTTTCCCCCACAAGGGAGTCCTTCCATCAAATCCAACATGGCATTCAGGACATTCCAGCCCTCTAGGTTGGCCACAAAACTGTATCCTTCCCACTCAATCAGATGGATACTCCCCTCTTCTTCTGTCACGCTCCATCTCATCCCACAAGCCAGTCCCACGAGCAATGGCCACATACTCTAGCCCCCTCTTAATTGTCTGTGAGCATCCAACTGCCCAGATAGGTTCTGAATGCATTGTCCTACCATTCTTCTTGGCAGCACGAAACAGAAGCTCCTCAATGAGATGTTGAGCAGGGTCTCCATCAGGAAATTTTTCCATAAACCATTCCACGTGGGAAACCACCTCCTCATTGCTAAGATATTGGTACAACCCGTCTGATGAAAGCACCAAAAATTGGTCTTGAGGACCAAGCCTATGGTGGTGCAGAAAGGGGTTGCAACTGATGTAGGGGTCAGTGCCTTTGAAATCACAGCGGAACATTTCGAGCAGCGCATTATTCCATTTGGACTGCAAATTGAAAACCACGCATCCATTCAGCCTCAATGACCCCTTCTTTTGGGCATAACCACTGCAACAGTCAAGATTACTAGCATCCAATGTCAGGACCCCAGCCCAGCAGCCAGTTCAACGACATGATCCAAGGTAGTCAGCACCACTTTGGGATGGCAAACCTTGGGCACCAACCACTGGCACAAGTGTGTTCTGTGCAAGCCCATCCTACCTAGGCCATAAAACTTCTGCGTTGCATCAATGCCCCCAACTTACATCCCTATCCCTCTCAAGGTTCCTTCTGGCTTTTGATAATCCCAGGTCCAATAACTACAACTACTGTCACTAAATGAAAGGATTATCAAAGGTGTTGCTTCTTCACAACACTATCTTGTTCTTACTGAGAACAGCCCAAATGAGTACTTACTCTAAATGAAACTGGCACGGATAGATCTGTTGAAAAAACACTGCCCAGCATTTCAAAAGGGGAGCAGTACAGTGGGATGGATGAGTCTAACGAGGCATCAAGTAGATTGAATCTGTACACCCATCCGTTTCTCACTGAGGATTACGGTGGCTTTGCTAGTTTGCCTGTCTCTTGAGTCCTACCCTAACACGGCTAAGGAAACACAAACGAAATGACTCTAAGAGAAATCGAAGGCTGGAGACATGTTCCCAACCTAAAATGTGATCCATACACATTTGAATTTCACTTGACGTTCAAGCTTGAAAAACATGTGTTTGCTGAACCCAAGGACATCTAACCTTTCATGGCTGAGAGCTGCAATCTGAACAGTGTCAGCGAACCTACTCACCCTCATTCAGCATATTCACGGTCGAATGTATCCCAATTGACATCATGATGAACTTGGTCAAATTACTGAATACCTAAGCAGAAGTTCAGGTCTCAATGCCTTTCTCAGTTCCAGTTAAGCTAAACTGGGTTGAGTTCTGCAAGTTCTATGACGACTATTATTGCTCCTCTCAGCTTGAGAAGAGACTCAATGCAAGATTGTACTCATAAGACGTTGTTTGCCGTAGCCTTGTGGCCATTGACCCCGCGCCCAGTTTGAGCGGGAACAAAAGGGACAGAACCTACCTCTGTCAGGGGCTGACGTTGGTAGTAAGACTTACCTCCATATATAGAATTAATCTGGGTTTTCCAGATATCCTCTAGAAATCCCTTCACACAAGCATCAATCTGCTGTGTGTGATTTGCCCAAAAACTAGGCCTCAGGAGGGCCTGGGCTTTTGGCTCAGCCTCGAGACTTTCAAAGTTGGTAAACAGGGGTACAGGCACAATCCCCTTAATAGATTTGAAGAGAGCGTCTCTTTGGTGAGAGAACCCCGGACAGTGTATCAGAAAATGAATACTGTCTTCAGATTGCCCACACAACGGGCAATTGCACTCTCCCTTTCCTCTCTGCTTCTGTTTGCTGTTCAAAGGTAGGCTTCCTGCCCTGAGTTTAAATTTCAGTCTAGTGCCGAGAGTGGGTAGACCCTTGAGGTCATCCAAGATGTCCTCCCCCATGTCACAGACTGGAAACAAGTTCAGGGAAGTTTTCTGCCTAACTTCATTTTCATCAGACAATCTCATGGCAACAGACATGGCTGAGGACACTACAGCCTCTAAGTCAGATTTATCCAGCAGGGTCAAGACTTGTGGATCCAGGTCCAGGTCCTTGAGGATCTCTTCTACTCTCTTCTGCCAGGACTTAGCCTGTTTGACAGGGCGGTCCTGTTTCCAAGATATAGAGTCGATTAATTTAGGATATCTGGTGTTGGGCATATGTTGCAGCTGACCCCACCATCTGACCTTGAATTCATCTCGTCGGGAGCTTAAGGACGGAATGCCAAACTCACCCCGAACAGCCACATTGGCTGTTATGGAGCATGCTGACATACACTCCTTAAGCACCCCCACTTGAATGGATTCTAGAGACTTAGCCTGGTTGGAGTTATCAACCCATATAGCAGATCCGTACTCCAAGGCAGGTCTAATAACGCGACAAAGCATGGTTTTCTTAACCTCAGAGTTGACCCCTCTGCAGTGGAAAAATTTAGTGAGCCCCAGAGCTTTGCCCTTGCCTGTTTGAACAACTTTCCGGATATGTGCATCCCAATTACAATTGGAGGAGAACTCAACGCCCAGGTAAGTGTAGGAAGGGAGGACCGGGATCTCTTGGCTACCCCACTGCCACTTAAGATCACTTCCTCCCTCTCCTCTGTCGTTGAATGCTACCACTGCACATATGCTGACATTAGCCTCTAGCCCCCAAAGATCAAAGTATCTCTTCGCGCAATCAATCAACTCCTGGAGATTGGTTGGAGTCTCCCCTATGCCTGCGAAGTCATCCGCAAACATAAGGGCTGGTATGGTGGTATCACCCACCCTTAACCCAAATCCCTCACTTTCCACATCCTCGAGGAGTTGATTGATGAAAACATTGAAGAGCAGAGGGGAGAGAGTACATCCTTGAGCTACACCTTGGTCTATGTCAAAGAAGTTGGACTTCTGTCCGTTAACAGTGACACAGCTTTTGGTGTGAGCATACAAGTTGTGGACAACTCTCCACATCTTTCCCTTGATCCCACAAGACCAGAGGCGTAACCATAGGCCATCCCTCCACACTGTGTCATACGCCTTTTTGACATCCAGGAAAAAGACATAAGTGGGTTTCCCTTCTTTTTTCCTTCCCTGGATAATCTGGCTTAGAGTGAAGATATGATCCACACAGCCCCTGTTTCGCCGAAAGCCAGCTTGGCCTTCGTGGAAACAACCTCTGGACTCCAGATTAACCTCGAGACGAGTACTTATAACTCTGCAGAATGTCTTGCCAACAGCATTGAGGAGCGTGATGCCACGGTAGTTCCCCGGTTCTTCTCTGTCACCCTTCTTGTATAGATTGACAATGCAAGAGTCGAAGTAAGACAATACTTCACCTGGAAGGATAGTTAAATACTGCCAAGGAAATTTCTCCATTATCAATCTCCGCATGATACTGAGCTGTCATTGGATCCCAACCTGCCAGAGGATATGAGAGTTGTGCCAAAATCATAGTGCTTAACCTCATAATGATCTGGTCACAGGGATTTGATAGCTGACTACTGGGCTGGCATTGGCATTTTTAGAAATCTTGAGACGTTGAGAAGATCATTGCTCCTCAAGCCACACTACGAATGAGCTAAGGCCGAGTTTAGACAGCCGAGACGAGTGGCCAAAAATTGGTGGTGGTCATGATTGGACAGAATTCAGGTTTTGGCCCGTGGATAGTTTAGACATGGCCTGTCAATGAAAAACTCCCAGATTATGTGGCACTGCTGGATGCATATGTGGCAATTTTGAGGGGACAAAACTGAGAACCACGTTTTAGCTCATCCCAAGAATGGTAGAGTGGCCAAGAGGTTTCGCCATTGTTTTGCCAAGTGGTGGCCAAAATTGAGGACGAAATTTTGCTCATCCCAAAAACAGTGGGGCGGCCATAAGGAGGTTTTAAGTTTTGCTAAGCCGCTACCTTTCCACTCCATCAACCTTCTAAACATCGAGGGCTGGCAAAAATAGAGGACCCATGAACCAGTGAACCCTTTGCAAAAAGTAGGTTTCAGACTGTCATGTCATCCCGACGAGTGCCTGAAACAAGCACCCTAAACGATTTTGGCGGCTTGTTTCATGGCGTGTGTCTAAAGTGGCCCTTACGATTAGGTTTGGTCACACTAGTAGGAAGAAAGGACACAGAGAGAGAGACACAGGGATGATGGGTAGACTTGCTTCCAGGCCATAGACGCCGCACCCGGATTGAACACAGCAAAAATGTGCGAGAGAAGCAGAAAATGAAGGGGGCCAGAAAAATGGTGTACACTATCATCACAGAAGGCTTGCTCTGGGGACCATCCTGATCTCAGGTAAGCTCTTTATTGTAGTATCCATTTGATGTGAGTATATACTATACACCCGACGATTCAGACACAAGGGGGCCCACAGTTCTAAGCCTTGCCTCGAATATAGGAAACCCCTCTACCTCGTCCTCAAGTCCCTTACTAATGAGGGCTCTGATTTAGCTGGCTTTGAGGGAGGGAGTGTACTCATAAGCCATTGGCTGTAGCCGCTTTGAGAGAGAGAGAGAGAGAGAGAGAGAGAGAGAGCGGAGAACAAGAGACAGTTTGTGGAGGAAAATACCCGTTTAAGGAAGCCAGCACCAAATGCACGGGTCACTTTCAATCTCCCCTTCACACGGTCGTTGGAGATAATGGTGTCATCATTTGGATGCTCTGACCTTATTCTCAGCACTTCCTACATATCCGAACACAGAATTTGTGAGATACTTTCATTACCTCACATAACTTCAAACTCACTACGGGTGGAACAATGGGATGATAAGGTGCAACAAGCAGAATAAGACCTAGATTCAGATTTGTCATAATGTAGGTAAAACAGGCATTGCACAGTATGTTTGAGAGTTTGAGCACCCACAAAGGGGTGACAAAATTCCTGGAAGAGAAAGAAGACAGATGAGAAGTAGAGAGAGAGGCGCCCAAGCTGACAACTAGCATGCAAAAGAGGAAGACAATACCAAAGGGGGCTTGAATTTACCTCATCAATGCTAGTGCTATGATCGGAAGACAGCTGCAAGGCACCCAACAACGATAAACCTGGTACAGGGGCTGCCAGGCTGGCAGTATCATATGAAGCCTCGAGTGCCTCCAGTTCTGTAGGAGTCTCCTCAATAATCCTCTCAAGCTCAACCCGCAACAATGGGTCACGACCTCCAATCCGTTCAGGTTCCTCTAGTTTATGACCATTGAGTTGTGGATATATCTGTCCGCATGAAAACTTTGAAAGAGACATGATGGCAAACTGTTTGGATTGCTGCTGAGCAAGAACCGCACGACTATCCCCGACATTCATGATATATACATCCTCATCTTTCATGAGCATCACAAGCACGCATGATCCCATAAGCGCAAGTTCAGGATTCTCATCTACAACCCTGCCAATCAAAACAATCTTGCATAAGAAAAGACAAAAAAATAATAGATGTATTACTACCACGGGAAGCATTAGAGACTATGGGGGAGAAAAAAAGAAACTCTTTAACCTCAACAGCACCTTCAAGTCCCGATTTGACAAAGAGAGGAAGAGAAAAGATTGTACTCATAAGACGTTGTTTGCCGTAGCCTTGTGGCCATTGACCCCGCGCCCAGTTTGAGCGGGAACAAAAGGGACAGAACCTACCTCTGTCAGGGGCTGACGTTGGTAGTAAGACTTACCTCCATATATAGAATTAATCCGGGTTTTCCAGATTTCCTCTAGAAATCCCTTCACACAAGCATCAATCTGCTGTGTGTGATTTGCCCAAAAACTAGGCCTCAGGAGGGCCTGGGCTTTTGGCTCAGCCTCGAGACTTTCAAAGTTGGTAAACAGGGGTACAGGCACAATCCCCTTAATAGATTTGAAGAGAGCGTCTCTTTGGTGAGAGAACCCCGGACAGTGTATCAGAAAATGAATACTGTCTTCAGATTGCCCACACAACGGGCAATTGCACTCTCCCTTTCCTCTCTGCTTCTGTTTGCTGTTCAAAGGTAGGCTTCCTGCCCTGAGTTTAAATTTCAGTCTAGTGCCGAGAGTGGGTAGACCCTTGAGGTCATCCAAGATGTCCTCCCCCATGTCACAGACTGGAAACAAGTTCAGGGAAGTTTTCTGCCTAACTTCATTTTCATCAGACAATCTCATGGCAACAGACATGGCTGAGGACACTACAGCCTCTAAGTCAGATTTATCCAGCAGGGTCAAGACTTGCGGATCCAGGTCCAGGTCCTTGAGGATCTCTTCTACTCTCTTCTGCCAGGACTTAGCCTGTTTGACAGGGCGGTCCTGTTTCCAAGATATAGAGTCGATTAACTTAGGATATCTGGTGTTGGGCATATGTTGCAGCTGACCCCACCATCTGACCTTGAATTCATCTCGTCGGGAGCTTAAGGACGGAATGCCAAACTCACCCCGAACAGCCACATTGGCTGTTTTGGAGCATGCTGACATACACTCCTTAAGCACCCCCACTTGAATGGATTCTAGAGACTTAGCCTGGTTGGAGTTATCAACCCATATAGCAGATCCGTACTCCAAGGCAGGTCTAATAACGTGACAAAGCATGGTTTTCTTAACCTCAGAGTTGACCCCTCTGCAGTGGAAAAATTTAGTGAGCCCCAGAGCTTTGCCCTTGCCAGTTTGAACAACTTTCCGGATATGTGCATCCCAATTACAATTGGAGGCGAACTCAACGGCCAGGTAAGTGTAGGAAGGGAGGACCGGGATCTCTTGGCTACCCCACTGCCACTTAAGATCACTTCCTCCCTCTCCTCTGTCGTTCAATGCTACCACTGCACATTTGCTGACATTAGCCTCTAGCCCCCAAAGATCAAAGTATCTCTTCGCGCAATCAATCAACTCCTGGAGATTGGTTGGAGTCTCCCCTATGCCTGCAAAGTCATCCGCAAACATAAGGGCTGGTATGGTGGTATCACCCACCCTTAACCCAAATCCCTCACTTTCCACATCCTCGAGGAGTTGATTGATGAAAACATTGAAGAGCAGAGGGGAGAGAGTACATCCTTGAGCTACAACTTGGTCTATGTCAAAGAAGTTGGACTTCTGTCCGTTAACAGTGACACAGCTTTTGGTGTGAGCATACAAGTTATGGACAACTCTCCACATCTTTCCCTTGATCCCACAAGACCAGAGGCGGAACCATAGGCCATATCTCCACACTGTGTCATAAGCCTTTTTGACATCCAGGAAAAAGACATAAGTGGGTTTCCCTTCTTTTTTCCTTCCCTGGATAATCTGGCTTAGAGTGAAGATATGATCCACACAGCCCCTGTTTCGCCGAAAGCCAGCTTGGCCTTCGTGGAAACAACCTCTAGACTCCAGATCAACCTCGAGACGAGTACTTATAACTCTGCAGAATGTCTTGCCAACAGCATTGAGGAGCGCGATGCCACGGTAGTTCCCCGGTTCTTCTCTGTCACCTTTCTTGTATAGATTGACAATGACCCCCTGTCGCCAGCGTAAGGGGATCATTTCAGTCTTCCAGATAAGGTTAAAGAGGAGAACTAGGGCCTCTATCATGGGATCGCCACCGTGCTTGATAAGCTCGTTGGATGACGCCGAGATTGTAAAGCACTGTGATGACAACAATATAGCCGAATATATGAAGAGAACTAATGTCCATGGCCAACAATTTAAGAACTAATGGGAGCATTATAAACCATTGAAATATACTCCAGTTCATCAGGGCTGTTTTGAATCATAGGAACAGTTTTTCCAACTGTGTCCCTCCATTCAGCAGAAGACCCCTCACTGTTGACCTAGAAGTTCTGCCAAGGATACTGTAGTGAGTTTCAAAGGTTTTGACAATGTCAACCCATGAAGTCACCACTGCACCTTAGTAGTCTTCAGCGCTTGTACTTGCTGACCGTTTTTCGGCTTGTACAAACGTTGAAGGGCGCCAACCAGAATTTCTTGTCATTACCACCATGGTGGTTTGAGTTTATTTCACTGTATAACTTGTCCCAGTATAATTTCTTCTGAGACCTAACAAGCTGATTGATATCTTTACGGAGCTGGTAGTACCTCGCCCACAATTCTCTGTTGGTTTCCAAATTGCAGCACTCTTTATAGAGGGCTCGTCTCTCAGCTATCTTGAGTTTAATCTCATTAGTCCACCAATTAACTGCTCTACCGCAGACAATTAGTTTCCTCCCAATGATCTTGTCAGCCACGGAGGAAACGAAACTCTCCCAAGAGTCCACTGCTCTTTCGACTTCATTTCTTGCGTTAACAGAGCGTGACTGAAGTTCTTGGAGCGATTGGACAAAATGAGGGAGAGCCTCTTGCAAGGCCTGGACGTACTCAGCCTTGACCTCCTCATTGTGGAATTTTTCTATGCGCCACTTCCGAATCGAACGTTTCACAGATCTCTTGGTGGTGGGAAAACACCTTTTGATCTCAGTCCAAACCAGGAAGTGGTCAGAGGTACCAATATCAGTTCTGTCGATCAACACATTGGCACACTGGGGGAACAAAATTTTGTCCATTATGATATAGTCCACAATGGAACGTTCCCCAGTTTGGGATTTCTCACGAGTCCACTGCACTTGGTCACCACTTGTCCTGTTATTCAAGGTCAAAAGCTGAAGCTCTTCTAGACTGTTAATTAACCATCTGCCATTAGAATTCAGCTCGTCCTCACCAAAAGGTCCAATGATATCGTCCTGATGGATCCCTTTGCCCACCCGGGCATTGAAGTCCCCCAATAGTACCACCTGACCTTTTGGCAAGGAACGAAGCACAGTCCAGCTTTACATCTTTGAAGGCCTTGTCTGCGTCAGCACTAAGGGTCCCCTCTGTGGGCATGTAAACACAACCAACAAAGAGGTCCTTTGTACTCATGCCGCCCTTCAAATTCAGTTTTAGCCAGATACTATGCTCGTACCTCAAACCCTTGTTGATAATTTCACAATTGTCAAACAAGAAATCACGGACAAAGAATCCGACCCCTTTTTGACCGCGTTTGGCAGAGGCTGCCTTGAGAGTACACATCTTACCTGCCCATTTATAACCAATGACATCTCCAACCAGTTTATCCGACGTTTCCCATGTTTCTTGCCCAGCACAGATATGAATATCATTAGTCCGAAGAACTTGTCCCACTTCAAGTTGTCTCCTTTGGTTGGTCAACCCTGAGAAGTTGAAAGTGGCCAGCCGCAAGCCAGCCCTTTGCGTGTGAATTGTTTGTCGTCTAGGTAGCTTGTGATTGCTCCTGGACGGCCAACCGTTCTGCAAAGGGGGGACAGTTACCCCATGTGTAGATTTTGCTCGTCTTGTGTAAACTTTGAGAATTGGTAAACCATTCAGGGTACCAAATCTTTCAGTTACACGACGCACAGGCTCCGCACACATAGGGGCAGATTGTCCGTCAGACTGCTTGGGGACAATTACCCCGTGTATAGATTTTGCTCGTCTTGTGTAGACTTTGAGGATTGGTAAACCATTTAGAGTACCAAATCCTTCAGTTACACGACGTTCAGGCTCTGCACACTTAGGGACAGATTGTCCATCTGACGGCTTGGGGACAATTACCCTGTGTATAGAATTTGTTCGTCTTGTGTAAACCTTGAGGATTGGTAAACCATTCAGAGGAAGAGAAAAGAAACATACTTTAGGTCCATGGGGGACCTTGAGGGCCCACAGGACAGAAGAAGAAGCACTTTAGAAACATGAAACAAAGACCCAATGCCAAGGACACAAAAAGAAAAAATATATATATCACAAGAAGGCCCAGACAGACATACAGAAAACAGATAAATGGACGTACGTTGCATTTGAGGGTGTTGGTCAGAGTGTGGAAAATAAAGGATGAAGTACAATCTGGTGGTATCAGAAAGAAAAAGCACTTAGGCGAGTCATTTGCACATGTGCACTAACCAATGATAGGCTACCACAGTCACGCTGAAATTAGCATCAGGATAGGGGATTCACAGGACTACCTGTCAGCCATTTCAAAATAGGCATCCTCTGTTGCTTCCAGTGCACGGGCAAGTGCTTTCAAAACAGCATCATGATCAGCAGAACCCCTGTCATCATCTCGTGATTCCTCCTGTCGAAGTGTTTCTCTAAGTCGTTCCTCAGCCTCCAGTCTCTCTTGCTCCCAATCATACCTACCAAGAAAAACAAAAACAAAAAGTGACAATCAATGCTTTTAGCAGGGATTGAGGACAAATGTCTGCAAATGTTGACTAACAGATACTATTTCAAATGATCAATATGCACCTATCTGCTTGAATCAACTACTTGACACTCCCTATGAACTAGCGAGCAATGTACAATAAGCTTCCAGCTAAGAACATATCCATCAGGACTCAACAAACCTATACATGTTGAAAAGGTTATCTTCATTTTGGTTGATCCTTTGTGACTCAGCCAAGCCTAGCCACAAAATTTACAGCATTGTACTTAAACCTCAAATTCATTCAGTTCTAACTACCTCCATTGCAAGTACTTGCGGTGCTGTTCCCGGCGGCGATCACGCAACTGCCGCACTTTCAGGCCCAAAAGATTCCTTCCTGTCACTGGCTTTTGCTCCATGGCTGGCACAGGGCCAGTTTCTGTTTGCTCCGGTGTGTCAAGCTGCAGCTCTACATTTGGAGCAGCCTGCTCACCTGCCTGGTCCACATTTAGCCTATCCTCTGCAAGCTTTCCTTCCTGTTCTAGCATTACCCTCCCCTCAGCTCCAGATCCATTTGCCACTGGCTTGCAGTTCTCTTCTGCTTGCCCATTTCCTTCCATAGCATCCCTTTCGTGGTTTCCCTCAGCATCAAGTGCCTTAGTCTCTATCTCACATGTAAGGTTAGCAGAAATGCAACTGTTTTCTGCCTGTATACAGTCTTTATCCTGCTTGCCCATTGCCACATTGTGTTCAGCTCCATTCATTGCCCTTTCTAGCCGAGAACATGGATGACAGTCAAGCATGTTCCCATTGTCTTGTAGTAGGCAATCCCTCACGGCGTCATCACCATTAGATGCCAGCATACAGTCTTTCTGCAGGTTATTTATTGTAGCATCAATTGCAGCTCCATCCACCCTCACAGGCGCAGAGCATGAATGATTCCCATCCACATTCTGCCCCTCTTGTAGCTTGTCCCTCTCAACATCCTCAGATTGGTTGGGCTCCACACCTTTAGTTCCACCATTGCTCTCACACCCATCACAATTCCGATGATCCAAGCCCATTGGACCTAGTCGGGCAAGAAAGTTACCACCTTGCCTCTCAACCTCATCTCCTCTTTGCCCACCGGATCCCTCCCTTCCTAACCCACTGCCTCCCCCTGCAATTGGGCTGGCATTGAAAAGATCAAACCCAGTATTCTGGTTCCAAAGAAGTCCCTTAAGCTCCCTGTCGATTGCCGGGTACAAATTACTCATGAGAAAGTCGGTGGCATCAGGACCATTAAACCCATCATATATGCCCACAAATAGCCACCCATGCTCTTCAGACAACACAACATGCACACGGTCCTCGCCAGCCTTGCCCTGAGCCCATTGCAGATGGTCACCCTCTTTTATGTCTGGGTCTGAACTTGAGTAGCCCACCATATCCAAAGGTGAGTCTATAGAACCTTTTGAACAATCCTTGTCTCCATACTTTCCCTCCCCCAACACGAAGTGCTTCACAGGAAGAACAATAGATCGATGGGTGCGAGCAAGTGTTGCTGATGTCTTTGACAGAGTTCTGGTGATGACTTTCCTGACTGGCCCGCTCATTGTAGTTACAAACCGGGTAAGTGAACTCCTCTTTCTTTTCAAGTACCTGGGGAAGGGGCCTGCCAAGGGTGCAGAGAAGTGGCTGCGATCTACAGGCTCTATTGGCCCGGACATAAACCCTCTCTCCAACGGACCTGACATGAAGCCCCTCTCCAGTGGACCTGAAAGAAATCCTCTCTCTAAAGGCCCTGAAAGAAAGCCCCTGTTGTCAAGGGGGCCAGACATGGGACCTGAGAGAGGTCCTGAGATGGGACCCGAGTTGCCAATGGCGCCCCTGGGGACAGGTTGGAGCGGAAGAGCGCTAAAGGAGGATGTGCTTTCAAATGCAGCTGCTCGATCATAAGGTATATTAGAGAAGGAATTGAACTGTTCTACAGAATTAATAGAGCGGGGGGTGGTTGTGTTGGCGCTGACAGATGCACCTGATATCGCCTTGAAAGAGGTCTCAGACACGCTTTTGGGTTTGTCATTACCGACAAATTTCGGCTTTTCCCAACCAACTCTAGATCTATCCACCACGGGTAGGGATTTGAGCTCCGATTCATTCCTCAATTTCTGAGAATCGAAACTGGGAATTTCTCGGGCATGCTCTCCACTATGGCCATCCGATTCGATGGAGGTATCAGCATCGAAAGAAAATTCTGGAGAGAGCTCCTCCGATTGCTGCTGGCTGGGAGAGTGTGCGGGTGAATCAAATGCGGGGCGGACATAACAGAACGAATGGCCCAACCCTTCATCCAAAGGCTCTGAGAAAAGAGCATCTGGCCCGCCATTGTCATCACGTCGGGGCATAAAGCACCCCACCACCCGAGACACGCTGTTGCCCATCGCATTCTCTCTTTCTCTCTGCCTCTATCTCTATACTCTACGAGCAAACAATCAAACTACACATCGGTAAACCAGAGAGGGCTGATCCTTTCGCCCGCTCCCACTCCAGAAGCCTGTCAGCTTTCCAATGACAAATATGAGACAAGTAAGGAGTGAGTTGAAGGCACTGTAGAGCTGTAGGAAGTTAAGGACCAGGCCTCCTTCATGTTTGGCCCGAGACGCCTCCGGCACTCGGACATCAAAAAACTAGCCAGAACTTCCACGATGACAACATGCCCTAAACACGTCACTAGCTCCTCTCTCCCGCTTGCAAGCCCGCCTCAACTGCACTCCCCCACTCCATCTCTGTCCTTCCTCTCTCACCACCACCTAAGCCCACCTGAGAAAATGCACCGGTATTCCTGTCCAGCACAGCATTGGCTTGAGGCGGGCGTCTCTCTGAGCCCAAGCCTTCTACATGATACCAGAGAGTTCTTCCCGACAACACAAGTGCGCAGCCGACAACAAGAGGACTTGCTGCCTTGCCCTCCGAAAGCTCGGGCACCCATCTTCTCCTGTTTTCATCCTTGCATGGCTGCTGTCATCTCAGAATCATGGCCCTCATTCCTTCTGCTTCCACCTCCCTGCGCATAGACACTGGAAATGGAGCTCAAAACAACACGTTGCCTAAACATTTCACGTAGGGCTGAGTGAGGTCATAAAAGAAAAAGAGCCAGAGAGAAAGAAAGCCAAAAAGGAATTCTGTAAGAGAGAGAGAACGTCAGCATCAGTAAGAGCCGTGAAGAGGTCACACCTCCCTGCTACAGAGGCGGGTTGACACTTGACAAAACACCCCACCTACATACACATGTTTGCACTAGGATACTACACTGGAACTTCCCACAGATACTCGCTTCCACGGAACCCGCAGATTTCACAGTACAACTCCACTTTTTTTTCGTTGACACTAACGCAAGCCGCAGGCTCTATCATGCTTTGTGGGTCCTCCCGCTCTGCTTAGCCATAAACAATCATGGTTTTGTCCAAAAAAGTTTTACTCGCATACCTTCCCTGAGTCAGCGCTTTGGATGGGCAATCACATTCTGTCTTCCAAGACTTGACAAGTACCGGAAGGTAGGTCAGTTGACTAGAATCCCCCCTGGCTTTAGAAAAGTGTGCTAACTACTTCAATTTCCGGGTGTAAGCACGCCATAACTCCCCAGTGACTGTTCATTGAACCGGGATGCCCGCTACGATTCCGCCATCTTCTTTTTGTTCATTTTTCTGTGGCTGAGAGCAGCAAGGGGCCAGTGTGTGGGATGCTGTCATTTCCTACCCTCACCGCTCATGCTTTTGGCTCTTGCAAAGATCAATGTCAACTGTCCAACACAGCACGTCATTTCCTTATTGCAGATAACATCTGAAGGTCATTCATGCGTGTCGCCTCCTTGTAGACTAGACTCTGATGGGTCAACGAAATGTCCCAAGCAACACAGCTGGCAGCAACATTCCCTCACACTTGAGGGATAATCATGGATGCAACGTGATGGTGCGCCATAAGGGTTGCTCTCACACCTTTGTCAACCACGCCATTCTCGACCGGAAGGCAAGGACCTCCCCACCACCATGTACCGCACTTCCATCATAACTTACCAACGCTTTCCCTCTCCAGATAAGCATTCCACAAAGATCCCACACTGTTCTGCCAGGTGATGCTAAAATAGGGAGTTGCAGTTGCCTCAGATGAAAGTTTTTCCCAAAACAACTATGCTGGAAATGGTAATCTGAACCAAACCCAACTCCTTCCCACAGTGTCCCTTGCCACAACTTTATGTTACCCATCTGTGTCCCTTGTTACCCACCCAAGAAAAGGGAGGGCAGGTGGAAGTTAGTGAAGGGTGAGGGTGGACTTTTAGGGAGAGGATGAGTGTACTGTTGCTTTTGGCCAATAGGTACTCAAGTGCCCACCCAGCCTTCCATGGCTGCCTTTATTACAATGTTGAGTACATATTTAGTCCCTCTCTTCTTCCTTTGGCCAGACACTCTGGAGTGCCAATGTCTGCTTTCTATGAGAGCCTAGAGAAATGATTTCATTCACTCAAGTGTGTTGCCTCTCCTTGCGTCCTTGATTACCTACCCATCAGTGTTTGATCTTGTTGTACCCTCTCTAAGTAACATCTCCCTGATGGTACCGGTGAAGAAACAACACTAAGTTAGATGAAAAAATGACTCCCATACTGGACAAGATGAAACTGCATCTTGCATAATCTTTGTATATTTTTTAACCACTTATGGATGAAAGTAAATGTCACTAGTCATAGGCATTATTCTATCCACTGGAGAATAGACTCTTCTTATTTTTTCCTCTTTTCATGAAAGTGTAGAGCAGCATCCTTGGAAACCCAAAAAAAAGGAAAAAAAAGCAACAAGTGGAGGAGTAAGATAATGACATCAAACTTGGGAATGCAGCTTCCACCCAGTTGGGAGTCTCACAACCCTCTGACTTTCGCGGCGCGGAAGCTGCTCGACTGTTGTTTTCCCGCTCACCAAATACATCACAGAAGCTTCTACTGGACTTTTGTAAGTTCGTAGGCTGTACAGATCAAAAGCATCAAACATATCTCACTAAGTAATGTCCAATGACCAACCTTCGTTCTGTCGGTGGAATAAGCAAGCTACGCGCGCCATATACCCGAAAAGAATTACATTTAGATCCAAAGATGTGACTATATAAAGCAACCCATATCCCAGCCCGCCAGACGTCCATTGATCCTATAGACTGAATATCCATTGTGGACCTTGAAAAAAAGGAAGTCCTTTCCTTTCCAAGATTTGGGGTCATATTTAGCATTTTCTCTGGATTTCTGTTCCTAGAGCTTTTCCCATTCATGATACATTTTTTTTCTCATGGGTACATCTCCAAGTCAACCCCGACTAGGTAACCTGAGTTACAAGGGATCTTGTTGCAGTACCACAAGGACACCATCCCTGTAAGATGGGTTGATGGTGAACTGTGATAAGCTGACACAACATTCAAGGGTCACTGAGCTCACAGGGATCTAGTTTGTTTCTATTCATCCAGGAAATCGTGTGGCAGTGTGCGCGAAATAGTTGGAGCTACGGATTTCTAAGTTACAGGAGAAACACCCCCCACTGAAGTGAAGACAATGAGGTCACCCAACGTGCCACACTGCGTGGATCTGTGCCTGGGCTGTGGGTCCCTAAGAGAGAGGGTCAGCGCAGTGTGACTAATTCCCGACCGCTCTGCCCTGCCATCACCAACTGGGTCGGCCTGCCCCCACCCACCTCTCCTTTTCCTTTGGTTGCACCTCTTTTGGAAAACAAAGCGGTTGTAGAGGTGGACCTCGCATCCGCCGGAGAAGGAGAAGCAGAAGGATGCATGCGCTATCGCCCGATCTTTCGGATCCGCCACGATTGGCACAAACTGGGTTTGAAGTGATAGTCATATTGCAGGGGGTCCTGACAACAAAGCCTGGATATTGACCAAGCACTAGTCTGGCCCAAGCTGAGTCATTCCACCAATGGGTTGCTTCACTTCAGGCCTTTCCAGCATCGATCAGTCTGTGTGGGCCTGCAACAAAGCTGATCGAGTTGCAAAAAGTACTCAACCGTATGGGTACCTGAGAGTTTCTAGTTTCTACAGAAAAGGAGATCATACAATTTCCTTTTTCAACTGCACACAAGGTTGGAGTCGCTGAGCAAAGCCCGAAAAATACCTCCTTGCGCAGTTATTGAGAGTGAGAACCAAATGTCTACGCATGGCCAAGTCCCGGAGGACCCACAAGCCCATGATACTTGGGGAGAACAAACTCAGTTATCATGTACCGAGTTTCTGCGGAATTGGACAAATGCAAATGCAAGAATGTACAGAGATTCAACATCAGGTAGGACACAGTAGAAGAGGCGATGACCCGCAGAAGCGGCGCACGCGGACCGTGGTCGGACTTGAGTTGTCCGAAGGCCGTGGTTGGATTACCTTTCTGGAATCTTCCATTCTTCACTTGAGTTGATGCCATCCACCAATTTGATCTTAGCAACATGTGGGTTGTTGTGTTGCCTTCGTCGGTGCGGATGCACTTGCACTTCTAAGTTCTGCCACATCCGACGACAATTTTAGAATTGTCTTTGTTGGACAACTCTGTACACAACATTAAGACTGATGAAAATGCTTGAGTGTTGGACTTAGGTTTTGTGTGTGTGATCACGGTCTCTGTAGAGCAGATTCCAGAATATGTGAGGGATAGAGTCAGACCTAATGAGTGTTGGAGCAAGCAAAGTGGGCTGGTTTAACATTAATTGCCAAGGACAAAATACAAGCATGGTGTGTGGATTCGGGGGTGTCCTGGAAGCTTCACATTGCGTCTCTCCATGAAGTGTTCCTGCCCTCGAGCTGCCTTTTCAAGATTCCAGTCTGCATGATGATGGAAATGTACGAAAAATTCAGTAATAAATGATTGATGAGTTTCTAACTTTAGCACTCAAGGCCCAGACGCATTGACGGCGTTATGAAGGATCACGAGAAGACATAAGAGAATACTGAGAGCTTCAACATACACATTATTCACGACTGACATCCTCCCCCGTTTCCACCCACTAACCCTAATTCGCAACTTCCCAAAGTAGACCAAGAATCTCCACGCCTCAATCTTCGCCTCTTCCAGAGGCTTTGACACAACTACAATTTGGAACCTGGGATCTTATTATTTGTCTCCCGTGGACTCTAACATTGGCTCCCTCTTCACATGTGGACCCCGGTCACCCCCCGCGCCTCACCTTCGATCGAGGTTCAAAAACGGTATCCATTATGTTTCTCCCGTGTGTGCATTGAATCTAGCAAAAGTTGAAACCCTGGTGCGCAGGATATTATACACAAAAACAAGTCTCCGGTACTCTGTACTCCGTCCTATAATCCATAACTGTTCCGAGTCAAAGTGATGAAGAGATGACTATATACAAGGGAATGCAATTATCAGTATGGACAATAAGAAGGAAGGTGGAGTTTTGTCGATCATGAAAAGCATTTTATGGCCTCTAGGATGGCAAGTCTTGAGAGATATTCCTCGTACACCATCTCAAATACAACATCAGCATCACTACTCCATCCTCCTTTTGAACCCCCTCACCGCACAAGGGATTGAGACTCGGTTGAAATCCATGACGTCAGTGGGTCACATAGAAAGGTACCCCTTCCTCTTTCTTAAGCCGACCACACGTCTCCGCCTTTGTTTATTCAATTTGAGAAGCCATTCGTACCCACTAAAAGTCATGGGAGCGGATGCCCGTTCTCCTGTGCAGCCTGTCATTGGAAGAGAAGCACGGACGGGTCACGGTAGGTACAATGGCGTTAAAGCTCAAATTTGGGGGCTGCCTGCATTCAATGGCTGCTTGCTCCCTTAGATTTCTTCAACGACTTACATTAATGCAGGCACACCCCTACTTAACCACAAGTCAAACCTTCTTGCCAATTGTCGACTACCATTATCTCTCATACGTTCCCACCTGGTTATCCTCCGCCTCTGGCAGTACCTGGACTTGTTTCTTGCATTCCTCCCCTCCAACGTGAGAGGTAGATAGCATTCCACGGCCCACATTGCCACCATAGCTTTAGGCACCCACTTTACTACCTTTCTTCAAGTTCAACATGGGCCAATTGCCCTCCAGTCTTCCCAATCTGACACTCTGCTGAGGGCAACAACCAGACAACGGTCATGTGTATCCTTACAGGCGATCTTTATGAGATAAATCTTCAGCACCCATAATTCCAACATGCTTGAGAGATATTTGGAATTGGAGAGACATTCTGCACTAATCAGACCCATACAGCCCAGACCCTTTCCGCAATTTCCATAATACAGTGCTTGCATCTTCGGTACTATGGATCAGCTAAACTTGGCTCAACTCAGTTTCACTATGGAGTCATTGTAATTGAGTGACTCTTGTTGGTGGTATATCCGAGTTGTAGGTAGACATGATGACTAGTGTTGAGTGGTGGCATGTGCAATCCCATCTCTCAGGTCCTCAGCCAAGATTGGTGATGCTGATGATAGTAGTGATATCACCAGCATAAATTGCAATCAAGTGCAGATAGTGTGCAGAGCAAGCCCCTTAGTTTAGCTCCTTGTTTGGAGCTCCTGGTTTAGCTCTGAATCCCTGAGGTAGTTTGCAGCCCAATCCTCCTCCAAGTTTAGCATCTCTGGGTTCATTGCATTGTAAGAGGCCCCACTGTATCTCCTGATATTTGTGGGGTAGGTTACAAGGACAGATACTTTATATTTGGTTCATAATAATTTCCGTCTCCCCTAACTGCCACATTAAACCAGCTCACACACTTGTAGTCTCTAGGTTGGTTTGACAAGATAGAAATCGGTAGATCTGACGCTTGGCAGAACTTGCCAGGAAGCCCAGAATATCTACTTGGTTGATTAACTAATTTCACAGTAGATGATCTATTGCATTTATAGTTATATCAATTCAGATAAGTTTCTAGGCTAAAATGCAACAGGGCTCAGTTACTAGTTACTACTCAAATTAAAGCAAGGAGAATTTACTGGCTCTCTTGTAGAGAGAGACTTTGCATCATGTTGAAGTCAATGGAGAAAATGTGGTCAAAGGACCTTACACCGTGTCAAGGCTCTCATTGGTGTGTTGTGCTGAGTCATGCTCCCTATCTTACCTTTCTCGTATGTTTTGCCAAAGCAAGACAACCCATTGCCGTTTGAGGCTTGTTGTAATATCAGCAGTAAGCTTACTATCCAGGGGAGGCAGCAAATATAACTTCATCATTTCTGTGAGGGGAAAAAGTACCCCACCTTGTGAGCCATGAGGCATAAGGGCTGAAGGCAAACCAAACCACCAGATAGAAACCAACCCAAGGACCCCCACTACTGTTTGTCAAGGCTCTCATTGGTGTGTTGTGCTGAGTCATGCTCCCTAGTCTTACCTTACTCGTATGTTTTGCCAAAGCAAGAGAGCCCATTTCCGTTTGAGGCTTGTTGTAATATCAGCAGTACTATCCAGGGGTGGCAGCAAATATAACTTCATCATTTCTATGAGGGGAAAAAGTACCCCACCTTGTGAGCCATGAGGCATAAGGGCTGAAGGCAAACCAACCAGATCAACCCAAGGACCCCCTCTACTGTTTGTGGGTTCAAACTTCAAACTTCAAACTACCTGTTGGATGTCAGAAAGGTATCCCACCTTCCGAGTAGCCCTTGGGGGCGTGTAACACCATATTTTATGCTTTGCTTTGGCAACCACGTCCACATATTTCTATTCCATACACAACTAGGTGACAGGATTTGAGCCCAGGATCACCAAGGTTGCAGTCAGTGCACCATCCAATCGAGCTACCAAGTGAAGAGGCCAATGACCTGTCAAAGAAAACAGAAAAAGGACAAAAATGGTGATCTGGACATAAAAATAGAATATTGATAACACTTCAACAACTTGTTGACTTCTGCATAAAAGGTGTAACCCCAACTTTACAATTGGGATGGGGTATAAATGGTGACAGTCAGAGTACATACGTCTATGTGGGTTTGAACTCACAACCATTTAGTAAGCAGTCAGTTTGGGCACTGACCACCAAATGGGATGCTTATGCAAGAAGAATTGTTCAAAACTGAAGTAAAGATTAGATTGAAGACCTTCAACTGAAGGTTTTCAAGTAATTTTTTTCTGAACAGAAGAGGAAACTACTTAGTTTAGCTGCACAGGTAGCTGAGGTCTCTCAGTCAGCAGGCAAAAGGCTGGTGGGGAGAGAGTGAAGGTACAAAACTGGTTTGATAAGAGGCTAAGTCAACCACGGAATGTGCAGCAGCAGAGGTCTAACTACCGTATGGTACAACCGTTACTTCTCCACCAGTTCCCGGGGCCCACCCTGATATGCTCTGGAGCTTTGCTGCCAAATGTGATGTTACCATTCCAGGAAATCTTTGAGGAACGGGTGGGGAAGAAGGGTCTGTGCTGATCAACGGTGGCCTGCATTTACCAGGCAATTATGCAGGCAGGGCAGCTCTGGTTTCTGTAGCCAGGTGGTGGATCTGGTGGTTGATGGAATCAACTGGGTGCAGTGTGCAGCTCATGGGTCCGACAAAAGAAGACAGACTCGTCTCCTCTTGATTGCAGAAAAGTTAGGCTGCATTCTCCGCTTTGCTCCATTACTTCGTTGGAAAGAGGTTTTTGAGAAGATGGGCTAGGTGAGTATCTGATTAGCATCATAGCTTTTCAATTGGGTCGCCGCGTGTCGGGTGGTGACAACAGCTTGCGTAGGTTTTGTGATGGGGAACGGGTGGGACAATCCTTGGGACCACGATGGCTGCCGCGTTCGCCATTGTCTTCAGCCAGGTTTGCTTCGTACAGTGTTTTGACTTCTGCTCCGGAGATTCCAAATCATTCAAAAGGCAGGATGTTGTTTTGTGAATGCTTTTCTGGCTGCAGTTGTATGTAGCTTTTTCTGATTCCCGTAAAAGCTCCGAGTGTCCGTTGGCAATAACTTCGCCTAATTGCATTAGTACATCAGCAGCGCGAAGAGAACTGAGCAGCATCTCAGCTGAAGTAAGCATTGTGCTATGAGACACATAGAACTGGACAAGCCAGTTCTTATATGGCATGAAGAATAGCCGAGCACCTGGAGTCACATACATAGCACAACTTTCTAACTTCATGGAAAAGGAAAATGCGTACGCAGTTTGTTGCACCCATTCGCCATCCAAAAGTTATGAAAGTGCCTAATGAAGCAGTATGAAGCGCACTGTGCAAGGCCCACTAGGACGGGCATGTCACATGGCGTTGCAGTGGCCAGCCCCCATGGGTTCCTCTGGATTCACTATACTGACTTCCAACGTTTCCCTCCCCCTTATCTGTTTCGTTCTTCTGTGTGTTTGTCCATTCTTTCCAATAAACCAGACTTCTCCGTTGTCCTTTCTCAATCTTCACTCATGGGATCATGCATAGCGAGTCCTACATGAATGGGTTTACTGTCGGATATTTTTGGTCCAAGAGGTGTGGGTTTGGTACTGTAGAGAGTGAATGGGGTTAGGTTCCGGTTAGGTGGATTTATCTTCTAGAGATGAGAATTGCACATCAATCGTGGTATTCTATTCCTTCATGGGCCTGGCACTTTACACTCAAGTTATATTTGACTCATGAGGTTTGAAGAGCATGAGGTGTACACATCTGGTAGCCAGTGGTAAAAATACCAGGTCTGAGGTATGCACACAGTTGCTGGTTCATGTCTAATGGCAGGCTAGTTGTGGCCTATACGTCGGGGCACACATTGGCCTAACACATCTCTCCAGCATACCCAACCTGTTGATTATTTTATCAGAGCTGCCTTGTGAGCAACTGCCTGACTCCTGAGGTCTGCTATCAATTGGGACAAAGTTTTCTCTTTCCAGGTTTTGCTACTTCCCCCATTGTCAGGCTGTTTCTCAAATGTTATGCAACTGTGTCTACATCATCCCACTTTGGCAGCTGATCGTTATACAACTGGCCAACGAAGAATTTATGTTGTGATCGATGGATGGTACATAGGGATGTAGATAGCAAGTAAGGAGGCGTTGTCTTGCAACCAGTGTTTTCCGTCCTGAACACAAACAGTATTTCTCTGGAAGAACTCTAATGTCCATTCACCTAAGGGGCAGGCTGAACCATCAACAGCAAAAAAGTTCACACCCATCCCAAACCTTCACTTCTGTCTGCTCTGCCCCTAATCTTTCTTTACAACACAACATCATGGAAAGCAGATTGTGGTGTATGTTCTACTCATCTTGCATCATTTTCTGATGTAGCTTTTGTTAGAAAAACAAAGAACTGCACTCGGCCCAGGGTTTTAACTGAAGTTAAAACCTTTTGCCCTGGCAATGGTCAAAAGGTGATTCTAGGCAAGTGGTAATTCAGGTTGGCCACTGTTTAAGCAGGTGACAACTTTCGGAAGAATGTAGGAGCCCAGATGATTGCCAACACGCCAGTTGCACACATAGTTATCTAAGAAAGAACAAGAGAGGTGAAAAAGATAGCGCTTGAATAGTTGGTGCAGGAGCTCCTTCACTCAAAACACTTGACATTTGCAGCATCTCCATGCAGGTCACTCTCATTGAAATATGTCCTACTGGGCGGGGTGGCAGACAGCACAACGCATTTGTTGGGGTGAGCTTGATTTGCTGGAACAGACCCTAACCCCCTCTCTGCCCCCCCCCCCCCCCCAATCCTAACTTGGTTTTGTCCTGGAGCTATCACCCTCAATGGATTTAGGCAGATTGGCCCTTTAGCCTTTAAGTAAGGGCAATATGAAAAACTGCCCTTCAAAAACAGAGGTGGGTTTAGGTCCACATGGAAGGGTTTTATTTTTATGGGTCCTTCAAAGCAGCCGTGTGCAATTTGCTGACTGGTCTCCAGTCTCCAGTGTTTGCTTTGCCATTTTTCCGAAATCACCACAGGGCCACATGGAAATTGTACCCAGTTCTCTTCAATGTGGGAACCTTGTTGGAGTCTAGGACAGACGAGAGGTTAGCAAAGGCTCTTTTATGCTTTAGTGAGAAGCTAGACAGAATGGACAAAAAGATTGATTAAAAGTTTGAGGGGATGAATGAAAAGATTGACGGAGTCTGCTGACTAAAACCCTCCCCCGTGATCAATTCGAACGTTTGCGAGGCTTGCCGCGATCAGGTTTTGTGCGCACGTTGAATGGTGGGCCAATATCATGGGGTCCCGCAACTAAGGATACACAGCAGGGAGCACCATTGAAGCTGAGTACGTCGCTGCTCATCTAGCGACACATGAGATCATTTGGACACGCCGACTGCTAGGTGATCTCAACTATGATCAGATGCGACCAACACTACTTTGGTCTGACAACCAGGCCGCTATCAGGCTTGTTCGAAATCCAGAATTTCATTGCCGAACAAAGCATATTGATGTGAAGTATCACATCATCCGGGAGGCCCATGTCACATGTCGTATTAGTGTTAGCATCAAAGAGGGACAGTTAGACCGTTTTTTTAGCTTTTTTCTGGCGATCTTGGCTATTCCATGACTGTGTCACGCCTCCACTCGGGAGAGCATAGTAGTTTTGATCAAACCAATAGGGGTAGCTTTAGCTGTTTGGAGCATTTAAATTGTTATGAATTGGTATAATATGGAGACAAGTTTGCTGACCTAAAAGTTTGTCTCCAAAGGATGTGTTGTGACGTTCCGATCCCTCTTCAAATAGATGAATTTCTTCAAGATTGCTCGACGGATATCACTAACAACCGCAGATGTCGAGCTCAAGCTCCTGTCCTACTCACATATAAGAATTTGAAAGTTAGCAAGACTATCTTATTCACTACTATACATGCAGCTACTCAGCAAACTTGTAAATGAGATTTGCAACTAAAGTGGTAATACATGAGCAAGAAGATGAATGAGCTGTTACATGCACACGAAATATCTCATGAGATGCCCCCGACAGCCCTGAGCAAAATGGAGTCTTTGAGAGAGACAATCGTACTATTGTTGAGAGTGCTCGTAGTATTGTCCTGCTACCCAATCGTTTTGATTGAGGTTGTTGGCTTGCATATATGCATCAATGGTGCGGTGTTTTAGCCGGCATTGAATTGCAATTCTTGGAAAAAACCGTAAACACAATAATGTATGTCTTGAATCGGTCTAGTATCAAAACACTTGAAGGAAAAACTCCACTGGAAACGTGGACAAAAAGTGAAACCTACAGTGTCACATTTACGCGTGTTTGGTTGTGATGCCTACAAGTATGTACTAAAAACTCTGAGGAAGAAGTTAGACTATAAGAGCACGAGATGAAAGTAAGGCCTATAGACTTTGAGACATAGAAGGAAAAAATGTTGTCATCAACAAGGATGTGCTATTCAACAAAGTTTTATCTGTCAAGAGACCAGAGTGTGATGCTTAAGTGTAAGGTCGGATAATTTTTACTTGAAGTGAGCAACATATCATTCTATGTATTGGAGTACTCATCAGCTTTAAAGAAAAGACAAATTATTAATCATCATGTCACCATTAAAGAATGAAGACACGGTGATGACCAAGCTGGTGATGACCAAACTGATGATCAAGACGCGAACCAAGCTATAATAGGAGAAGAGATACATGATGATGAGGGTAGCTACTACTCGTGGTCGCGTCGCTCGAAAGGCCTCTAGGCTGCTAGCCTGTGGCGTCACTGTCCTGCAGCAACCCCCTAAAGGATCACCTAAAAAAAAGGACATTTTTTTTTTGGGTTCCGTGTCTTTTTTTAGGGTCGTTGCTACGCCTGGTCGCATTGCTCGAAAGTACTTAGTCATTGAATCAAGTACCCATAATATGGTGCAGTTGAAAGCAAACTTGCATAATAAATATTCCTACAGTGGTGTGCATGCTTGACAACCAATGATAGTTTGGGCAAGAAGACTTATGGCCAATAAGACTTATGGCCAATATTGGTTTTCCACGGCTTAGAAGGATTTCAATGACAATCAAGGATACATAAGACTTGTGGGTGAATGCAAGGTTGACTAGTCTAAAACGGACGTTACCGGCACAATTTTAGATGAGTGCAATTGATGGTGTCATCAATTGAATTAACTCATTAAAACCAGCAAATATATATGTCGTTGGATTCCTAGCTTCAATATGTACCCATAACAACTCTCCAATCATGAATCCGATAAGAAATGACTCTGCTATGTTTTGAACACTGTCATTATGGACTGTTCCCGCAGTGAATGGAATTATAATGGACTCAAGTTCTCCTATGTGCCATTGGTGAATTCCATTGAAATTTGGACTTAAGGACTTGAGTTTCACGGACAAACCAAATATTGATGTGCAATATCACATCGTTAAGGAGCATCAGCAAAATGGTGCCATAAATATTCAATATATCACTACTTATGCTCAAGTTGTAGACATTTTGACCAAGGCTTTTGAACTAGAATAGTTCAAGCAGCTGCGTGGTTCACTTACTTTAGTGCCTCAAAGTGTCGTGAGTGGGAGTGTGAATGAAAGATAGTACGCTTTGAATATGAGTGGTAAAATGAGTGGGAGTATTGGAGTATTGGGAGTCTTAGGCGGTAGTTATAGTTTGGCACATAGATAGACATGACATACAACTAAAATGACTTATCTATTACACTACATAGTTTGATTGGACTAGCTAGATGTGACAGACAGGCGCTGGAATGACTTCCCTATTATGCCAACTAGTTTGATTGGAGACAACTAGGATGCTACCTGGTCACCGGGCTTGATGGTATTGTAAAGAACGTAACCTGGCTTAACAGTGTGTGTATGGAGATAGATGCCTGCCATAACTGTAGTCTGCATACATTTTTGCTTTTGTAGGGAGCACCCATGTGGGTTTTAGATGCAAGCTTGCATATGAAGACCTTTTATAAGTAAAGTTGACAGACAATGTTCTTTTATATTTTTCTTGTATGAACTCTATGTAATTGCACTGTTTTACAGAAATACTTATAAGTGGATTAGCTGGTGCGAACAAAGATTTGTAGATGCTATAATACTCATCGAAGTATTAATCTTGATGCATATACACATTCACGTATCTTAGTAGGTCTTCTAATAGGCACGTCATCTAGAGAAAAGTAACTACTGTTTCTTTTTTGAAATTTTTTAGGAGAAAGGGGAGGAAGTAATGACTTGAATCTTAAACTACGACATTATACATCATGTATCTTAAACAGTTGAAACATAATACATCGTATGGAGAACTTAGAACGACTAGAGTTGTGTATGTAAGTTGAGCAGCTCGAAAGTTTCAAAAGTGAGGAGTTCCAAAAATTAACGTAGATTGTCGCAGTCTATAGCAACTTCTTTGCCGCCATTGCCGGGGATCGAACCCGGGTCACAATGACAGGCGAGAATGCTTACCACTGTACTGCAACGACTTTCTCCTCACTAGTGCACGGAAAATATTATATATCCTAAATAAGGGGATAACTTGAAGGCGAAATTGCTGTAGAAAGAAATTTGAAGGGATGAGGGCTCAGTCAAAGTCCACATTGAAAGGGTCACTCAACAGGATACTCATCGCCCATACACACAGCCTCTCCTCATTATGTATACCTATATGACCAATTCATACAACAGAATATTTCGCAATACTGTATCGAGGTAATTTCTTGGCCCACCAAGCCACGGTCCTTGTTTCCACATATTCCCTCGAGCCATTTCAGCCGTTACAAGTCTCATCCATAGTGGAGTCCTTCATTTATCACGGGCTGCCAGTTTATCGAAAATTACCGACGAATGAGGTGCAAAGTTCTCGTCCTATGTATTTGTACGACAAACCAGGTACGTAGATAGTATGTAGATACTAGGTACTATCTAGGTACATACGGACACGTGTCGCGTAGAAAGGCAGAGTTTACATAGCCCACCGGTATGTCTCATGTGCCTGTGAGGGACATGACATGAAATATACGTGGGGACGTGAGAACTGGTCGGACTCCCACCACCTTTTCGACAAATAACACAAAAACTGTTTCCCTGGGGCCCAACTTACTATAATTAAGGGGCCTGATTTGTGAGCTGTCGCTCCCAGGTGTTTGCCTTTCTAAAAACAAACACAAAGAAAAAAAGAAAAGAAAAGAGAAAAACTTACTTTATGTCAGAAAACTTACCAATTAAGTTTTATTTGTCTATTTGTGATGACTCGGAAAGGGCAGGGCCGTGAAATTACTGGAGGACTAAATTTAAAATTGAAGTAAAAACAAAACAATATGGAGGGAAAATTTTAAAACTGAACCCCGTTAGTACGAAAAGTTAGTTCAATTCATATTAAATGTTTTCGAATACGGAAATCACGAGTACACAGCGGATCCAAGGTGAGTGCGTGACACACGTGGCGGGCATCGAGGCAAGACAAGCTGCATGAAGCTATCTGATCGGAGGGCTGTGGAGCGCGCGATGCGACACGTGGCGGTACGGTGGGAGAGGAGAGTGGGATTGGAGAGGGGCATCATCGTCTCCTTGGTGGTGGAGCGTGTTGAGGTTTCATGGTGGCAGAGAAGAGAGGGCCAGGGATATAACTTAAGGTCGAGGTGGAGGTTGAGGTCGAGCGAGGCTGAGAGGGATTGGAGGTTGGATATTGAGTCTTGCGTGGGGCCGGCGGGGCAGCTGAAATTTTCTTTGGAGAAACGGGGCTGCAAAAGTGAGGTCGGTAAAGCGGAGGATCTCAAGTAGGCACAAGAGAGGCGGGAGAAGACGGTTGAACAAGCTTGGATTTTGAGAGGACAATGGCGTTGGTGTGGGGTTTAGTGACGCGCCTCAGCACACTGGCCGGGTATGGATTCTCTTTGCCTCAGATCGTCTTGCATACAGTGAACTGTGGCTGGTAGGTAGGTTAGTGATGTGGGGGAGGCACCCAGAGTAGGAGGGAGAAGGTGAAAGAGTGGCTTCGATAGTTCTTCGTTCATTTCTTATCCACAACAGGTTCACTCCCCCGCCTCGGCCCCCTTGCATTACCAGGGTATGGGGATTTGCTCATTCACTTGGAGCGTTCGCATCTCTGTCTCTTTCGCTGGCTATTAGTAGTTTTTTTTTTTTAAAGTTATTTCCACGTCTTCTCTCCTTCGGCAACGAGAAAGAATCAGTTTCAATATATGTGGAGGACCACAGAGTGATTGATATGTGATATGCTTAGGCAAGTTCGGGGATGGGGTAAAAGTTGACGAATGGTTCAGCTTCCAAATCCTTTTTTGACAGTTATGAAGTATTGGCATAGTACCCCTGACACGATGGAGACTCTGAAGCTCACTTGTATACTCAGTTGCCTGTTGAAGTTTGGACCAGTCAAGTTACTCATTGGAATGGGAAGGTTGGGATTGGGGTAAAGAACATGAAACGGAGGAGTGGCTTGCTCTTCGATGAGTTGAAACGTAAGCGTGTAGCACACGCCTAAAAACTGTTGTTTTGAAGTTCAACACTATGCAACTGCACGTGGAGGGGCTGGCGGGAATGAGCTCGGTCAAGAATGGTTCAGCTATGAACTTTCTTTTCTCAGTCTGAAGGGCATAGTTTTAGTCACCTTGTTGTCAAGTTGAATGACTTTCTGGTGAAGATGGACACTTACATTCTTCTAATATGCCATGGGAGTTCAAGTGGTTTCTAATGGTTGTCCTGTTGGATATTATTGTCTGCAGGCCCGCAGTGATGCTAGTGTACCCTTTGTAAGTTCTCTGCCTACCCCTTGGTGGGCGATTCTTTTTCCTCTTTGCTCTCTCTCTATCTCTCTCCCTCTCTCTCTCTCTCTCTCTCTCTCTCTCTCTCACATTCCTCTATCAGCCCCTGACAGAGGTAGGTTCTGTCCCTTTTGTTCCCGCTCAAACTGGGCGCGGGGTCAATGGCCACAAGGCTATGGCAAACAACGACTTATGAGTACAATCTCTCACATTCCTGACTATTGGAAAGATAGAATTTTTATGTGGTATCTTTCCTGAATAATAACTTTATATGGCCAGTTGCAGAGTGCTTGTTTCTATCCACAATAGTACATGCTATTCTGCACATCTTAGTTTGGACACTGTTCGAACCATCATCGAAGGATTGAAACTGATTGGGAGGATTTGACTTGGCAGGTATGCATCCATCAAAGCCATAGAGAGTCCTTTCAAGGAAGATGACCAGCAATGGCTAACATATTGGGTGCTTTACTCCCTTGTGGCCCTTTTGGAGCTTTCCCTTTCGGCTTTGTTTGAATGGTAAGCTTTTTCTCTTACAAGCTAGATGTATTTGAGTTAGATGACCACTGGCCAACTGGATAATCTTCTATTTTTAGCCCTTCTTTCTTGACACTATGGTCTCACATAGCTGTGCTCCCCGGCTTGTGAGATGTTGGACTTCAGTAAGTTTTGTTTTCAGTGCTTGGACCAGCTGCTGCGCCTCGTCAATCTTTACTTTGCTCTTGTCAACCTCTCTGCGAGCTTCAAATCCATGGTCCTTCATGAAGCCTTCCTTTGTGACACCTTCATCTAATGTGGAAGCTACTGCTTCCAGCTTGGATGTTAATTTCCCTTTTGTACTCGAGAGCGCTGCTGAGACCTCTCCCAGCTGTTTCCAAACACTGTCCATGGCATTTGACATAACTTCAAGGCAGTTATTTGAATGCAGTAGCTCAGCCACAGCAGTCTTGTTCCACAATTCACGTACTCTGCTTTGTGGAGAAATAACTGCATGGAGAACGATGTTCATTATGTGAGACAAGTTGTCAGGTGTCTGCAGCCATGAGAGACCAACCCTAAGGGTGTCAGCATGTTGATGGATCTAAATGGAATTGGTGTGGCTGATAACACAGGATTCCATTGTGGTCTACAATCAAGTTGGCACTGGCAGCCTGGTTGGTGTTGCCTCAGTTCCAGGGTGGGACACTTGTGTATGAGCGGTATGTGAGACCTGTTTTCTACAAGGTACAGCCTTATGTTGATCAAAGGTTGTCTGAGGGCCATTGGAAGGCTTTACAAATGATGAGCCCCGATTCGCGCGCATCATTAGCACAATTCATCCATGAAAATGGTCACGATGCCTTCTCGAATATGATTTCTGCGGTAAATATTCATAAGTGTTTCTCTCTGTATATATGCAGATTCCTGTCTGTTTCTTCTAATGAGGTGGGATTGTGCAAGGAAAGTTCATATTCTAATTCTCTCAGCACTCGGCTTTGTTGGATGAAGTACCTGGTGTAGGTTGACACTCAGGAACAGGTTGAAAGGTGCCTTGGTACCTATGGCATGAGTTGTTTTGGTTGGATACAGTAGATGGCTTCTGCTCAGGGAAGTAGTGTGAATAGAGTTGTTATAGTCATACCAGTTATTCATTACTGTGCAGTAGTGTGGCGGTGACATGTTGGATTTTCTTTCATGCAGGCAAACAGTGCTGCATCCCGGTCTCGACCAAGTTACTAAAGTGCTATCTGTTGATGCTGTCAAATGGACGGTGTCAAGATTGCTTGGCTCACATGATTAGTAGATTGAGGTTGCCCAGATTAAATTTTGAACAGAAGCATTTGAAATCGTGGGTCGTTCTCTTGGTGTCATTGAAGGTCAGCCTGCCCATAAAGTGCGAGGATTGCTGTAGTCTTGATCCGAAAACTGATGTACATATGTCATGATGTCAATCATGTCTGCAATTCAATATGCAAATGGGATAATTTCAATATTTTAGTCTAGTACCTTAGATCACTTTTGAAGAAATTCTTTGTATTTATGGACAAGTGTTTTGGCGCCAGAGTGGGCTTTCTGTGTTAATCACATTGCCATTATGTTTTGGTCTGGTCAGAAACATGAATGATTTGACTTAAGTTGTGATTCCTTATTACTCATTGAAGTTTCAAAAGACCAAATCACAATCAAGTCTCTTATGCATGAACATGTGTTTTAGATTTAGGAAATGATTGGAAATCAGCTTCCTGTGTCAGTTGGCGAGAAACTCTGCAATAGGGCCAGTCTCACTGAACCACTTTTCTTGATGCTAGAAAAGAGATGGTTTAATGTGTGTCTGTGTTTTGGATTTTGCGCAGAGCGCGTTGACAGCATATGGATGTAGTGAATGTGTGTGGCTAATCTTTCCAGAGTATATGTACCTCCACAATTCAGTAAGCAGCTAATGGCAATCTTGCATCCATTTCTCTACACTCCTGTGCTCGGACGAGGAAAAAGAGGGTCAAAAGTGTCTTGACAGAGTACAGATATGGTGAATGTGTGGGGGTAATCCTTTCCAGCTCCACTCTTCAAACATGCATTGAAAAAGAGTCTGAGAGAAATCAACACCTTAGTATAGCAAACCTTTGCTTCGTTTGGACGATTTGACCGTCCAAAGAGAGTGGAGGGAAGCCGTTGTCTGTCAGCCAAAGCCATATCCGCTCTCTCTCGGCCAGAATTCCTCTTCTCTCTCGTGAGACGTCGGTTGGAAGGAGTGGAACGGTTATCAACTTGCAACGAATGAAGCTGAATGTGGACTTCAATCCACACAGGATCAACATCCATGCTGCCTTCTTGTGTCGAGAGGGTCGGGCGCCTGGCGAAATCCTGGTGCTCGCAAGAGCTTGACTTCACTGCAGGACCCGCTCCCACCTCCCCTGTGTCTACCAAAAGAAATTCCGACAATCTCTGTGATATATCTTCTGGGTCTCAGAAAATTTAAGATTTGGGTTTCTGCAGTTGGTGCGGAGGGAGGGAGAGAGAGAGAGAGAGAGAGACTGTACCAATCCATGCACAGACCGCACGCATGTGAACATGCACTATCTTGCTCATGGATAGAGTCACTGCGAGGCGGATACTGAGGTGGCAGGAGAAAACATCAGAGATTCAGACATGCCAGTTGGTATTTGACACCCTGACATATAAGCACCGGAAAGGAGATTTGAGAAGATGGGTGTATATCTGTCTCGTACTGCTCCTTTCAACTCCAGGTGTTTTGATCTCCCCTTTTTCTTTTCTCCTTGTTCCCTCCTTTGTGGCTTGGTTAGTTGTTTTGTTACAGAGCACGGAAGGAATACGAAGATATGGTAAGTTGTTATACTGCTTGATGTATACAGCGGGAGATCAGCTGAAGGATGTTGAACGTGACTTCAGACTCCTGGAATTTTCAAGTCTGGATCCTTCCTTTTCTCTTCCTTTCCTATGAGAAAAAAACCGCCAAGAATCCGCTCCCGTCCTCCCCCCTGCTTTGTCATGATCAACAACGCCTTGGAAGTGCCGGACCACCCAAGCGCGCGCGCAAACTCTTTCCTAGCCATTCTGTCAAGCAAGGGTTGGAGAAGTAAAGCTCACATAGAGTGGCATAGCCGAAATTTATGACATAACTTAAGTGGGCTCGGACAAAGTTCAAAAGATCATTGGTTGCTCACAGGTGTTGCGGCTGATGGGAACGTGACACTGGAGTCAATTACTATCTATAGTACGCATGAGTGGTTCAGGAACAAGCCAGAGGTGTATTTTCGATGTGAGGGTGAAGAGAAAGTGTACCTGCCAGATGTGGCTGAGAAGGATCAATTGTATGGGTTCATTGGCCTGGAGTCTTGGCAGGTATTCTAGTTCACCTGGAACCTTATCGGTGAGAGCATCTATTCACAAGATGGAGGGTAGAAGTGCGCTGTGTTGCACAATGCCAGTGGGTTATAGAACTCCCAATTGGCGTTTCAATGTGCGGAGTGCCTTGACACAGAAGCAAATTCATAGATGGATTAATTGTAGCTTTGTACCTTTCTCAATGCAGAAAACACACCTGTTAACACCTATGCAGAGAAGATTCAAATTGAACTGAAAGCTGAAATTGGTTGATTGTCTGTTTGTCAGCCGCTGACAACCTTAATAGGCACAAAGTGCAAGCGATGTGGACTTTACGAAGAAGATAGAATGAAGCATGATGACAAGTTTGATCAGTGGGAGCTTTGCCCTGCCGATTTTAGCCTGGAGCCTGAAGGCCGCAGCACACGCTTCAAAGAAAATGAGTTCAATGTCACGTTGTTGTGCCCACACTGCAATTCTCACGGTGAGCCACCCTTGACCAACCTGTTAATATCACCAGCATCTTTGCGCTTGTGTCTTTCTGAAGGTTCACCTCCCACCCTTTCAAATGAGACGAGATTTGG
Source organism: Takakia lepidozioides (assembly GCA_030704615.1). Lineage (NCBI taxonomy): Eukaryota > Viridiplantae > Streptophyta > Takakiopsida > Takakiales > Takakiaceae > Takakia > Takakia lepidozioides. Next base: position 24,289,623 of record CM060731.1, read on the forward strand.
CATATAGAGCTCCACATGAAAGGGGATGACAATGCACAAAGAGTCTCCATTCAGTAGAGGCCATGAAAGAATTAGGCACTGAAAGTAGACTCCAGGCACTGATCCAAGGTGTATGAGGCGGCCACATGGCATGAAGAACAAGACAGGTTGAAGATACTCACATCAATACTAGTGGAGTCAACTGGTGTGAAACTACCTTGAATTTATCTTGTATACGTCAGCTGCTTTGTTGGGCCTGAAATTTGGCTAATCTCCTAGAGGACTGGTGAGGATAACAAGAGCGTCTGGCATTCTACATGGGTCCTTACTAGTTGTATATGTACCGCAGAAGCGGAGTATGTAGCAAGAGTGCAAGACAGTCTGGACGGCCAAGATCTTGCTGACCCACCAAGTTCAGAAGAGGAGACTCACCAAGGGGTGACTGTAGTGGCATTTGTGTTTCTGCTCTTGTGTGTAGCTGGTCTTGCATTTATGGCCTACAGTACATGGCGTCGGAAACAACAGGAGGCTCAACGAGCACGCTTTGTGAAGTTATTTGAAGATGATGATGATCTGGATTCCGAGTTGGGCCTAAAAGATTCTCTTTAGTGCCTGTCTTCACACTCTCAACCAATTGCACCACAAGTCCAATAAGCAAACAGGCATGCATTTGCAATTTGAATATGAAGTTCATTGTGAACTTTCTCACATTGAACCCTTTGTTGTTTGGTAGCTGATCTGTTGGGATGAGCACAACATTGCCCTGAAGTTGGTGTACACGTGAACAAGGTTATCAATGTGAGTGTAACTCCCCTGATCAACCAACCATTTGAAGGCAATGACATGCAGTCCAAACATTGTAGAAACTCAACCATACTTATCATCCAACATAAGCCCTCATGTGGAGAATTCTTGCCTACTCCTGAATTCAACTTTTATTTAGGCCCAATGAACTTGACAACCCCTATCGAATTTCCTAATTGGAATCCAAATCATATGAATATCATATACGATCCGTCCGCACTACTGGATTTCTTGGAAGCCTAGCATACAACTTAGTTAACTATCCATGTAGGAGAAGAGATCCATGACCAAGCTCATTTTGAAAGGTTGCCAATGAGTTGTGCCATTCTGTACAGTGTCCACAAACCCAGCTGCTAAAAGAGTAGAGCATCAACCCAACCAACAAAGGAAAAAATCCTTGCAATGTAACTGGGGTCCGGATAAGAAGCTAGTACATCCATGGGAGACCTGACTCAACAAGTTCCCAGTCTCCTGCAATAAAATCACCCTCTGGTGGGGAACTATAGATGGGACGCTGTGCATGTGAGTGTGCACAGTAGTTCACACCCAACACCATTGCCCGAGGCACCACATGGGATACAGATTGAGCCACTGCTCCACCTGAGGCCACAACACAGAAGCACTAAAAATTAGAGGGGTTATATGTGGAAATGTCATATTTGCTTGATGTCAGAATATCAGTGAGAGTTGTCTAATGCAAAACCATCATGTGCAGTTCTATGACAGTGCAACTATGCCTGTGAAGGCAGAGGCGATAACCACTACTTTTTTGGCATCCCACTCTCTATGTAATTGGATTCCTCATGAAACTGATTATGAGGGCACGGAGTGGTACAAAGGCCTCTAGAAGCAAACAAATGGTTAACAAATATTGAAAGATAAGGAAAAAGCAAAATGAGCTTTATCCAATCATTTCCTAAATATAATTCTAGTTTGAATCCATTATGCGGAAGCGCTATACGATGATCAATGAAAAAATTACAACAAGACATGGTACTGGTGGATATGGGACCGAAGATACTAATTTTCAACATGAACTGAAGAGAGTGTCAAATCCCCAAGCAAGCAAGGTTTGTTTTGGGAATTGAAGATGTAGAAGTGTTTGGTGAACCAAAGATGCTTTTGCCAGAACTCTTGGAGAAGAAATGTAAACACAAACAGTTTAGATTGAACTAATCAAAAATTGGCAAAGTGACCACCATAATTTGGTCAAAGGGTTTATTTTGAATTCAGTCAAAGGATGTTGTGCCTTAGCAATTGGAGGTCATATAGCTTCTCCTCCAAAGAGTCCTCGCAAAAGTAGCAAAGTCTTTCATAGTCAATGGAGCATCTTCCCCATTTTCATCACATGTATGTAAGCGTCAGCAAAATCATTTGCAAACTTCATATATCGTTAGAAAGAAAAAGATTGTTTTTAATTTACACAAGTACAAAAAAAACACCCCTGCTCCCAAATGAAACCTTGAGATCTCTTGGAGGACAAAATTACATTGGTTTCAACATTGGGCAAAGACATACCATGAGTGATGCATAGTACATTTTCTCCACAGAACTTGTCAGCAACCGCTTGAATTACAGTGCAATACCTTCTGAGGCCATCGTCGAAACTCTCCCCCCATGCAGGTAACTGCATAACAAAAACATCATGTTCATCCTAACAGTTCTTGCCCTCATGTCACCCTGCCTTATCCGTCTCTCCCCTTATCTACTTGCAGAAGAGAGAAGAGAACTAGCACACCATAAATTATCAATCTAAGAATGGCAATTTCACCATTTCAAACATAAGTAAAAAATAGGAATATTCTATGGATGTATCAAACATGCGTAAGCAACAAACATACACATAATATACATGGGAATTCAGAATGGCCATGATAAGACACTGGCATTGCACCCATCCAATGAAGGAATAGGACTAGCAACACCCACTAGTGCCTATCATAGCATTATCTCCAACATGAAAAGAATTGGCTCATATGACATTGGTGATCAAGGTGTTCTACCTACAAAATAGGAGGCCATAGTCCTATAGAGTGAGGAGGAGACACTATAAATCACGCAAGTGAATTACCTTTCATATGCAAAGATTCAAGGCAAGGACCCCCACAGTCCATGCCATTTAATCTCCAGTGCAAATGTTGGAATGTTAAAAAATGCTTGTTTTCCTACATTTAAATTTATTTCAAGATAGAGTGAACCCTCTGACTTATCAAATACCCATTGAAATAGAATCCGCACAAGGAAAAGCATTTGCTATTTGCCGATTATTGGGAGCATCTAGGAAATGCCCGGATCCAAATATGGCTTTAAACCGAGTTACGAATCAATGGATGCTACGAGAGATAATGAAAACGCTATACAAAAGAAGGAAGAGACTCATCAAATGGCAGCAGCCAATGGAGCTTTCGCACATTTTTCCGTTAATCAAAGTAAAAGAAATGGAGAATATTTTTTCTTCTTTTGTCATTAATCTGAGAACCAAATGAGGGCAAAAAAAAATTCATGGAGGCCCAAATGATCAATTGGAAACTGGCGAGAGAGCAATGAATTATGATTTGTCTAAACCTTCAACCTCATTCAACCACCATCAATTTTCCCATAATTTGATAGCTCACAAAGACCTTTCTAGATTCGCACACCAAGGTGCTCCAGTAAAGTGGAGGAGCCCCTTTACATTATGTAGGCATGGTTTTTTATTAATACTTTATTTTCTTTTTTCACTCCACCAACAATTGATTATGAGCCTTAATTTCTTTCGTTTTTCCAAGTGGGCATATCATGATCATTTATCACCACCATTTCACCACCCTTTCAGGCTAGAGTAACAATAGTTACATCGAACCCTCGAATATGCTCAATAATCTCAAAATGATTTTGTGTTTCCAAAAATGATTGTAACATCGACAAAGTGAAGCTTTTCTTTCCAAGTTCTAATGGTTGATGAGTTCTTAAGTCAATCCGTTGTCTGAGTTAAAGAAATAAAATGAATCGGTCTGCATTGAAATACACAAATGGTCAGAGAATCTTGTATGAATGATATGGTTACTCATTGTGCACCTTAAGTGAAAAGAGAGAGCAAGTTGTGTTATCCCAACAAATAGAGCAAAAGTTAAAAACTGTGATTAGCTATTCAAGAGAATTCTCTCAGTTCACAATGGAAGATGGTAACTTGTTTTCGCAAAACAGTTTGTGACCAATTTGGCTATTGCAAAAACATCATCCAAACTTTGTAAGCCAATAAGGCATTCCAGATCATGCTCGCCATAGAAAGGTGGTAAGATGATTCAAAGCAGTTTTTTAAGTTCCTCCTTGTTTTGGTGTGGTAAGATGATTCAAAGCAATTTTTCAAGTTCCTCCTTGTTTTGCATTTGTAAGGTATGGTAAGAATTAAAAGCAGTTTCTTAAATTCCTCCTTGTTTTACATTCGTAAGGTGTGATAAGATGATTCAAAGCAGTTTCTTAAATTCCTCCTTGTTTTACATTTGTAAGGTGTGGTAAGATGATTCAAAGCAGTTTCTTAAATTCCTCCTTGTTTTACATTTGTAAGGTGTGGTAAGATGATTCAAAGCAGTTTTTTTGAAGTTCTTCCTTGTTTTACATTCGTAAGGTGTGGTAAGATAATTCAAAGCAGTTTCTTAAGTTCATCCTGGTTTTACATTCGTAAGGTGTGGTAAGATGATTCAAAGCAGTTTCCTAAGTTCCTCCTTGTTTTACATGTGTAAAGTGTGGTAAGATAATTCAAAGCAGTTTCTTAGGCTCTTCCTTGTTTAACATTTGTAAGGTGTGGTAAGATGATTCAAAGCAGTTTCTTAAGTTCCTCCTTGTTTTACATTCGTAAGGTGTGGTAAGATGATTCAATGCAGTTTCCTAAGTTCCTCCTTGTTTTACATTCGTAAGGTGTGGTAAGATGATTCAAAGCAGTTTCCTAAGTTCCTCCTTGTTTTACATTCGTAAGGTGTGGTAAGATGATTCAAAGCAGTTTCCTAAGTTCCTCCTTGTTTTACATTCGTAAGGTGTGGTAAGATGATTCAAAGCCGTTTCCCAAGTTCCTCCTTGTTTTACATTTGTGATTGACCCCCCTCCCAAGAAAAGACAATTCCTATTCGGAACTCTTAAGCACCCTCATAATCATGCCCACATGGATTGACTGACAAACATGCATTTGACAGCAAAGAGAGAATTCACACCAGCAAAGACACCATTTGCTACACACTTTGTTTGAACCAAGAGAATTCAAAAGCACGTAAAGAAAGAACGGACCTTGGGCCATGTTAACGCCACTGAGTTGTCAAGAGTTCCACTTGGAAGCAAAGCATGCAGCTCTGACAGTTGCAAGGTCCAGGGAGTTGAATCCACCACCGCAGCTGGTGGATGGTTGCAAATAATTGCTCCATTCATCAGCTCCCCCAACCCATATTCTATAGATACCTGTCCTTCCAAACTCCATCGAACCACACCACACCAAAGTCATCAGCAAGACAACAAAGCATAAGTAATTCTTTTCTCAGATGGGTGACACACCCTTTCACATAACTGTACATTCTTTCACAATAAGGGGTTGTCAACTTATTGTGAACCTCTGGACCCCTGTGGGTCTCTAAGACTGTGTACATGCCTCATCCTTACCAGGCATCTATGCATCATTTACAAATCAGAATAAGTGCTTTGACACTGACTTGAGTTTTGAAACCCCCTTGGCCTTTAAATCCCCATGGCTATCCAAGTTCAATGTCACCCACTTTCTTTCCCTCTTCCAAAACTGATACTGGGTGCGCTTTCAATTCACATGTGGCTTCTGAACCCTTTCGTCATGAGAGAGAGGTCTCACCTCTAATGCCACTTACACAGACAGGATAAGGTGCCCAGATTGGCCGAAACTAGAGGTTAAAAGCAGAGAGATTACCTTGACCTTGGACGGGTCGATGACGGCGTCACGACTACTGTTGGCATCACTGCTGGACTCCACCATACAAAGAGCTGCAATAACTTCCGCAGCTGTTTGAATACATCTTAAAAAGGGGGAGACCACGACTCGAGTTATGTCCCAACCGTCAGTTCGCAGGTTTTTTCCCACCTCCCAAGCCTGAAGCTTTCCTCTCTCTGTAATCGGGGGATCCCAAGGACGGGCAGCTGTGGAAACCCAATCAGGTTCATCGTCCGATCTCTCTCCGTGTCGCATAACGAACAAATTCTGAATAAATGGATCTGGCATATCGTCAGCTGCATCATGGCTCTCTGACCGGAGGGGATCCGTATTCGGAATTTCACTTGCCATGAGGAGTTTCTGAGCTGGACTGCTCTATCTCTTGTGGTAGTGTTCAGTCGCAGAAGCGCTTATGAGGTCAGAAGTGACTGTTCATCATAACTGCTATGGAACCAAAAAAGAAAAGAAAAATGGAATAATGACCGGCCTCCAAGCTCAACACAGGCTCAACACCTGCTTTCCCATGTCTCCACTTCAGTGTGAAAAGAGAACTAGGACCCGATATTAGGAATAAGACAAAACTGACTTCACAAAATCTCTCCTCCGATTCTACGAGTGCTTCACCCCGAGCTTCTCCTCTACGTGATAAAACACAGCTCTTCCAACATTACTTGTATCGCTTCCAAGGAGCATCGGTATCCTCCCTAAACTCCCTCGACATTCACTAGTCTAGTCCCAGCTTTTGGGCATGTCTGGATTGCCTCGCAATCAAGCAACAGTAGCAGTTTGTAAGCCGGGCGAAAGCGAAAAAGCAAAAGCAAATAATCTATTGGACCTTTGGGAGATTCCAACTTGAACTCAAGAAACAGCAAGGTGGTCTCAGCAGCTCCTGCAGAGGAGACAGACTCAGCTGGCAAGTTGGACAACGAAAGACACCCAACAGCCAAACGAAGACGACGAAGACGACAGTGTGTATGCTAGGAAAACAACACTAATCCTGTGCCGTGGAAACACTGGCACTAGCAGTCGCAAGCAATACAATACCCACCATGACCACTAGAGAAGCTGAGAAACCAACAGATGGGTGGCAAAGGACAGGGAGAGAAGAAACTCATTACCCTGAGACGGTGCGCTATGGAATCTGACCAACGCCAGACTACAGAACTAGACAACAAACGCCGAGCCTTAAGTGATGCCGCTTGCCTCCAGCAACTAACCAGCCCGCTCTAAATTACTACTAAGATTCACGTTGGCTTTGCTGGCTGCCATGTATGGCACAAACAACCGGCCATGCTCTCCATCCTCCTTCCTCAACAGAAAGTCTTCACTGTTTCCCTTTACATAGCAATGGGAATATTTGTACCCTGCAATATTGTACCCACAGTCCTTTCTCTTAAAGAGGGGCATCAGAGCCTTTAAAATTTTACCATATACTAAAAGAGGTAGCCCTGGAAATCCATGAGGGAATCACCCATACCAACTGGAATGCTCCAGCTAGCTATTGCTTAGGCCTAAGAGAGAGAAGCAATGAGAAGCATATATATTTAGGCCTCAGAGAGAGAAGCCATATATATATATATATAACTTATTTATTTACTTATATTTGAAAGGAAATTGACAGCTGGAGCGACCACCCACAAAATCAGCCACTTAATTACATTCCAAAGAATGATAGTATGACCATATGAATCTTATAAGTGTGGCTCAATCAACATAACTGAGTACATCTATCCATAAGTATATCATAATCATCACACGATTAGTGTCCATCACTAACTTACCGGTTACAATTTATTTTACTTTATTTTATTTACAATTAACACTGCCAAGTTAGAAATAGTTATCTTTATAGGCTCTCGTCCCCTTTCTTTAAATAAAAATAAGTAAGTCCAACATGTAAAGATAGGGGTACATGATCAACTTCCCCACTAAATATCAATCATAGTGCGCCTCTTTACCCAAAGCTTCTGTCCTCATACTTACTCCTCCTCATTTCTTGCTTCCGACCCCATCCGTGACCTTGTGTTCAAAATTTGACTGTGTCGATATCCTTGTCTGCATTCCTTTGGAGTTTCCCGTGCAACGTGGATCCTAAGGGTTGGGGCCATCATTTCCATTGATGTGCACATCACCATGCAGGCAGCACAAATGGCATGCTTGCAAAATGCCACACAATTGTATGAGGCCCCACCACAGCTTGCCAGTGTGCCGGATCTTTCACGTAAACCATTGGATCATTTGTCTGGGTTCGTAAAACCAATCTATTCTCTTTTTCTTTGGGTCCTGATACTAGCGGATTTGATAAATGATCATTCAATTCTGTGCATAGAATGTCATTTTTGCCCAGCTAACAAGTATGAAATCAGCAAGTATGCTCTTGCAGAGGGTGCTAAATCCACCTCACATGAGTCAGATTCTGTATGGCAATGATCCTCTTCATGGACACGTATTGGCAGCGCGTAGAATTCTTCATAAAAACAACTACCAAATATGTAGCTGAGGTTTTGGACTCACATCCCTAAGAATCTGGCCGGCTGTATTTGGCGATGTCAAAATAGTCTACTATTGTCTTGACACAGTGTGCGTAAAATGTGAAGGAGTAAGATGATGGGCAATCTACTACTAATAAAAATGTTTGAGTTCATTTCAATAAAACAACCCCAAATGGCAACACCTGGCTAGGATTCCATGCACGGCTGTGTATTTATGTGTATAATAATATGTACGACGTGGGAAGGCAGGATAGATTATGGTGTCTCTTGATCCCGATCCCCAAGGACTACTTCCTTCCGGCAAGAAGGTGGACACTGGACACCACCTTTGTGACACCAACCGGTGGACTGACCACACAACCACTCGAGAGGTGGTATGTGCCCATTACCACTGGGCTACTGTCACAAATGGCCAGTGGTTACTAGGGCACAATGCCCTTCTTCGTTTCGAAGTCACAATAGGTGTAAATAATGATGAAACCCTGCAAAGCTTTTATTTACAAACTAACATGAGGTAACTGTACAAAGTATGGAAAGTTCCCATAGCAAGGGAAGAGTTAACATAACTTAAAGAAATGAAAAAGAAAGCATATCAAGCTAATCAAACCGACTGATCATCGCATCCAACTGCCTCAATGACATCAGACAAAGAAATGGGTGTGACATCGGGAAGAGCAGATAGATGAGACGAAGCCATGCCAGCTACAGTAGCCCGATGCAAGTTGGACCTAGCCTGTGAAGTAAGGGCCCAGGTTTGAAGTTGGTGTGAAGATTAGAGGGTGGTCCATGAATTAGAAAGCGGGGGTTATGGTATGATATACACCAGGAGTTGAATTGATAACTGCCATGTAAGGGCCAAAAAAAAAAAAAAAAAAAAAAAAGGTGGGACCTATTAAATAGGGGATGGTTCACGCGCCATGGGGGGAGCAAGTGTCACCTAGTTATAGCTGACCTAGTTATATGAGGTGTATTGATCAATCGATATTTAGTGTGGATACCTAAGGACTTTCAAATCAGTAGGGCCACAATGTTGCCCAATTACACTAATTAGGAGGTGTTCACTGTTCACCCTCCCAACAGAGGCAAGAGACCTCCATGAGACACACCATAATTTCACTCATTTCGACATAAGTCTTACATCAATATATTCAGAATTTTTCATAGCAGGACCACCTGCCAAAGGCAAAGTGGTGGTAGGTGGTTGGTCAGTGGTGAGACAGAGACGTTTACATATATGTATATACATATATATATTAGAACATTAAATCAATTTGTGGTTAGAGCATAATACCATTTGATTAGTGGTTATGGGTTGAAAATCACATAGATATCATAAGGTGTCCATCTTCCCATTGGAAGGCAGCAAGCCTTGGGGTCAAGTGACACATAGGTTAAGCTTGCTTTGACAAGTGTCAGCATTTTTATGTTATTTTTAATTTTTTACTAGGGGATGGGTCCATTTTGACGGAGAAGCCACATGTACAATTTTGGTAAGCCCCAAAGGTGTGGATGCTGACGATGATCCACAATAAATTCCTAAGGACATTCCATGATATAAATGGCCTTTAATCCATAAGGCCTTGGGTTGCAGCCGCTGTCATCCACAAAATAACTTTTGTGGATGAACATGGATGAAAAAACTTTCTGAATGAAAAGTGAGCACTAGCACTCCGCATTGCGGCCCCCAAAATAACAAGCACCTAAAACTGCGATGGGCTCTCTTGCTTCAGCAAAATATAACAGAGGTAGGGTTGAGGGACATGACTCAGCACAACACACCAATCCGAGCCTTTGACACGGTATAAGGTCCTTTGACCGCATTTTCTCCGTTGACTTCAACATGTTGCAAAGTCTCTCTCTACAAGAAAGCCAATAAAAACCCAGCTACGATTTTCTAAGGCCCTAGGGGTACCCAAAAATCTCCGGTTGGGGTCCGCAAGCACACATGACCGCCTACGTGGTAGTTTGGCGGCGATGGGCTTCACGACCAGCTGCATGTCCACCCGTGCGGACAGCGCCCATCCTTCGTGGCTAGGTGGTGGGAGTCCATCACCCGACATGCCATGCATTCAACTTTTTTCAACTTTTTTCTTTTCAGCTTATTTCTCAATTGTAGGAGGTAAAGGACAAGAAGTAAAGAAACAGAAAGATAAAGAAAAGAAAGAAATGGGGCCCTTTAGAGGGAAATCCTCCGTAAGATATCCCACCTAAGAAATGGCTTACGGGGAATTTCCCTATAAGACCCCACATCGGGAAATTCTGCTCCAAAAGATCCAAAAAATACAAAAATACAAAGGAAAGAAGCTCGAAAATATTTACGCTCATATGCATATGCATGTTAGCGTTGGGGCAATGTAGCCTCACTTCCTCTTTAGAAGGCCACATCACGACTAAAACTATTGCTTGCCCTTGCAAGAACCCGATGTATTTTGTGGGGCCATGTCCATCTTTGTGAAGGCATCCGAAGTTATTCAAACGTCCCACCTACCAAAAAGGGCCCCAACTGTATTTCAGAGTCGCCAGGAAAACAACAAGAACTGAGGGGGGCTTGAACCCCCCTGATCTCCCCAGTATGCCAGCAGTCCCCCTCCCCTCAAGCAACCAAACAATCCCAGTGGATATCACCCCAAATCTGGCATGACATTCCAACTAGCTTCCCCAAAAAACATAAGCACCCAAAGAAACAACAGAATCCAATATCCTACCCGCCCCCACTCTCTCATCACTCTCACACATGATGACGATGAAGTGACGAGGACAAAAATAAGAAAATGACAACGTGCTTCCATGACACACCCAACGTAGACATCAAGAAAAATCATAAAGATGGCAAATCATCTCGGTCAAACTGCATTTTTCTCATTGAAAGATAATAATGTCTTCAATGCGCTCGCGTGTGCCAGCAGCGGGCCCGCGTGTAGCATGGTCACAAAGGGTGGGAGCACCCCTACCCGTCGGAGGGTCCGCTGCGGCTCAATCTGCTATTGGATCTGCCGGACAAGCAAGTCTACTGCTGGGTCTACTGGGCAAGCTAGGTCTGCTGCGACCCATAAAACACACAAAACATGTACTGGTATGCACACAAAACATTAATTATTTCCAAGTTTTGCAGAAAGCAGCAGGTAGTGTGGTTGTTAAGAACAATGCATGATTAGCATAAGATTTGGTGTTCAATTCTTGTCAGGTGGTAATGGGCCGTAGTAATTATGTGTGTTATTAATTATATGTTTTGTATAATGGTTCTTTCTGAAATTTTCCCACGTCCTTTTCTTATACGGCGGCAGACATTCCAGCGGACTAGGCAGGTGGACTCACAGTCCACTCTGCACGTAGAGTGGACCCTCCAGCGGACTTACAGAGTGGACTAGACTACAGAGTGGACCCTTCAGCAAACTCTGTAGAACATACTAGACTATCCAATGGACCCCCGGGCGGACCCGGTGGATGGGCGGTGGGCTTATGAGCTAACCCCATGGGCCGTATTGGCGGTGTCGCGCACCTCACTTCGGTAAACTCCCCTTCAAGTCATAGTTACTCGCTTTGATGCGCGCGCCTAACTCCCGACCTGGCCGCCGGGCCAACTTGGAGCTTCGGCTGCTCACCGAGACATAACGGTCCCCCCTTCGCTTCCCTCTAAAACCCTCCACCTAATTGGGACTAGGAGAATTCCCTTTGGTAGATGGCAGTCCGGAACAGCTCCCCACTCTTTGGTCGCTTTCCGGCTCGCTCACTTACTCACTAGTTTTTGGTCACCAACGGGCTTGCACCGTTCTCGGGGTTACTACTCCCTATATATACTTCTGTAGCTGTCCGCGGGGGTTTCACAACCAGCCATGCCATTTTATGGCGAACCACCACGAAGACCCTCGATTCTCGGTGGTGAGTCGCGGTGAGTCTTGGCCCGCTCACCACGGCCCCTATGGACCGTGATGAGTCCCAAGACTCCCCACGACTCCCACCACGAGGTCTCCGCCCCCATGGTGAGTCCTATGCCACCCCCACTAAGTCCCACTAGCTACCACCACCCTTGTGGAGCCACCCCCACCGCAACCCGGTGTGCGGGGCTCCACCTAGTGAGCGCCTCCGCTTCCTGAGTGCCTTGGGCACTCAAGGGTGCCTCAGCCCCCCATACCTATCGCTGCCGCTGCCCCCACCACAGGGGCAGCCCCTCATGTGTCCCGACCCCCTGCCCTCAAGGCAAAGGGCCGCGACACACACCCCTACCAACAGGGAGTCGATGTCCTCATCGACTTGTCCATTTTGTAGAAACGAACATCCAAGTTGTGGCGTCCCACATCAAGGAGTTTGTTTCTGTACCATGGCGTCCCATGGCAAAGAACCAAACCCCACACTTGACTCTACTCTCCACTAGCTAGTTCGGCCGACTTCCTCCAAGTCCCGGCCAAGGGTGGAGCCTCTCCAGCTCCTCCCAGTGCACTCTTCTTGGCCTACTTCAAGGCCAAGGAACGATCCTCCCCGAGGATCGAATCGCCTTACTGCAACAACATTGCTTGCGATCGCTCATGATGCCGCTTTGGCATCACCTTGAGCAAGGGTTCACCTGGAACCCTCTTTGACTAGGAAGATAACCTTGAACCAACCGTGCGCCCCAATCACTACAATTGGGTCCGCCTTGGAATGCTGGCCTGAGGTACGGGAACACGCCGAAGCCGCACTACGACTTCGTCCCGAGGTTACACGATTATAGTACGTGAACGGAAGCACGTAGCTTCCGCGTTAGCCCGCACTACAAGGCAACCCCTCGGTAGCGCAGTTATAGTACGCGCACGCGCCAGGTGCGCACTAGCACGTGAACTCCCAAAGAAGGCGCAAGTTTCCTTGCCCCTTGGATGGAAGTCACCCGATTTCGGCACTGCGCAAACACACGATTAACCCAATTTACCTCTCCCACTTTTGTAAGCTAGCATGTATTCTACACACTAGCCAACCACATCATGCATCACCATTCCAAACACAATAGGACGCACAATATTTGGAACCCATTTCCTTTATAACAAATTTTTGTACAATACAAGTTTTTGCAATCGGATTCCTGAGCTAGCTTAACCGGGCTAAGCATGCATTTCCTCCCCCACGCTCCAAGGTTGATGTCCCCATCAACGCTTCTTCCACTTTTGAGGTCGCCTTTCGAAAGCTGCAACCGCCTCGGATGCGTTTCCCATTTCTGAGGCACGCACCCAAGATGCCTCCACATGATGATAGCCCTTCCATTTGACGAGATACTCCATTTCTCGGTTCCTGAAGACTTAAGTATTGCCTCCACCTCGTACTCAAGTTCATTTTCATGATCCAACAGCATAGGTGGCGGACGCAACACTTGATGCCGATTCGGACGCGCTTCATCTTTGAAGTAAGGCTTCAAAAGGGAGACATGGAATACTGGGTGCACCTTGCTGTTTGCCGGCAGCTCCAATTCATACACATCCTCATTCATAACCTTCCGAATGCGAAAGGGTCCCGCATACGGAGGCACGAACTTCGGACTCACTTCCGGAGGTAGTCGGAAATTCTTGATGTTCAACCAGACCTCTGTGCCTGCCTCAAACTTCACTTCCCTCCACTTCCGATTCGCCTGCCTTTCATACCGTTTCCTAGCTTTGGCAATATTGTACTTTGCGAGCTTCAACAAACGCTCGCGTTCTTCCAGTACCGCCGCTACTGCCGGTTCCTCAACGTCTTGGGCGGCCCAACTTGTCGACACCAGAGGTGCTTTTCCATAGACCAACACGAAAGGGGAAACTCCCGTTGCGGAGTGTTCTGTGTTATTATAACAGAACTCTGCCGCGTCTAAGTGTTCCATCTAGTCTGATTGGTCTGCCGACACGTAATTCCGCAAGAATTGCTTCACTACGGAATTCACTCTTTCTGTTTGGCCGTCCGTCGTAGGTCGGAAGGCGGTGCTCATCTTCAGCCTCGTCCCCATCTTCTTCCAAAGTGCTCTCCAGAATTTACTCGTAAACTTTGGATCGCGGTCCGAGACAATATCCTTCGGGACTCCATGATGCTTTAAGACGTGGGCGAAGTAAAGTCGCCTTGTCTCCTGCGCCGTTGCCGTCTCCTTGGTAGGGATGAAATGGCCCATTTTACTGAACCTATCTACCACCACCATGATTGCATCGAATCCTTTTGACAGCGGCATAGCAGTCATGAAATCCATCGAGACGCTTTCCCAAGTCCCCTCTGGAATCGGCAAGGGTTGTAACAGCCCCGCTTGCTTTTTGTACTCGCTCCGGTTTTGTTGGCATGTGGTACATGTCTTGACATACTCCTCTGCCTCCTCCCTCAGTTTGGGCCAGAAATACTCTTTCTTCAAGTGTGCCGCAGTGCGCTTGGCTCCACCGTGGCCCGCAAGCGGGCTATCATGGCATTCTCTCAAGAGACTATCCCTGATCTCTCCCTTCGGCACGTAGAGACGCTTTTGCTTGTACCGGAGCAGTCCATTTTGCAAGTGGAACTGCGATTTAACCCCCATCCTCCTGCATCACGGACTTCGCCAGCTCATCCTTCCGGCAAGCCTTCCGGATCTTCCTTTGGAGTGTCGTCTCGCCCTTGTACACCAACAAGAGCTGCTGCTTTCTACTTAAAGCATCGGCCACCACATTGTCCCGTCCCGGTTTGTACTGGATATCCACGTCGAACACTGCCAAAGTATCTTGCCACCTAAGTTGTTTTGGGGACAACTTGGGCTGCGTGGCAAAATACTTCACCGTGACATTGTCCGTGAACACCTTCACTAGGTTGGAACCAACATAGTGGCACCAGAGCTCAAGGCAATGCACCACCGCCTTCATCTCTTTTTCGTGCGTCGGCCACCCTCGCTCCACTTCATTCAGTTTCTTACTTTCGTAAGCCACTGGACGTCCATCTTGCATAAGTACACCCCCAATCGCGAAGTCCGACGCATCTGTATGAATCTCAAATGGACGATCGAACTCCGGGATTTTCAAGACTGGAGCTTCCGCCATCCGCTGCTTCAATTCAGCAAAAGTTGGCCGCATCACCAAGAACTCATATGAACCATACCTTGTCCTGCACGCGGTCTTCTCCTCATCTCCTTCCGCCACCCGAATTTGGTGATAGCCGGAGCGCAAGTCGATCCGGCTGAAATACTTCGCTCCTACCAACCGATCGAAGAGGTCGTCGATCCTCGGCAAAGGGTACCGGTTTTTTATAGTCACCTTATTCAGAGCCCTGTAATCGACACACACCCGCAGCGTCCCATCCTTCTTGTCTGCGAATAGCACCGGGGCTCCGTAAGGTGACTTACTCGGCCGGATGTACCCCTTTGACATTAGATCCTTGAGCTGAGTCTTCAGCTCGACCAACTCTCTGTGGCTCAACCGGTAAGGCGCCTTGGCAGGCGGTTCCGATCCCGGTATCACCTCAATCTTGTGGTCAACTCCTCTTCGCGGTGGCAAGCCGCTTGGTAAATCCTCCGGCATCACATCCTGGTATTTCTCCAAAATCCCCTTGATCCAATCTGGGCTCGGTTCCCCATCGCCTTCTCCTTTCACTTCTCTAATGTAAAGCAAAAACTGGGGCTCGTGTGCCTCCTCCACGGCCCACTCCTTTGCTGATAGAAGGTTTATTCGCCCTCCCACGGATTTGGGCGTTTCAGACACTCGTAAAACCTCGCCACCATTCCCACATGGCAGCGTGACTACTCTCTTGCGGCCATCTATGACCGCTCCGGATATGCTCAAAAAGGTCATCCCCAAAATGAGATCCACTCCATCGATCTCGCAGATGGTGAAGTTCTCACGTCCCTCCCAACTCCCCAGTTGAAGAGGAACATCAATCGCCAACCTTGTCGCCAACTGTGGTTCTCCTTTGGCAGAACGCACCTCAATAGAGGCCCCAACGTCACTTGTCGGGAGTCCCAGCTTTTGTGCCGTTGCCGGTGTCATGAAGGAGTGCGACGCTCCTGTGTCCACCAACAACGACACATTAGTTCCGGATATTATCCCATCCACGAACAATAACTGACTCCCTTTTCGTAAGGTGCCAGTTTCCTGATACAACTCACAAGAAAATTTGCCTACCTTGCAAGTCCTGGCGACCACCGCTTCCACCAAGCGACTGATGGTATCTTCCGACAGCTCCGTGGTCGCCCGAGTCATGTTCAATTGTCGGGGCTTCGTGCACTTCTTGGCCATGTGCCCGGGCTCCCCGCAATTGAAACACACTCCATCAAAGGTCGCCTTCTGTCCGCCATAAGCCGCTCCACCCGCTTTTCCTTTCGAAGCACCGGGTGCCGCCTTGACGTGTGAAGGCCCTCCCTTCGATTTCCACGTGCCATTTTTGCCGCGTGGCCTATCCCACTTCTTTTCCGGTCGGAAGGAGTCACCTTCCCGCCGAATCTTCTTGTGGTTCAGCTCCGTACGGCCTTGTCTTTCACCCCTAGGGACATCCGAGAAACATTCAGCCCTCTCAATTGCCTCGTTCAAAGTCTTGGGTGGCTTCTCCTCCAACTTCCGCCTGGCCCATGGGGCCAGTCCCGCCACAAAGTTGAAGACCATTTCTGGTTCTGCCATGTCCGCGACTTCGAGCAACAGCACATTGAAAGCCTGGACATACCCCCGAATGTCATCTGTTTGCTTCAAATTCCTCATCTTGTCCCGGGCAAGCCAGGACGCGTTGAGGGGCACAAACTGTCTCTTCAACAATTCCTTGAACCCACTCCAGTTCAAGGTTTCCGGACTTGGACCTCGGTCGTGAAGGCGTTTTTGCCACCATTGTTGAGCATAGCCCCTCAAATAGGTGGGAGCCACTTCCACCCGATCCTCGTCACTCAACTTGGCCGCCCAGAAGTACTGCTCTAGCTCCAAGAGCCAGGTGTTGAGTGCCTTCCGATTTTGGACGCCCTCGAAGGTGTCGGGTTCCTTAGGCTTCACCTTAAACTTTGCCTTAGCGGAAGTGGCATTAGCCGCCTTCAACACGTCTTTCAACGTCCCGCCAAACTGCGCCAACAACCCTTCCCAAAAGGCTGCCGGCATGGGAGGCATCTCTTGGTTTGTCGGAGCTCTCAAGGATTCCTCGGGCTCCGACTCCTCGGATTCCTCCCGCTCTTGGGCGGCCTCGTTTTCGGAAACATGCATCGCTTCCTCAAACGGCCGCCTCGGTGACACGCCGCCCCCATCGGGCTCACCGGGATCATCATCTTTTGGGCCGTTCCGCTTTCGCTTCGGCTTGCCCGACCCCATGATGAGGCCAATCCCAAGGACGATCACGTACTGAACTCTAAGCTCTGATACCAAGTGTCGCGCACCTCACTTCGGTAAACTCCCCTTCAAGTCATAGTTACTCGCTTTGATGCGCGCGCCTTACTCCCGACCTGGCCACCGGGCCAACTTGGAGCTTCGGCTGCTCACCGAGACATAACGGTCCCCCCTTCGCTTCCCTCTAAAACCCTCCACCTAATTGGGACTAGGAGAATTCCCTTTGGTAGATGGCAGTCCGGAACAGCTCCCCACTCTTTGGTCGCTTTCCGGCTCGCTCGCTTACTCACTAGTTTTTGGTCACCAACGGGCTTGCACCGTTCTCGGGGTTACTACTCCCTATATATACTTCTGTAGCTGTCCGCGGGGGTTTCACAACCAGCCATGCCATTTTATGGCGAACCACCACGAAGACCCTCGATTCCCGGTGGTGAGTCGCGGTGAGTCTTGGCCCGCTCACCACGGCCCCTATGGACCGTGATGAGTCCCAAGACTCCCCACGACTCCCACCACGAGGTCTCCGCCCCCATGGTGAGTCCTATGCCACCCCCACTAAGTCCCACTAAGCTACCACCACCCCTTGTGGAGCCACCCCCACCGCAACCCGGTGTGCGGGGCTCCACCTAGTGAGCGCCTCCGCTTCCCTGAGTGCCTTGGGCACTCAAGGGTGCCTCAGCCCCCCATACCTATCGCTGCCGCTGCCCCCACCACAGGGGCAGCCCCTCATGTGTCCCGACCCCCTGCCCTCAAGGCAAAGGGCCACGACAGGCGGGGCCCACAGGCGCGTTGAAGACTCTATTATTGAAAAATCGTCGGCGTATTTGTGTGGACTTTGTCAAGTTAAATAAACACAGTGTGAAACTAACTAGAATAAATCTAGTTATTTGTATTTAACACTTGGAATTAGTTCAAGTGTTAAGTCAGGTGTCAAGTTTAGCTTGACACCTGAACCATCTTATCTTCACGAGCTCGTCAGTCGTGTGGCTCATCTCTCTCGAGTTGAGCCTGCACGACCGAGCTCCCTCGTTGCTTAGCATCTGAGTGTACTTATGGAGGGAGAGTAGGATGTTGTGGGGTGGAGTCCCCATAGCTTGGGGTGCCCCTGGTTTGACTCTTATTTTAACGAGTGATTATATTGTATTTCGTGTTTTGTGTCAACAGCCAGTGTGAGTTTAGTTTTCATATCACTCGAGAGAGATGAACTTGTGTCTTTTATTGCGAGATACGAGTCTTAAGTTAGCACTAGTCTTTTGTTTTTTGAAGCTTCCTTAAGATGTCAGCTCAGTTGAGTGAGTGCAAGATTGAGTGGAAAATTAGCAGTTGAAGGGATTACTCGTGTCCAGGAAACCTGCCGTTAAGAGAAAAATGAAATTTTTAGAAGAAGGATTGGTTTGTTTACGTGCTTAGCTGCTGATTTCTCTGTGACGGCAGTGATAGTACTGAATAGAGATGGCATGTAACCAATATCGATGGAGTTTCAGCACCGTAACAAGTGAGCATATGGCGAAGGGATGAGGCAGCCTGCAACTCTTAGGTTGGGAAAGTGCAGCGTGGAGGCATTAACTACTTTGTAGAAGCCCTGTATGCGTAGACAGCGGCTACTTCATACTGTCTTGTATCGGCTTGCGGGCAGCAATACTGTTGTATGATAAACCAGCGACGTGTGATGAACCAGCGAGTTGCCGAAGAAGAGCTAGTTGCCGAAGAAGAAGAAGGTAGTATCTAGGGCAGCAGCGCCTTGCTCATTCACGAGCGTCAGAGTTCGTATCAACTGGAAGTGGTGAACGACTGAGTTAGGTTCGTGTATTGTGTTTAAGTGCTAGGAAATGTCCAAAGGAGCCAATTGCTAGAGGATCTGCTTATAGAATTTAGGCGGGCTGCTTGTGGAGATCGCAACTTGGTTATGTATTTTACCTTAAGGCTTAGAGTCTTGATACTAGTTGGTCAACAACGGAATGACCTCTGGCACAAATCTGAAGCATGAAAAGGAAGGAAGCTACTGGTAGATGTTTGTAGCAGTTGCACCTGCTACCCTTTGAACACCTATGGAGAAGAGATGAAAGTGTTGTTAGTGCTCTAGCGAAAAGACAAGCTGCAAGATCTTGTTCATGACAGATATTCTCTAAATGCTTGTTTCTACAAGGCTGAAGGGACCCGATCTGAAAGGGGCATGATCTGCATTCGTACCTACTTGCACATGAGTAATCATATGCCACTTCAATGGTGAAGTCGCACAATGATGAACAGATTTTGGGTGTTCAGGTGCCGTTGGTGTTAAGTGCAATAGGGCACCGAAAATGTAAGGGCTGGAACCAGATGACCAGCAATGCTCCGAATGGTGTAGCCATTGCTGCCAAGCCGTGTTGGAGCCAACTGACCAGCAACGCTGTGATATGTCAGGGATAAGTCACTTTCTTCACAAGCGCTTTAGCCCGTATGATCCAGTTTCGTCTCGGACTAGCAGATGCATGAGTGGATGCTCGCTCTTAGAAAAAGAAAAGCAAGACCGAAGAAGAAAGGCGGGGCAGTCGCAGTGACACTATTAAGACACTATTAAGGAGCCGCGTAATTCAATTTAAAGACTCAAGAGGTGCAGGTCCATGGGATTGTACTCATTTTGCATCTTAGCATGGTGGCGGTACGAGAACTAAATTACCTGCATCAGAGTAGTTCCGGAATGGAACGATTGCGCTGAAAGGTGAAGGCGATTGCAAAGCTAAACGAGGCCCGGGCGTTGGACTAGCTTGTTAGTACTCTTCCAAGAAGCTCTGGTGATGAGAATGAGTGTTGGGCTTCAGCGACAAAGGATACTGTAGATCAGGCCGAATCTGGAATTTCTTCAAGCTGGGGAGCAGGGAAGCGTTCATGTTTGAGCTGGTGGACACCATCAAACGCAGTCCTAACCTGCACAAGCTGGTGCTCAATGTAGAACGTGGTGCTGCTGAAATGAGCTTGCAGGTGGTGCCTGATGTGGCCATTGATGAGTCAAGCACAATTGAGGTGTAGCCTAACTCCCCAAGGCAAAGCCACACCAGTTTGCTGCAATAGTGAACATAAACTTGGCAGTGAGAGGAGGCGAAGGATCGAAGCACGGATCTTGGCTGGAGCAGAGCAGTTCATTGGGAGAGCAAGCCTGTGGTGGTGTGTCTGTAAAACACAAATGAATCCTGGGAATTATAGGCCACGCCGCCAGGGAGTATGTGAGAACTACATGAACATGTTCCGAACCCGTAGATAACCTGGGAACAGCTTTTAATGTCGAGAACGTTTTGGGTGTGAAAAATTAAAGAAATTCGTTCTTTGATCTAATTTAAATTACATAGAGCATGTTTGGCCATAACTTTGGCATACCAAGGCCGTTTGACCCAAAACTTGCGCAGGACCTACAGAAAGGGGAAATCTACCTACCTAGACCAAAAATCGTTTTAGTTTTTAGTTTTAGTTTTTTGGATGGTTTTAGTTTTTTGGACCTGACCAAAAATCTATAGAATTTTTCTAATATAAATTAGATCCTCCCCACATCTATTTGAGGTCTATTGAAGAAGTTGTTTCAAGTCAAGGATGATCACTTAGCTGTCTGTTTATAACACATCTGTCACTTTTTGACATTAGTGTATGGCTAGAGAGGAAATGAAGAGTGTCGGAATGAGGACATGCTGGGTTTAGGAATTGCTTTAGTCTCTCCTTCCCATAGCTTTCCACTCTCTCGGTAGGCCAAAACCTTTCCATAGGTGGAGGCAAGAGTCAGTCCGGGTTTTTGGGCTGGGGTATTTTGCAGGAGCAGCACTGCAGATGGATTTTGGTGTGGGGGTATTGATGTTTTGATTTCTTGTGTTTGGATCCCCCCCAACACCTGCATGCTTGACTGTGCGCCATGTTGGTTTTGTGTGGGCGCTTGTTTTCATAGGGATTGCCGGATTTGATCACCGGTCAATCCTAGAGTATGTTGTCGGTGGTGAGGCTGGAGTGATGACCAGCAAGACCACCAGTGTTTCTTCTATGGTGAGACTGGGTTGATGACCAGCCAACCATATGAGTTCTTGCGGTGGATGTAGGTGCAGGTGCCCTGAGCCACTGGGATATGGCCCTTAAACTGCAACAGGTGCCCACCCGTGTCACTATTAGAAATAGTATTAGAGCCTTATAGTGTCACGTGGGGGAGGTGCGGGTTGTGAGTGTCATCACGGAGTTACCCAAGGGTTTTGAGGGGAGTACGGCTACAGGCAGTAGCAGTGAGATTGGGTTCACAAGACGAGGTGTTCGGTTCAGACCACCTTCACCTCCACCCTCAACTAGTGTAGAGTCTGACACAGACCCGGAGGCTTCATCAACAGGTGTGCAGTTTTCTTCGCCATTATTATGGGACGACATGGAGGAGATGTATGGAGCTACCAAGGGGCCTTGTAGATACTCTGGAGCTGTGGGCACAATCGAGCTGGATGACTTTATCCAGGAGTTTGACAACTGGTGTGATTTGCAGCAAATGCGCAATCCACAGCTGTTCACCCCATTCATGGCGTGGAAGGGACTGTTCCAGCATTTGGAAGGCCCGCATATGGACGATTACCACGAGTTTAGGCGAGGACATGAAGCAGAGATTGAGGAGTGGAGGATGTATTGGTCACCTGACTACGTCTCCATTACTCGAGGCACGACGCGACCAGTAGCTGCATCAGCACCAATATCTCCCATTGTCAGCTCTAGTAGTGGAACAAGTAGTGCTGGTACTTCTGAAGAAGGTGCTACTACTCCTCCTGCCACGACTACAACACATGTGCCTAGATTCAGCCCGGTGGTGGAGTTCTTCCAGGAGTTGCGGAGGAACTACCAAGGCGTATGCACAGAGAAGCTGCGAAGTTTGCAAGACTTCCAGCGCAGATCCAGTGAGAGCTTGCGAGAGGCCTACGCTCGTATGAGGCGCTTGATAAATGTGACCCAAGGGGTTACTGAAGCTCAGGCAGTCCAGTTCTGGTACGGAATTTTGGACAATGAGCTCAGGAGAAGGGTGAGGGATGCAACCATGTTACAAGCGGCCCAACCCACATTAGCAGATGTGTTTCTGCTGGCTAAGCGAATTGAGCTCAACATGGTGGAGGAGCGAGTTGTTACCATTGGATTTGGCAAAGACATGCCTGCACGAGACGCAGCTACCAGCCAACAGGCACAAGGGACTGCCCAACAGCGTGGTTAGGGGGGCAAGGTTGTCCAACCCAAATTCCATGGAGCTTATAGGGGACCTCAGGTGCAGAGGCCAGTAGCTTCTTTTGCAGGCCAACAGCAACCAGGGGTGGTATGTTGGACATGTGGAGGACCTCATGTCAAGAAAGATTGCCCAGAGAGTGGCAAAGGGCCAGCACAAGCACAGCCTGCACAGTTGCAGTGTGGGCATTGTAGCAAGTATGGACATGGAGATGCCCAGTGTTATGACTTGTACCCTGAGTTGCGGCGAGACCAGTTCCAAGGGAACAATGGTGGCCGAGGGCAAGGTGGAGCACCTCAGAGAGGACGAGGTGGTCAGGCACGAGATGCAGGACAAGGGCAAACACAATATGGCCAAGGACGTGGAGGTCAGGGCGTTGACCAAGGCATGGCCAACCGGCTTCAGCAGCTAGAGCAAAGGCTTGCTGCCATGGCCACAGCTCACGTGGTACCAGCTCCAAGACCTGATGGTCCACCTCATGTTCCTCCTCAGCAGCGTCATCCTGACGGAGTAGACATGGGAGGCATGGGATTTATGTGTGGGGCAGCACTACCACTAGTGTAGGTGGAGTCTGCTGCAGCCGTCACTCAAGGAGCAGCACGAGTTCCTGAGCCACAAGGTGCAGAGGTGGAGTTGGATCCACAGCGTGGGGAGGCAAGCCGTCAGGCTAGGTTGCCTCAATCATTCATCTTGGTAGAGACAGTATCAACGACATCCATGGCACCTAGTTCTTGTCCGACGGATACCAAAGCAAAGGCTGTTATTGTGCCATTGGGGAGAGCTACACGTGCAGCACTGACACCTGCTGCCAAGGCTAGTGCAGCCAGTGTGTTGTTGGGGGCGGCCACCTTTGTGTATCAGGCCCTACTGTTCTCGGCAACCATGATTGCGACGCCGGGGGTAAGACCAGCTGCAGTGTTCAGACTAACACTCTGCGAAAGTGGGGAGGTCATTTCATCTTCTGCGGAATTAGTGGAAGGTGTAGTGGCAGAGGAATCCTCTGATTTGAGGGTCAAGACTGCCACGGCTGCGCCCTGGCAAGCTGCAGCTGCCAGGTTGATGGAGCTGTCAGCTAGGCCAGCCTTTGAGCGCGCCATGGTGACACCTGGAGTTGTCTTGTTAGATAACCAGGATGACATTTTTTCTTTGAGTGGACAGGCAAGCAAGAGGTACCGGCCACTGCGGGTCTTGTTGGACTCGGGAGCTCAGCCACTGATGTTGGGCAGAGCTGCTATTGCAGGTTTGGGCTTCATGGAGGCGGATATGGAGCCTTGTCCTTTCCAGATACAGACATCTCTGGAAGGATCAGAGTAGGCTCGGGGCATGACATGGCGTGAGTTGGCCATTAGACTACAGCCGGGTCATCCTATAGATGGCTCAGTGATGCGAGCCAAGGCCATTGTGACAGATGTGGTCTCTTACGATGTCCTTGTTGGTGGGGCAGTGTTATATCCCATGGGCTTCACCTGGATTTTTGGGAGGAGTCAGCATCCTACAGGCCTGGATGGCAGTCAGGGGATGGTCGTCGTGTACAGCTCCCTGTGACATTCATTGGGGGTATTGCTGCTGCCCAGCAGGGCAAGATGCCAACACTAGCAGCCTTCACAGCTGCAGTTAGTTGGCCTGAAGAGTTGTTGGAGGGCAACGCCCATGCAGAGGATGTGCCACCTCCAGCAGAGCAGGATGACATGCATGGTACGGCGGAGTTGCCTGCCATGGTTGCTCACACTCTATTGTGGGGTACGAGCAAGGATTTGCAGCAGGCTGCTGATAGACGGGTGCAACAAGCCTGGGTAGAGGCATTTGTACCGTCAGGAGAGGAGGAGAGTGCGGTGATTGCACCAGGACCACCTCAGTTGTCACCATTGGACACCACACCTCTTGTGTGGCAGTGCCCGGATGAAGGCATATGCCTTCTGGACTTGTTTGGCGGGATCAGCACTGGATTGGCTGCAGTGCTACAGGCAGGTGTACGAGTTCGACATTACCTGTATGTGGAGAGGGATGAGACTGCACGACGCGTCTCACTGCGCCATGTTGCTCAGTTGGTGCAGCAGTACCCTGATTTGTTGCCGGTGTCTGCAGTTTGTGGATACCAACAAGCCTTGCCAGCAAACATCTCTTTGCTCGGGGTGCATGATTTGGAGCGGGTTGGCCCTATTCACTTGGTAGTGGTAGGTTGGCCCTGCCAAGGGCATTCATCAGCCGGGCATGGCAATGGATTACAAGACTCAAGGTCACGCCTATTTTGGGAGATGTTGAGGGTCTTGCGTTATTTACAACTTCAGCAAACAGACTCTCTCGCATATATCTTGGAGAATGTGCCATTGATGGGTGATTCTCGGGCCAAGGTGATGGCTAGTGTGCATCAAGTGCGGTCTTGGCTTAGGTTAGCAGTATTGCTGGATGCAGCTGCAGTGGGGTCACGGGCTCATCGCCCATGACTATGGTGGACCAACTTGATGCCACATGCACTGCTCAAGCGTGCATTTGATGGGGTGCAGCGGCCACCAAACCTGACGGTGGATAGCATTTTGGACATAGGGAGGCAGTCTCAACGTGTGAGACAAGATGATCGATCACCTTTGGCAGTGGTCAATAAGGTGGGTCATCCACAAGCAGCATTGCCTACACTGCTCAGTTTTCCAGGATCTCATGCTTTCCGGGATGGTGGACCTGGCCTCTTGTGGGATAGCCAGTTGCAGCAGTTAGTGGAACCCAATGCTGACGAGCGCGAGCGGGCGATGGGTTTTACCACTGGTACCACGGCGGTGCCATCTCTTTCTGAGGCATCACGTCGTTAGGTGTTGGGGCAAGCAATGGATCTCAATTGCTTGACCTGGATTATCAGCTTGGCTATGGCGGAGCAGCGCAGAGTACGGAGTACATTCCCCTTGATAGTCTCTTTGCCTACCAAGACGGTACAGGCAGTGAGTGGGGGTGAATAGGTGAGGACCACGAGGTGCATGCCGCATCCATGGTACACGTGGGAGGTGCTCGAGGTTCAGAGGGAGTTGGAAGCCAAGGCGGCGGTGATGGATGAGGTAGGGGATTTTTCTCGGATTGAGAAGGTCCTCAAGGATGAGATGGTAGGATGAGACATTGTCACTGACAGAGCAGGCAGTGGTCACTGCTCAAGAGGTTGCAGCATAGCAACCACGGGACGCATCTTCTACCTCTAAGCCTGCTGGACTCAAGGTTGCAGTCACGGAGGACAACTGGGAGCCTGATGTTGGACCCATAGTCACCGGAGGAGAGAGACGACGTATACGGTGGTTCTTGAGGGCTTACAGGAACTGCTTTGCCTTCAGTTTGAAGGACTTGGGAGCACTGAAGGGTCAAGAGATTTGCATTGAATTGGCCACTGACACGCCAATCTTTCGGAGACCCTATAGATACAGTGACATGGAGAGGTCCTTCATTCAGATGAGGACTCAGGACCTCTGGGAGGCTGGTTTGGTGGAGCTATCTGGTGGAGAGTATGCTTCAGCCACAGTGATGCCAGCCAAGAAGGATGTCTATGGCAATTGGACGGAGAGACGTATGTGCGGTGATTACCGGCCTATAAATCGTCAGACCAAGTCCAATAGGTATGTCATGCCAACACCAAAGGAGATCTTTGATGCCATTGGGCATGCTAAGGTCTTTAGCACTTTGGATTTACGATCCGGATATCACCAGTTGCCGATCAAGGAGGCGGATAAGCAGAAGACAACATTCTGGGGGATCAATGAGCATGAGAAGGATTGCCTATACCAGTGGCGGTTCTTACCATTTGGGCTTAAGAACGCTCCTGCAGAGTTTCAGAGAGTCATGGACAGGATTCTAGCAGGGGTGGAGTTTGCTCGGTGCTACATAGATGACATCATCATCTTTAGTGCTACGGTGGAGGAGCATGAGAGACACCTTCAGGTGGTATTTGAGCGCTTGAGGGCGCACGGATTGAAGTTACATCCGGGGAAGTGCAAGTTTTTCCACAACCAGATTGAGTATCTGGGTCACACGATATATCCTGGAGGATTGGGGGTACAACAGACTAAGGTAGAGGCCATTGCACAGATTCCACGCCCCACGGATGTGAGCCGAGTTCGAGCTTTCATGGGGTTGGCAAACTATTATAGACGGTTTGTCAAGGGATTTAGTGCCATTGCAAAGGCTCTAACCAAGCTGACCAAGGTGGACCAGGAGTGGCAGTGGGAAGATGAGCAAGAACGAGCTTTCCAAGAGCTCAAGGCGACGTTGACCTCGGCGCCCATCTTGAGACGACCTAGCAGGGGGCGTCATTTTCAGCTACATACAGATTGGAGCATGTTGGGGCTTGGAGCGGTGCTCACACAAGTGGATGATGAGGGAAGAGAGTTCGTAGTTGCTTATGTTAGCCGCTCGAACAACGCTGCAAAGGCTAAGTATAGCTCATATGAGGGAGAGTGCTTAGCTGCAGTGTGGGCCGTGGCACACTTCAAGTGCTATCTATACGGCAATCTCTTCACCCTTGTCACGGATCACCAGCCACTCAAGTGGTTGATGGAGTCAGACACGGGGAAGCTTGCACGGTGGGCACTCATACTTCAAGAGTATGACTTTCAAGTTGTGCATCGACCGGGTTTGGTCAATCGGAATGCGGATGGGTTGAGTTGCAATCCATGCACGAGCCAGCAGGATGACACTGGAGCTCGGTGGCATGGTGAGACGGACGAGGAGATGGTGCCCGGATGGCATGCATTTGCATTTCTGTGTATCTTGGCAGCAGAAGGCCAGGTTGGACCTACAACAGGGATGACTGTAGACCGAGTGTCTGAGGACCCTGAGGCCAACAATGAGCAAGGTGGCGCCAAAGATATACATGAGGATTCAGCTGTGTTGGACTATCTCCGCACTGGAGACACGACAGCCATTGTGACTGCCAAGGAGAGAGATCGGATCCTACAACGAGCCAAGAGGTTCAAGTGGGAGGGGACACACCTGCTCCGAGTGTGGGAGGATGGTCGAGTGAGGATTGTGCCTCACCCAACACAGCGGGCATGGTTAGTGCGACATGCCCATGAGGAGTTGGGGCATTTTGGGGTGCGACGCACTCATAGTCTACTGCAGTGGCAGTATTGGTGGCGTGGTATGTACACAGAGGTGCAACAATTTGTGGCTAGGTGCATGGTGTGTGACAGGGTGCGTGCTTCATTCAACGCCCCTACACCACAATTGCACCCTCTTTCGATCATGGGATTGGGCTACAGGTGGAGTCTAGACTTCGCAGGGCCATTGCCACTGACCATGCGCCACAACAAGTACGTGTTGGTGATGGTGGAGAACTTCTCCAAGTGGATCGAATTGGTTCCATTGCCTGATAAGGCTAGTGAGGGGGCTGCGTATGCATTCTTGGATCGTGTACTTAGCCGATTCAGTGCTCCAGCTGAGGTACTCACGGACCAAGGGAGAGAGTTCTTGGGGGAGTTTCAGGCATTGTGTGACAAAGCCTTGATAGACCACCGCACTACTTCTCGGGATCATCCTGAGGCCGATGGCTTGGCAAAGAGGGTTGTTCAGACAGTGAAGAGGGGTTTGCGCAAGTATGGCTTGCAGAAGGGACACCTAGGAGATTGGGACCTTCAGTTACCCTGGTTAGCCATGGGCTACAGGTTTAGCAAGCAAGCATCATTTGCCTCGTTCTCACCTTATTTCCTTCTCTTTGGCCGAGAGCCAGACTTGCCTACATCTATTTGCATGGAGGCTGCAATAGTCCTCAATCTTGACGATCCGGACGTGTAGGCACGTGCATGTGGTCAGCGCACGGAGTTGTTTAAGAAAGTCATGCCCATGGCTTTCGAGAACCTTGCCATTGCACAACATCATGATACGTTGAGGTATGCTACCATACGTGGTGGGGACTATCGTCCTAGGGTTTGGAGATTTCACCCTGGTGACTATGTTTATCTACAGCAAACTGCTCCAACGACCCTGGATGTGACTGCAGGACGTGTTATTTTGAGGGTTCGAGAGGTATTGCCCTCAGGCGTCTTGATCTTGGAGGGTCGGGATGGCATGACTTGGAAGGGCCATGTGCGTAACTGCGCGCCATGTCACCTTCCGAATGTCGATGGCAGGATTGACCCAAACCTGGCAGTGGTACCTGCAAGTTTGAGGTGCATGTTGTGTGGGTCTGCTAGAGGGGCAGCCACCATGCTGGTGTGTGATCAATGCTCAAGAGGTTGGCATATGGGATGCTTGACTCCACCTCTTGAGATGGTTCCTGATGGGGATTGGTTATGTCCGCATTGCATTGGATAGTGAGAGTGGATACAACCATGGAAGGCTAACAAGAAATGCAAGGCCAAGCTACTAGGAGACCAACATACGAGATCATGGCTCAAGTTCACAGATTGCAAGACGGCGACTAACGATGGGGCTGCTCTTGTACCCGGCCTTTTGGTCTATAGAGTTTGAGTACAATAGGGACAGTGATAGAGGACTTAGTACGGCTGTGGCTATTACATCTTGTAGCTATCTGGAGTTAGAGGGACCTAACCACCAGCTAAGGGGGCGATTGTGGCAGACTACTTTATTGTGCATATATGTGTGGTGTGGTTTGGACAGCGATGTAGTTGTGTAGCGATACGTATGCGCACGACAGCTGTCAAGTTAAATAAACACAGTGTGAAACTAACTAGAATAAATCTAGTTATTTGTATTTAACACTTGGAATTAGTTCAAGTGTTAAGTCATGTGTCAAGTTTAGCTTGACACCTGAACCATCTTATCTTCACGAGCTCGTCAGTCGTGCGGCTCATCTCTCTCGAGTTGAGCCTGCACGACCGAGCTCCCTCGTTGCTTAGCATCTGAGTGTACTTATGGAGGGAGAGTAGGATGTTGTGGGGTGGAGTCCCCATAGCTTGGGGTGCCCCCGGCTTGACTCTTATTTTAACGAGTGATTATATTGTATTTCGTGTTTTGTGTCAACAGCCAGTGTGAGTTTAGTTTTCATATCATTGTGGCAGACTACTTTATTGTGCATATATGTGTGGTGTGGTTTGGACAACGATGTAGTTGTGTAGCGATACGTATGCGCACAACAGCTTGAAAAATCCACCATGGGTTATTGTCATGATTTGCCAATATCTGACGGGCATTCTTCCAAATGCCACATTCTTTACAAACGAGAATTTGGCAATTGTAATCTAGTACATTAGTGTAGTATGGCCATTGGGGGGATGCTATTGTGTGAGCAGATCCCGCGAGCAGAAAATTGCGTGAGCAGAAATCTGCTCACGCTTGAGGACCTGCCTACCTATAACCGCGGACGTCCAGTCGACTTAGAAGACCTATTACTGCACAGAGTGGCCAATATCAGAAGGTCGGATATGGATGTTGCTTGGATGAATGAGGGATGAATGTCGGATGAATGTCTGTGTAACGAATGAGAGGTGGATGAATGACATAAATGAAAGATTAGATAGTTGTTTGTAGTAGTAGCTCCCAAAAGCTCGGAGATGCATAAAACCATACTTGACTTGCTTGAAAATCAATTTATGTCGGGTGCAGTGTATATTGCAAACTTTGAGTCCACATTGCTTTGTTGATTGAGAAGGACCACATGTCATTTTCCCAATTATACAACATTGATAGAGAGGATCACATCCAATCATAAAGAAAGCAAACAGGTGAACTCTTGGTTTTTAAACAAACCCTTCAAAAGAATCGATTCATTCGGACAAAGAAGATCCACTGCTACAGGACGCACTGTTCAGGACGAAGGTAGAACTGTCCACAAAGACGCTAGCCCCGCTCTGCTGAAAACCATGTCTTTCATGTAGCAGAGAAGGTGGAGATGCCAGCAGACTATACTCCTTAGCCGCAGCCTCCGCATAAGCTGGCAAATGAAATTGTGCTGGAGGACTTGGAAAAAAATCTGGGTTGGCAAAGAAGGGCAGAAACCGTGGCGTCATAGGACTCCTGCAACCACACAGTAATGAGTAAAATTGGTAAATACTCTGGAAGCTAAACTGCATCCAAACAAAGAAGCACCAAAAGGATCCGTCATGGGGTCTATGAGTTGCCACAAAAGAACATGCACTTACTCACATGAAAAATCCGAATCCACATCCAGAGCATCCGGCTCTTGCAAATCCTCCTCCTCAACAATCTTCTCAGTCTGGGTCGAATGCGAGGATCCCTCAGAGAGTGGAGCGATGACTCGAGAGTAAAGCTCCTCGTCCCCCTCAAACCCAAAAAGATGTCTTCCTGCACACTTGCAGGCATGGAACGAAGCCTCTGTAGGATAGCGAATGAAAGCACGAAACCATGTCAAAAGCCAAAACAGGAGATGAACATGTGCAACGAAGAATGAAGAAGAGTTTTGGCATGCACCTGTGCCCATGGAGAGGTCAACCACTTTGCCACCATGCCGGCTGCATGTCTCAATGAAGGTCTGCATGAACGCGGGCGACTTCTCCCGGGCACCTCTCCATGGAATTCCTCCAGTCTTTTTCAGAGTCTGGGACGCATCCACATAGTTGTGAGCAACATCACATTCGACTGGGTCGCAATCCGGGTCTATGTGCAGACCTCCTCCCCAAATGTCGAAATGCCCAACATAAGCAGGAGTGTTGGCAGGCCGAATTCGTGACAGGCAAATGGCCTTGAACACATGGGTATGCACTAGCAACAATGGAAATATGTCAGCAACTATGGGTATTCAACGACAACACGGACGAAGACAAATGAAAGTTATAGGAAATACCTTCTGCCCTGGAAACTCCCCCTTGGACAGAGGCAGTGTATTAACACATGTCCATATTTTGTTGATTTGGAACCCAAAGGACTTCATGTAGCTATGAAGAATCCGGCGGGATGCCATGTCGTCAGATTGAAATATCAGAAGGCCCCCTACGTCAGAGAGGAACTTGTTGCAGAAAGAGAATGCCCACTGCCAATACAGAGGGTTTTGAGCATTCCACTGTGGAGTCACAGCAGGGGGAATGATATCAAGCACAGGCTACCCATCCAGGATGTCAAGGATTACAAGGTCAGCGGCGTAAGGCTACAGGACACCGTTCACCCAGCATGGATTCTTCGTCACCTGCCAAAAGCAAATGCAAGCGAATGAAATTGGGTAGTTGGTATACATTTAGGGAACTGGTAGTACAAAGCACTGGATGTACAAAGTACATCTTAATCCAGCAAATCCAAAACCCCACAATGTCATGAAATGGGAATCAAAGTTGAAAGATGGATGGGCATTACAAGCACTAGTACAGATTATCGTTTTTATGACTGCAAATATCACTACATTTGCAGTGATAAGTGCGATTATAACTACATCACTGTGCAGTGACAAACACGAAGTCAGTTCTACCACTGCGGAGTGATAAGTGCGAAGTGAAGGTCGTCACTGTAGACGTGGCACCTGCCAACGACTCAGAGTGACGTGGCGTGTAGTGTTGTAGTCATAAGTATACGACTACAAGGCTACGTGTCATGACTACACTTACGACTACGTCACTACAGATGAGCGCCAACATGGAGAGGTCTCTCCATGACACGCGTGACCCCCCGGATGTATATGACTATGTAGTGTGAATGCAGGGGAGTGACATTACATTTTGGCTTCACCGTTAAGACCCTGCATCACTATAATGGGAGGGCCCTCATACCAACTGCAAGAGGGATATATCCCTCCATACAGGTAATTTTGTGGGCATACTGTACTCATGCGTTGCCAAAATAAAAATGGCTAAGTCGTGACCATGCATTTTTCATCCATGCGATGAACGTTTTCGTCACTGATGCTCAACCTAAAATCCGCGAGGAAGGAAGAACGAAGAGGAAGGT
The DNA here is from genome assembly GCA_030704615.1 of Takakia lepidozioides. Classification (NCBI taxonomy): domain Eukaryota; kingdom Viridiplantae; phylum Streptophyta; class Takakiopsida; order Takakiales; family Takakiaceae; genus Takakia; species Takakia lepidozioides. Next base: position 24,322,083 of record CM060731.1, read on the forward strand.
GACGGGCGATTCGTAGCAGCTGCCGCGAGCTGTGGTGTTGACAGGGCAGTCTGTGTTGAGAGGTTGTACCTGCGCTGTGGGACTTTGCTTGGTTTAGAGGGCAGCATTAAGTGCCTCTGCTTGGTATTCTGTGTAAAGGGAAGCGGTGCCGTCTTTCTCGTTGTGATGATCAATTCATGGAGATAGGAGCATGTAAGGAGAGCGGCGCACCACCGCTGCCGCCACTGTCTTGAAGATGACAGTTATGGGCAGATGAGCAAGCAAGGAGAACGGCCACCTGCCAGAAGCACAAGGAAGAGAATCTGAGCACAATCAATGGAGGTGATAAGGCATGTGGAGTGCTGGCTGGATGGCAACACAGGTTATCTGTAATCAGGCTTCTAGCTGCCTTTTTGTCTTCTTGCTATAGGTCCATTTCAGTTCTTAAAGAGCTACATGCATAGAAGAATAGAGCAATTTAGTTGGCAAACCACAGGATGCTCCATAGGATGATGAGGAGACATCATGGCATGATAAACTCTGGAATCAAGACAAGGAGAAAAGGTTGTGGTGGCTGCTGACAGGCGATGGTGAGGTGCCATCTCGGCAGGCTGACCCACCGCTTCACTGGAGGATAAAAACAGATAAGTTGGTAGACTGTGGGCTTCTTCTTTGGGGTGGACTTAGAAATCGCTTTTGGTAGATTTAGGACTGCCCTGGTTGTTGAAAGGAAAGGGTGGAGACATGTGATAGAGGAAAGGTTTTTGGAAATGGAATGGAGACTCTGGACTTCAAACCAGAACATGGAAGGAATGGATACACCTGCCGTCGTAGTGTCAGTAAGAAAAATGAGTGAAGAGAGAGAGAGAGAGACTGTTGTCACAGAAAACAGAATGGTCACTGTTGTCTTCATTCTTGTTCTTGTTTCAGTGTTGTAAACCTGCACACAATGCTGCGGGGGGGGGGGTAGTGATACACTGGACCCAATGTAGATATAGCTTGTTTGCTTGGACAGATAACTGAGGGTTAGCTGGAACTGTATGAAAACACAAAAGGGATAAGGTGTGATTTCAGCATTGTATCAGGATATGAACGACTTAAGCCCTTTTGTTGAAAGGAAAAGAGAGATGTTGGGTATTCAGGTTGAATCTGAAGAAGGGATGAGAGCTGTTTTGGGAAATGGGATCTTTTAAAGAAAGGGGTAGTGTGAAGGTTGAGTATTGACGGAGAGAAGAGAGAGAGAGAGAGATAGAGAGACTGATGAAAGGGATGGTTTTGCCTTGTGAGACCAAGGATGACTTCATGGCTGGCTGCACTGGATGCCTGGCGGAGTGTGCATTTGCATTACGTGATAGATGGGCTGTATGTGAAGAAGTAAGGAGCCTGTAGACATAGACAGAGATAGAGAAACAGACGAGAAAAGGAAAGAGAGAGAGAGAGAGAGAGAGAGAGAGAGAGAGTGAGCTGCTCAGCAAAAAGGGTTGATGGGGGGATGGCCAACTTGGGGAGATTGAGATGAAGAAAGCATGAATCCTGAAGGAAAACCAGTGCCCCTGCAGTTTATGAAGATCTGAGCTGTCTCCCTCTAAATCTGTGTCACCATTACAAAAAGGGATTTCCGACATGTCACTGCTCAAGGGGGTTCACATTAAGGGTCGTATTCACCGCTGCCATTGGGCTGCTTGCATCACATAAAAGATCACGCCAACACTGTTGGCGCAGTGAGCATAGGGCCAGGCTGTTGCATAGAAGTAGAACCGAGGGCAAGAACAAACCAAAGACTCCCATCCATGTCTTCTCTTCCGCTGCGGCGTGGATGAGGATTCCGCAAACTCTGATCACGAACGAACCTGAAGGAAAAACCCATATAGCCTCATGACGATGGTTGGACAGAAAAGAGAACGCTCCTTTCCTTTGCCCTGATACTTCAACAGGGACGAGTAGGAGGAGTACAGATTTAGGATTAACCAGAAGGGGATTCACGCCCCTTCTTTTGGTATCAGAGCAGGCCGGTCTTTGATCCGGGAAATGTAGGATTTAGTGTAGCAAGATAGGGGAGTGATTGCGAGCAATGGTGACTAACATTCCATTTTACGGGAAGGAGGATGAGGAGGATGTTTGCAGCTGGATCCAGAATCTGAAAAGGGATGTTGAAATCCGGAGCTATGATAAGCACAAATTATTTGTATCGGCATGGCTGAATCTCAAGGGACGGGTAGATACTTGGCATCGTATACAAAAACCAAGGCCCATGAACTGGCATGATTTTCAAGTAGCCATAATCTTGAAATTTGGAGGAGAAGATCAATCAAGTAAGAATGAAGTGATGTTAGCAAGGAAGTTTGATGAGATAGATACCAATGTGGAAGAGTCTGTTACAGGGATGGAAGAGAAATTATCTCTGATTGAGAAGGATAAGCACAACAGGTTCACACCTGTGAGTTCTATTGATCATAAACCTATACCAGATCACAAAACAATGTCACGGAGGTGCTTTAGGGAGAAGAACCACACCAGTGAAGTCCCTGCAATGCTTCCTCGAGTTCTCAACTTGAACAAAACAAGGCAGCAAGTAGAGTGTTGCACTGCATGTCCATCAAGACAGAATCAGATCCGAAGTGAAAAGAATCACCGGCTGGGGCTGCAAATGGGAACATGTGGAATGCAAGATTCAGGCTGTGAAATGTTGGAACAATGGGAGTCGAAGAGCAGCAGAAGGATGGAATTCGAATGTGTAAGCTCTCTTGGCACAAACGTTGTGAATGTGTTTTGTGATGTGGAAGAAGAGATCTTGGAAGATATCTTTTGTTCAACAGAGAGTCAATCAGGTGTCAATGAAGAGTGTGCACCTAGATTGCAAGTTCCTGTGCAGATCCTAAGGTCTTCTACAAAGGCACATGTAGATCAAGACATGCTTGGGGAGTATGGGCATAGTGTTGCCAACTCACCAAGGATTAGTGGTACAACCTGTGAAGTGAGTGTCTTGAGAGACGAAGATGACAAGGAGTCTTGGGCAGATCTGATGGAATGGGTGGAGGAAGAGTATGGGCAGAGCGTCACCAACTCGCCAAGGATTGGTGGTACAACCTGTGAAGTGAGTGTCTTGAGAGACGAAGATGACAAGGAGTCTTGGGCAGATCTGATGGGATGGGTAGAGGAAGAGTGTACATTGCTCGCTCAAACGAGAAAGGGTCTGGATCAAGATGCACCCTGGAATCAGACATAAAGGATGCACAGTTGGAGATAGAGCAAGACATGCGGAAAAAATGTGGAACCAAGCAAGAGTTAGAAGCAAGGGATGATTGTCTTGATCATGATACCGCCACCACACCAATATACAGAAATCTTGATGTCATCAACGACAACGTGCAAGGGTTGTGTGGTCAAAATTTATTGAGTGAAGAAGAGTTCAGAAGTAGGAAGTTTCAGTTGCACGACCAATGCTATGTAGATGGGCAGGTCACTGCCTTTTGTTCATCCAAGAAGGGTCATATGGAGTGTAAAGAAAGACACACATGTGGACACCAATTGGGAATGGGAGGAGTGAGATGTGCGCAATGCAAGACAAAGGAGGACAATGAACCTGAATACAAAAGGAGTTCGGAACACTCAAGTAAAGGAGGACATACGACCAATATAGCACATGAGAAGGATGACAAGGAAGATGGTATGTCTAAGTGGATGTTGGTTGAGTGCACAAGAGACATCAGCTTGCATGACAACTTGGGATCAGATGTGAGTCCGCTGAAATCACCAGTTCGTGCCAAAAGCCAGAGTGTCTCTCCAGCCCTTGAAACTGTAGATGTTGATACAAGGAAACTTGAATTCCCACCCACAAAACAAAGGATGGGAGATTTGAGTACCGTTCACAAGAAAGATTTGAAATCTTCTCACGGTTCAACACTCTTGTTGTGGAAAATGGGGAAACTAGCAGCAAAGTTTGACTCTCTTAGAGAGATGCATCTTGGGATGGAGAGGATGCATAGGGATCAGAAAGAGAAGGTTGGCCTTTCTGCTGAGAAGACCCTGGTTGACCTGATAACGTTCAGAGGTCAGCCAATGAACTATGCCCAACAAAGGGTATGGGATCCGGGTACACGAGGACATCTGAGAATGCTCAGTGCAAGCTCAAGCATTAAAGTGAAGGAGCTGCATGTCTTGTATGGGAGGCAGCTCATGGCAGATGCTGGAGATGAAGGAGAGAAGCCCAAACAGGTGACGTTCCTGTGTGTGTTGAATGCATGTGCGAACCTGGCAGACCGGGTAAAAGGCGAAGAGGTCCATGGTGACAGTATCAAATCTGGTATTGCACCAGATATCATTATGGAGACTGCCATTGTTGACAGGTATGCCAAACGTGGGAGCATGAATGCACAACATGTGTGTGACAATATGTCTCACAGAAAAGTGGGGCCATGGAGAGTAATGATTGCAGGTTATGCCCAGCATGGCTCTGAAGCACAGACCCTGCAACTGTTTGAACAAATGGAGCAGGAAGGTATGCCACCCAATCTGCTCTCATGGAGTGCAATGATTTCAGGATATGCCCAGCATGGTTGTGAAATTCAGGCTCAGGAGATGGATGGGCAGTTGATGTGGGAGGCTATGAAGCCTACCCATGTCACGATCACTTCTACTTGCAAGGCATACACCAGCCCTGAATCTCTTAAAGAGGGCAGGCTGGTTGAAAGGGAAGAAGGAAGGCATGGTAACCAAAGGGTTGCCCATGACTTGCCACCAACAATGCAAATGAAATTGCAGCCTGCTGTTGAGGACAACCTGCATGCAGGAAATGAGGCAGTACGAAAGGTGCAAGTGTCGATGGGAGCACAAGTGGTAGCTGAGATTCAAAACAAGGAGCCAGGGAGCAACATCAAAATTGGGAAACGCTGGTTTGTATGGGAAGGAGATCAGGACCTGCCTGGCATGAACTACAAGAAGAGGAAGAAGGCATTGTCACAAATTGGACTTGCTCTGGCCGGCGGAACAAATGGACAGCCGGGACACTGTCACTTAAATAAGAGAGGCTGGACGACGATGCAAGCTCAGGGATGGAGCACGAAAACTGTGGCCAGGGAAGAAGGCCATGAAATTGGCATGATGAGTTGCATGGAAACCAGGTGGTGGTGTCAGTTTGAGAACAACCCTGCTCGCACCAGCCAGACAGAAGTGGCCATGAAGATTATGAGCAGAGAGGGGTTTCCCTTTGCTGAAGGCCAAGGCATGACAATCAAAAACAATATTATGAACGGACCTCTCCAAGATATCTGGAGCAGAAACAGAAGGGGAATTAACACAATGTACCTGTTGGGAGTACCTTATGATCCTGGAAGGGAAGCTGCACGCAAATGCAGGCTAAGAGATGGGGCAAACAAGGAATGGGTAAGAAGTAGGCGAGATTTGAAACCATTCATACCACCAGTGGGTGGTCAGCCAGTGAAGGTGGTCAGTGAGGACCCTGACACTTAAAAAGGGAGACACACTACATATGTAGTGTGAATGCAGGGGAGTGACATTACATTTTGGCTTCACCGTTAAGACCCTGCATCACTATAATGGGAGGGCCCTCATACCAACTGCAAGAGGGATATATCCCTCCATACAGGTAATTTTGTGGGCATACTGTACTCATGCGTTGCCAAAATAAAAATGGCTAAGTCGTGACCATGCATTTTTCATCCATGCGATGAACGTTTTCGTCACTGATGCTCAACCTAAAATCCGCGAGGAAGGAAGAACGAAGAGGAAGGTGACGGGCGATTCGTAGCAGCTGCCGCGAGCTGTGGTGTTGACAGGGCAGTCTGTGTTGAGAGGTTGTACCTGCGCTGTGGGACTTCGCTTGGTTTAGAGGGCAGCATTAAGTGCCTCTGCTTGGTATTCTGTGTAAAGGGAAGCGGTGCCGTCTTTCTCGTTGTGATGATCAATTCATGGAGATAGGAGCATGTAAGGAGAGCGGCGCACCACCGCTGCCGCCACTGTCTTGAAGATGACAGTTATGGGCAGATGAGCAAGCAAGGAGAACGGCCACCTGCCAGAAGCACAAGGAAGAGAATCTGAGCACAATCAATGGAGGTGATAAGGCATGTGGAGTGCTGGCTGGATGGCAACACAGGTTATCTGTAATCAGGCTTCTAGCTGCCTTTTTGTCTTCTTGCTATAGGTCCATTTCAGTTCTTAAAGAGCTACATGCATAGAAGAATAGAGCAATTTAGTTGGCAAACCACAGGATGCTCCATAGGATGATGAGGAGACATCATGGCATGATAAACTCTGGAATCAAGACAAGGAGAAAAGGTTGTGGTGGCTGCTGACAGGCGATGGTGAGGTGCCATCTCGGCAGGCTGACCCACCGCTTCACTGGAGGATAAAAACAGATAAGTTGGTAGACTGTGGGCTTCTTCTTTGGGGTGGACTTAGAAATCGCTTTTGGTAGATTTAGGACTGCCCTGGTTGTTGAAAGGAAAGGGTGGAGACATGTGATAGAGGAAAGGTTTTTGGAAATGGAATGGAGACTCTGGACTTCAAACCAGAACATGGAAGGAATGGATACACCTGCCGTCGTAGTGTCAGTAAGAAAAATGAGTGAAGAGAGAGAGAGAGAGACTGTTGTCACAGAAAACAGAATGGTCACTGTTGTCTTCATTCTTGTTCTTGTTTCAGTGTTGTAAACCTGCACACAATGCTGCGGGGGGGGGTAGTGATACACTGGACCCAATGTAGATATAGCTTGTTTGCTTGGACAGATAACTGAGGGTTAGCTGGAACTGTATGAAAACACAAAAGGGATAAGGTGTGATTTCAGCATTGTATCAGGATATGAACGACTTAAGCCCTTTTGTTGAAAGGAAAAGAGAGATGTTGGGTATTCAGGTTGAATCTGAAGAAGGGATGAGAGCTGTTTTGGGAAATGGGATCTTTTAAAAGAAAGGGGTAGTGTGAAGGGTTGAGTATTGACGGAGAGAAGAGAGAGAGAGAGAGATAGAGAGACTGATGAAAGGGATGGTTTTGCCTTGTGAGACCAAGGATGACTTCATGGCTGGCTGCACTGGATGCCTGGCGGAGTGTGCATTTGCATTACGTGATAGATGGGCTGTATGTGAAGAAGTAAGGAGCCTGTAGACATAGACAGAGATAGAGAAACAGACGAGAAAAGGAAAGAGAGAGAGAGAGAGAGAGAGAGAGAGAGAGAGAGAGAGAGTGAGCTGCTCAGCAAAAAGGGTTGATGGGGGGATGGCCAACTTGGGGAGATTGAGATGAAGAAAGCATGAATCCTGAAGGAAAACCAGTGCCCCTGCAGTTTATGAAGATCTGAGCTGTCTCCCTCTAAATCTGTGTCACCATTACAAAAAGGGATTTCCGACATGTCACTGCTCAAGGGGGTTCACATTAAGGGTCGTATTCACCGCTGCCATTGGGCTGCTTGCATCACATAAAAGATCACGCCAACACTGTTGGCGCAGTGAGCATAGGGCCAGGCTGTTGCATAGAAGTAGAACCGAGGGCAAGAACAAACCAAAGACTCCCATCCATGTCTTCTCTTCCGCTGCGGCGTGGATGAGGATTCCGCAAACTCTGATCACGAACGAACCTGAAGGAAAAACCCATATAGCCTCATGACGATGGTTGGACAGAAAAGAGAACGCTCCTTTCCTTTGCCCTGATACTTCAACAGGGACGAGTAGGAGGAGTACAGATTTAGGATTAACCAGAAGGGGATTCACGCCCCTTCTTTTTCACACTACAACTACACAACTGTACCTTATGACTACACTTATGACTATATCACTACTCACTACATCAGTGAGGGTAGCATGTGGCATATTTCATGACTACAAATACGATTCCATCACTATAGGTTTGTACTGGTTCTGGTAGGTCATCTAACACGTGTCCTTATTCGATTAGTTTATAAAATCATTAAATATTCATTTTATTTATTAATTTCATGTAAATTTTATTTATCGTTTTGATATTAAGATATGTTTCAATATGCAGAGCAATATCTTTAATTGAATGAAAGACTTTCACACAAATACACAGATTGTCTCTGGAATGTCGATCATACAGCAAAAAATCAATGGGATCCAACTTAACTTACACCATGCATCACATCATGGTGTCTTGCTCAATAGATACCCCCTTTCATAGAACATAATCCTCTACTCCTCCCTACCCCGAAAAAAACTATGTCATCATCTCTCATCCCATTTTTTCTCGACCTAGGTATGAGAGGATACATCAATAGTGCAGTGAAGGTGTCCAAACCACTGGAAACTCTGTAGTTATACAACACCATCTAATTTCCCTGCTAGCAAGGAGGGATGCAAGCAAAATTGCACCTGGAAACTACCGCCACTGTAGGTATTGCGACCAAATATATCCACCCCCATGTACACATCGAATGTTCGTTGTCCAGCTATGTCTGCACTCGACTTGGATTAGAAAAGTAATAATTCCACAGCTTCTCGTCATTTGCCCCTAGGTCTCCAAAGCCTCCATCTCGCGCCCTTGCTGTGTATATCTTGCATTCATCACACTCCACAACACCACATGTCGTTCAGCCTTACTGTCAAACACTCCCTTTGCATCCTCAATGCACCCACATTTGGCATACATGTCCACCAGGGCAGTGTTCAGAATGACAGGTGCAATTCCAGATTTGATGATGCCACCATGCATCTCTTTGCCCTCAGGGCTGCCAGGCTTGCACAAGCATTGCAAACACACAAACGTGATCTGGTTACACTTCACCCCTTCCCCCATCATTTGCTCATATGTCTCCAAGGCCTCCATCTCGCGCCCCTGCTGTGCATATCCTGCAAGCATGGCATTCCATATCTTGTTCAGCCATACTGTCGAACACTCCCTTTACATCCTCGATGCACCCACATTTTGCATACATGTCCACTAGGGTATTGTTCAGAATGACATCGGGTACAATCCAGCTCTGACAATGTCACCATGGACCTCTTTGCCCTTTTCCAGGGCTGCTAGGCTTGCAAATGCACACAAACGTGATGTGGTTGGGCTTCACCCCTTCCCCCATCATTTGATCATAGGTCTGCAAAGCCTCCATACCAAGTCCCTGCTGTACATACCCTGCAAGCATCGCGTTCCACGACACCACATCTCGTTCAGCCATAGACTTGTTGAAAACTCCCTTCGCATCCTTAATGCACCCGCATTTCGCATACATGTCCACCAGGGCAGTGTTCAGAATGACATCTAGTACAATTCCAGCTTTGATGATGTCACCATGGACCTCTTTCCCCTTTTCCAGAGCTCCCCTGCTTGCACACGCATTGCAAACACAAACAAATGTGATGTGGTTGGGCTTCACCCCTTTGCACAACATTTGCTCATAGGTCTCCAAAAGCATTCCTACCTCACCCATGCTTGGTAAATCCTGCCAACATTATATTCCACGTGATCAAAGATCGTTGAGGCATTATGTTGAACACTTGGTGAGCATCCATGATGTTCCCACACTTAACATACATGTTGACAAGGGTGTTGAGTAGAAAAACATTTGGTGTGAATCCACTTTAGATAATGTGAGTCATGTGCACCCACTTTCCAGCTTCCAGACCTTTCATCTTGATGCACTTAAGCAAGAGACAGACATACGTACTTGAATCTACTGAAATGCCTCCTTGGTTTAAAGTTTGTAGAGCCTCTGTCAGTCTGCCTGCCTCACAAAGCATCTTCACATGCCCAGAAGTTCCAAAAGATGCATTGTGGATTCCCTCTCTTGATCCTCTATTTTCAGAAGTTGTGGTCATGGTTGAGGTGCCTGATTTTAACAACTGTGCCGCTGCAGCTCTTGCCTTTACTTGATCATCTACCCATGCAGGTTTCTTGTAGCTACTGATCCACCTGGAATCAAGGTAATCTGGAGCTTGAAGTCCAGCCCTATTGGATGAATGTGCACCCACTACTCCTTCAGCTATCCATGCCTCTGCACAAATCATGCATACATCATTGCCTTGCAGCTGATAATGACAACCTAGAAGAATGGCAGTCCGCACATAAACTCACCGCGTACAAGTAGTCGAGAAACACCTCCCTTGTCAGGTTGTACCAAGTCTCATTCTTCTTGATCGTTTGGCACTTTTTCAGTGTGTCCGGGGACAAGACACTCACAAACGTTTCCAACGGCATCACTCCTATGCTTTGCATACGAAACAAGGAATGGACTATGTTGGTGGTGACATGGGATGTCTCCGTTCCCCTGCAATGCGAACAGGTCAGTTGACAAAGTTTAAAGATTGACAGAACAATGAAATTGGAGACAAGAAGTGGGCAAGACTCTTACTTGTTGATATCGTGCATTGCAGTTAGAAGCTGCGTGAACTTCCCCTCCGGATCGAGGACCATTGACTGAACCCGATAGTGCCACTCTTTGTTCTCCGCATACATCCTGCTGATGTACTCCATCCAGGGCACCAAACGGTGGTTGCCATCCCAGACAAAGAACATTTTGTTCATGTAATGGATGTGTGTTGGGTTCTGTGAAAGCTCAATCTCAAAATCCGTATTCACTTCTTTCCAAAGTGGGTCCCAACTATCCATTACATCGAGGTCAACCAATTTCTCAGATCCCTGGAGATCAGTCAGTGACACGTAAAACACAGCCGAACCCTTCAAGTACCCATGGATAAAATCCCCCTGTAGCTTCTTGATGTCGTGGTGAAGGGCAGGCCAAACTGCTGGGCATAAAAATCATCTGGCACAGAGGAATGAAAAGAGTGTCGTCTTTCACTTCCATGGAGTTGATGACTTTCCTCGAGTTCACCTTGGTGGTGTACATAAGAGAGTGCACCTTGGCTTCATAGTTGGCATCCACAACAACGTCCCTGTCTTCAAGAACAACTGTTTCCTCTGCAAGTTGGCTTCCCCCGGCTTTCTTTCTCTTTTTCTGCAAAATGCAATGTGTTAGGACACAAATCATGGCACGATTAAGATGTCGTCAACGACATCTTAATTTGCTGTTATTCCAGGGTGATTTCCCAATGTTTGAGGGTCAATGCAGTTGTAGATTAAGGTGTCGTTGACGACATCTTAATCTATTGTAGTTCTAGAGTGTTTCAGAGTGCTTCAGTGTTTCAGAGTGATTTTCTAATGTTTTGGGTTCAATTCATTGGAGATCAAGATGTCGTTGACGACATCTTAATCTGCTACAGTTGTAGGGTGATTTTCTCATGTTTTGAATTGAATGCAGGAGCACATTAAGATGTCGTCAACGCCACCTTAATTTGCTGTAGTTGTAGGGTGTTTTTTGGATGTTTGATGTTGAATTCATTGGCAGATTAAGATGTCGTCAACGACAGCTTAATCGGCTGTTTTTCAAGGGTGATTTCCCCATGTTTGAGGTTCAATGCAGTGGCAAATTAAGGTCTCGTTGACGACATCTTAATCTGCTATAGTTCTAGTGTGCTCCAGATTGATTTTCTGATGTTTTGGGTTCACATCATTGGAGATTAAGATGTCGTCAACGACATCTTAATGTGCTACAGTTGTAGGGTGTTTTTCCTCATATGTTGGATTAAATGTAGAAGCAGATTAAGATGTCGTCAACAACACCTTAATCTGCTGTAGTTGTAGGGTGTATTTTGGATGTTTTAAGTTCAATTCATTGGCAGATTAAGATGTCGTCAACGACAGCTTAATCGGCTGTTTTCCTAGAGTGATTTCCCCATGTTTGAGATTGACTGCAGTGGCAGATTAAGCTGTCGTTGACGACAGCTTAATCTGCTGTAGTTGTAGACTGTTTCTCCCATGTTTGTTTTGATTGCAGAGGCAGATTAAGGTGTCATTGACAACACCTTAATCTGCTGTTGTTGTATGGTGTTTTTTGGATGTTTTAAGTCCAATTCATTGGCAGATTAAGATGTCGTCAACGACAGCTTAATCGGTTGTTTTCCTAGAGTGATTTCCCCATGTTTGAGGTTGACTGCAGTGGCAGATTAAGTTGTCGTTGACGACAACTTAATCTGCTGTAGTTGTAGACTGTTTCTCGCATGTTTGTTTTGATTATAGAGGCAGATTAAGGTGTCGTTGACGACACCTTAATCTGCTGTAGTTGTAGGGTGTTTTTTGGATGTTTTAAGTTCAATTCAGTGGTAGATTAAGATGTCGTCAACGACAGCTTAATCGGCTGTCTTCCTAGAGTGATTTCCCCATGTTTAGGTTGACTGCAGTGACAGATTAAGCTGTCGTTGACGACAGCTTAGTCTACTGTAGTTGTAGACTATTTCTCGCATGTTTGTTTTGATTGCAGAGGCAGATTAAGGTGTCATTGACGACATCTTAATCTGTTGTAGTACTAGACTGTTTTTCCCATGTTTTGGGTTCAATTCATTGGTAGATTAAGATGTCGTCAACGACACCTTAATCTGCTATAGTTCTAGGGTGTTTAGCCCATATTTTGGTTCAATGGGGAGGCAGATTAAGATGTCGCCAACGACATCTTAATCTACTGTTTTTCAAGGTGATTTCCCCATTTTCGAAGTTGAATGCAGTGGCAGATTAAGCTGTCGTCAACGACAGCTTAATCTGTTGTAGTTCTTGGGTGTTTTCTCCCTGTTTTTGGTAGAACGTAGTGGCAGATTAAGGTGTCGTCAACGACACCTTAATCTTCTTTCACTTTAACCTTCTTAAGTAAACCTTCACCCGCAAAGGTGACCTTTTAGGTAGCGTTATCGACACCTCAATCTAACTCCATTCTGTTGCAAAAACCATGGATTTGAATGTTTGAACTAACCTTTTGTGGCTTCGTTCCTCCGCTGGAAGACCCGCCCCCCATTGCACGTCTTCTGCCTTGCACCTGGCTCTTCTCCTTCACGGATTGCGGAGGCACTTGTGTGTTTTTCTCCTGCTCCTCAGTGCCTGTGACCTGTCGTGGACACTGCATTATTTGCACCTCCTCCTCCTGAGCGACATGACCCTGCTCTGGCATGGTCTGCTCTTGAACTGCAGGATCCACAGATGAGATCAGACGCTGACTCTCCCAAGCCTTCTTCCGCTTTCTTTGCCATAAAACATAATGAAGGTAAGCATTGCAGGCCCAGATTAAGGTGTTGTCAACACCATCTTAATCATGTACATATTGCAGGCTGTTGCACTCATACAGCGACAGCATTGGGCTCGCTAGAACTAAGAGCTCTGCCTTTCAGAGGTGGCGGATTAAGCTGTCGTCAACGATAGCTTAATGACCTTGCTCTGGACTTGTTCGAAACCCTTGCGAATGCAATGGTGGACATGATGCGATGCCGTTTCAAGTAATCGTCAAAGTCATCTTCAACTCAAATGTATGTTTCTTATTGCTCTTCTTATCGCTTCGAGTCAGGGAACAAGGTCATGTAAAGCCAATGTGCTGCTGAACTCACCTGGATCAAACTCTGTCCACCGCTGGAAGTGTCCTCCTCTCCCAGCCCGACGCTGCTTTCCGCTTGAGCCTTCTCCTTCAACGGGCGCAAAGACAGCTGCATGGAGGAGGGCCGCCTCATTGTCGGCAGGCCCCTCTGCGGACTTTGCTGCATTGCCTCCTCCTCCGCAGGAGCACCGCTCTCCCTTTCGACTTCCTCCTCCTGTATCGGTTGCAATAGAGGCAGCTCCAACAGATCCTCAAGCTGCTTGTCCAAAATGGGCTCCTTCCCTGCCAGACTCTCCATCCCTTCGCCCACAGAACCCTCCCCCTCACGATCGCTCCCTCCCTCTGACAAATTCAAAGCCCTCCTAGCTTTCTTCATCCTCTCTCTCGCTCTCAACCTCTGCCTAGTAGACGTGAAGTACAGAGACTGCCTTCTCGCTCTCTTCTTTCCAGAAACGCTCTTGTTCTTGGGATGCTCCAGTGTGGCGAGTCTGGAATGATGAACGCTAGAATGTAACCTCCGAAGACATCCCTCGGGCAAATGATAAAAGTCGATGGCGGTTAGATTTTTCATCCCTCCCTCTCAAAGAATGACTAATCATCCAAAAACTTAACGGCTCATTATTGGGGTTTTCGTTTTTCGGCGGGATGCTTGCAGGCTGTCTCGCAGAGAACTCGACATCTGTTGCCCTTGCAAGACACTTAAATATAGGCATGTCACGTATCCATTTTAGACATAAGGGGTTCGACCCACACCGCAGTCACTGAGGATGTGGCATCTGCAAAGTCGGCCGCAATTCTTGCCTGTCAGAATCATGTGTTCGGCGGTATGTGATCTGACATTCATAGGATAAAATTCACCAATATTTGTCAGAGTCAAAGCCGGCTACTAAACAGCATGCAAAAAAATAATTTGCCTCAACACCTTCAATTGGTGGATCCACTGAGACATTGCCAGGAAGTGGTTCCACGAATTTGGCCTTCCTGGTGTACTCTTGTCACATGCTCTCCACTGCCCACACTCCCGTGCTCGTTCATGCAATGTCTCTCAACTCCGACGTCGCTGTTTTCTACTCCAACGCGCAAGCGGAGTACCTGAGTGTAGTAGCCGACGTGAATGGGCTCGTCGTAGTTCAAGAAGACTTGCTTTGCGTGACCTTCCGCTTTGAGGCAGGGACTGTACATGTAGTGAGAGAGGTGTATGACAAAGTGGGTAAGGTCGAGGGCACATGCGTTCAGAAACCACATTTGTCTGGCAGTCGGCGAGAGTGGAGAGTTCCATCAGCAAAGTATCGCCTTCATGGGGATCACAGACGTCTGTCGAGAGGTTCCATAGTCACGCCCGGAACAACAGCTTCGGTGGCTCAGGTGCCCAAAACTCTGCCCATCAAAGAGAAGAGACAACCTCCACCACATTTGTTGATATCTCTGATAGCTCAGAAGAGGACGTGTCGGAGCTCCCACCTCCTCCGAATCAACATCTGCTGGGGGACCCCGATGTGCAAGAAATTGCAAGTGTCATACCGAAGTTGCAGTCCTTGAGGGGGTTGCCAGGATGCAAGAGTGATGTGAGAGGCATTGACTGGGATACACAGCGAATCGTTAGAGCAAAATACCTACCCAATGAATTTAACGGTGATATCATTTTTGAGCTGCCACCAGCGACATCCTCTGGGGGATTGGCAGGACGAATGGCGGGCATGGACAAGAAGCACGATGGACATCCATGGTGCCGGACGAAAACTTCCAATATATGCAATCCGCATGGCTTGAAGTTCCGTAGATCGATTTGCGTTGGACACCTTCGTTGTCCAAATGCATCTTTCCAGCACTTCCAAATGGACGGTTTGGCAAACGAGACGGAATGGGAAGGTGTCAGCGACAACCCTTTCAAAGTAGGTTGTGCTCCTGCAAGCAGTAGTACTCTTGTTTGCAAGTTCTGTAAATTGGTCCCACAGTGCATCGCAGATTGCAATGCACGTATGTACTACGTGCTTCACAATTGCAGTTACCTCACAAGGGCATGTATCCATATCGACATTCATGCACATCCGGTGTCCCGAGGACAGTGCAGAGAGACAATTGATACAGTCCGTTCACTGCTTCAACACGAAATTCATATGCTCCTGGTGCATCGCCATCAGCCATTGCTTTGGCAGCAAGCAAAGGATTCCTACAAAAGTATTTGTTTGGGGAATCGCCGGAGTCCACCACTAAATTTGACACTGCCTCCCTTGACGATGTTCTGGACCATTTCTCAACATTGAGTTCTCCGAATGTGCGAATCAAATCAACGTCCTAAGAAGGGGTGCTGCCAACACAGGCTTTATGGATAGCATCCTGGAGTTAAAGCGTATAAGCCGATATGACTTCATTCAGGACAGTGTTTTCCCGGGGCAAGGTGCCAGGAAAGTGTACTTATTCAAGATGTCCACAATTGGTGAGGGATCGGGAGTTAGTCTGGTGCGAAGAATGCAGCCTGGTGGTGATCTTCATAAATCATGGGTTATGTTTGATCACGTGAAACGTGTGAAGGACTGGACGACCATGGCCTGTCATGTATACGATCCTGCATACCAGAGAGTGATGACTGTTGCTGTTTGTGACATGCAGTCGGAGGACATAGAGTCACAAATTCTTATGTGGAAGTCCCTTGTTAACGTCGTGACAACTCATGGTGTCCCAGATCCAAACTTCACTGGGTTCATGGCTGACAGCGCTCAAGCGAATTGGAATGTTGTCCGTACAATTTTTGGTTCAGGCGACCCCAAAGTACCAATGGAAGGTCGGGAACACACTTGCCTCTTTCATTGGAGCCAGTCCCTACAACGCCACACAAAGAGTTCCATAAAACTGGAGTTGCGGGAGGAGCATATGAGACTATGTCGTCTGTATAAAGATGCCACCTCCAAACAGGAAGCCAACTCTATGTTCCAGACTATTCGAGCATGGTGGTACTCATCTGAGGCAGCCAGTCTGGATGGAATCAAAGAACTGGAAGACTGGTTGGGGTTCTGGCACTTCAGATATAGACAGTGGGGTGCCTTCATGACAACTGTAAGTTATTAGCGGATTAGCATGATTTTCCTTTATTCCTTCTCGTCGGGAGATATATCATGGAACGAACAGGCCCTCCAATCCAGTTCTTATGCTGCTATACGTAATCATGCTTGTGTTGAATTGCATGCAGAACATGTCACTGGAGGACGTCCCACTGACGTTCATACACTTCTATAGCGTGATAGGATTACTGAAATGTGAGTGTGTTCAGAAGGAGTTGGATTCTTTGACAATGACTCCACTTTGTTCAATGTAATGTTTTTAACATGTTCTATTTCTGTTTTGGCTGAATCTGTTTTCGGTTTGTTTGTTTTGGGGTTGGAGGTTTTTCCAATTAAGATGTCGTTGATGACACCTTTATCCACCCACCTGCACACGCATTGCCTTCATACCTTTGTTGGATTCATATTTTTTGGGTTATTTGGATTTTTGGATGAATTGAAATGTCGCAAAAGGTGGTGGGAAATAAGATGTCGTTGACGACACCTTAATTCCTCCAAACTGCACATGCACCGCCGTGAAAGTTTTGTTCAGGTGGTCGGAATTAAGATGTCGTTGACGACATCTTAATCCCCCCGACCTGCACACGCACCGCCTTCAAAATTCTGTTGAGGTTGTTGGAATTAAGATGTCGTTGACGACACCTTAATCCCCCCTGCACACGCACCGCCTGTAAAGCTTTTCTGGATTCATTTTTTTCTAGTTTTTTGGGTTTTTCCATGAACTGTCATATCGCAACAGGTTGTGGGAGTTAAGACGTCGTTGACGACACCTTAATCGCCGCGTCTTGCACACGCACCGCCTTCAAAGTTTTGATGGATTTCTGTTTTTTCCTTTTTTGGGCCATAATCTGAAAAGACATGTGGCAGCAGCTGGTGGGATTTAAGATGTCGTTGACGACACCTTAATCGCCACGACCTGCACAGGTGTCGGCTTTATAGTTTTGTTGGATTCAAATTTTCTGGTTTTTTGGGATTTTCCATGAAATGTTTGTGGCAACAGGAGGTGGGAATTAAGATGTCGTTGACAACACCTTAATCCCCCCCCCCCCCCACCTGGACACACACCGCCTTCAATGTTTTTTCGGACTCAATTTTTTAGGTTCATTGTTTTTGAAGAAATGTTTCTGCGATTTGGTTTTGTCCTCCATTCTCATGTTCTATCCTCCTCCCTCCTCTGCAGCCCCACCCCCATCAGAAGAGTCCATAGGTAACTCAAATTTACTCCTGTATGTAATTGCCTTCTAACTTCAACAGTTTCCTTCAAGTTCCCTCAAAGAAAGTACTGCCAGGATCAGCCGACAAATCTGAAATTCAGGACACACTCGAGATGCAATTGCTCCACGTGAAACAAAAATGATCATGGTTCATCCATTTTGCTCATTTCTCATCCAACAGTCATCCACCATTCATCCTTTCCACTTTTCATTCATCCTGAAACCATTCATTCGTCGGCTTTTTCATCGCACATTCGTACCATACGGTCGTCATGGAGCTTGGATTGTCCCGTCGGATGGGGTGTGCATGCGTCCGTTCATTGTAGTTTTTTTCCACGGCAATAGGCCCTCTTCTTCCCTCGGTTGTAGGCTCCCATTCACTAATTTGCTCACGCTTTGAATCTGCTCACGCTTTAGGGATTCTGCTCACGTTTTCCACTTTAAGCGTGAGCGTGCTCACGTGAGCTGCTCACACGGTAGCTGCCCTCTTCCATTGTCTCGTGGCTGAACCTGGCTATGCAGAAATATAAAGTGCCTTCCAACCAAAAAATATATATATATCGCCTCCCGAAGGAAGCATCCAATGTGGTATGTGCCCATTACCACTAGGCTACATGCTGGTTATTGCCTTCCAACAACAAGTACTAGGGCTTCGCGTTGCTCCACACTACTAGCGATGAATTCTGAGAACTATGTTCAATTTTCACAAAAAAAGGGTGGGTCATCCCCACGGTGTTACATGCAGAGATCCCGTGTTTTGTTTTCTTATGGTAGAAAAATGGCGGATCTGCATTTCAATATTCAATTTTCACAAGCCGCATCAATCAATAACAACATACCCAAATACCCTTACATTCACTATATGAACTTTCAAGCATCCACCATGAGATTGGATCTTGGTGGGTTAAGAACGTAAGGCTAGCTTCTGACAATATTCATGCAAGTTCGTCAAGGGCTCCATCCAAAGCCACACTACGAGAAACAAACAAACATGTCCAAATTTAAGATGCTGAACAAACTTGTGTATAGGGCTGCCCCTCTCATCAAGCTCATTAAAATTTGTATTCACTTCCATCTTCAAGCTTTGGAGAAGCTCCACCACCCAAACTTAGAATTAGGACAACACCAAAATCAATCAAAAATCACCCCTTCAGTCAAGTGCAATTGTGGGCTGACTTCCCACCTATGCCGGGTAGACACCACTATCAGGAAATGGTGGATGGTCTGAGTAGCTACACAGATCAATAAATGAAGCAAGACACTAGCATCTTTCCATGAAAACATCCTTTCACTAGTAATCACCACAAGAACAAATCCCATCTTCGAAGTGGTGGAAAGTAGTTAGCGTCCCATACAATAATTCCTCGGCCAACAATCTTTGAGATGAATTTGGTGGAGGTGTGGCAGTGTCCACACACTCAAAGATTCTTGATGAGTCGTGTTGATCAGCCCAAAACCAATGGCCAGCTTCTCACTGTGGTGGCAAAGAGAAAAGTCATTTCCTCCACATCATGCAATAAAAAACGTGTGTCAGGCACATACCCCGCCTCCTTCATCTGCCCAGACAATCTTCTTAGCTCAGCATGGATTTCCTTAATTCTGGGATGCAACTTGTCATCTTCGATAGTGTTGAAATTAACTCCCTTCGCATCCTTAATGCACCCACATTTGGCATACATTGTCCACCAGGGCAATGTTCAGGATGACATCTGGTACAATTCCAGCTTTGACGATGTCACCATGGACCTCTTTCCCCTTTTCCAGAGCTCCCAGGCTTGCACACACATTTCCAAACACAAACAAATGTGATGTGGTTGGTTTTCACCCCTTCACACATCATTTGCTCATAGGTCTCCAACGCCTCTATCCCGCACCCTTGCTGTGCATATCTTGCAATCATCACACTCCACGACACCACGTCACGTTCAGCCATACTGTCAAACACTCCATTTTACATCCTCGATGCACCCACATTTGACATACATGTCCACCAGGGCAGTGATCAGAATGACACCGGGTACAATTCGAGATTTGTTAATGTCACCATAGACCTCTTTGCACTTTTCCAAGGCTGCCAGGCTTGCACATGCATTGCAAATGCAAACAAACGTCATGTGGTTGGGCTTCACCCCCTTCGCACATCATTTGCTCATAGGTCTCCAAAGCCTCCATCCCGCGCCCTTGCTGTGCATATCCTACAATCATCGCACTCCATGACACCACATCTCGTTCAGCCATACGGTCGAACACTCCCTTCATACATGTCCATGGGGGTATTGTTCAGAATGACATTTGGTACAATTACAGCTCTGACAATGTCACCATGGACCTCTTTGCCCTTTTCTAGAGCTGCTAGGCTTGCGCACGCATTGCAAACGCACACAAACGTGATGTGGTTGGGCTTCACCCCTTCTCCCATCATTTGTTTTAAGTCTCCAAAGCCTCCATACCACAACCTTGCTGTGCATACCCTGCAAGCATCGCGTCCCATGGCACCACATCTCGTTCAGCCATAGTGTTGAAAACTCCCTTTGCATCCTTAATGCACCCACATTTGGCATTCATGTCCACCAAAGCAGTTTTCATAATGACATCTGGTACAATTCCAGCTTTGACGATGTCACCATGGACCTCTTTCCCTTTTTCCAAAGCTCCCCGGCTTGCACACGCATTGTAAACACAAACAAATGTGATGTGGTTGGGCTTCACCCTTTCGTGCAGCATTTGCTCATAGGTCTCCAAAGCATTCCTACCACACCCGTGCTTGGTAAATCCTGCCAACATTACGTTCCACATGACAGAGGTAGTTGTGAACAATTGTGAAAGACTGGGGTGGGACTAGGAAGGGGCCGGGGATGGTTGAGTTAGGTGGGCAATGACAGTTGTGGGGGCGGTTTGTCCGGTCGGGCAATGCAGGTAATGTCTGTTGTATTCACCATCTGCCCTCATTGACATGTATTGTAAATGTGGCAGCATATATGATGCAAACAGAGTGTTTGGAAAAATGGCTACAGGAAATGTTGTGTCATGGAGTGCAATGATTGTAGGATATGCCCGGCATGGGTTTGGAAAAGAGGCTTTGGAGACCTATGAGAAAATGATACAAGAAGTGGTGACACCGGACCAGGTCAAGTTCATCTGCATTGTTAGTGCCTGTGCAAGCCTGGCAGCCCTAGAGAAGGGCAAAGTTGTCCATGCTGACATCATGAAAGCCAGAATTGTGACAGATATTGTTCTGGAAACTGCCCTGGTTGACATGTATGCCAAATGTAGCAACATACAGGATGCCCGACATGTGTTTGACAATAAACATTTCACAGAGATCCTCCTTTCTGTTAGCTTAGAAATCTAGAATGACATGGGAGGTGGGTTTGGAGATTTGGCTTCATATATGCGTGATGTTAATCCAAAATCTGCTAAATGACTTCAATTGCATCTTAGACTGCTTTCATTGGCATGTTCATGTGCATCCCTTTCAATATGGGGTTTTGGGATCCGAAAGCTTTTGTTCCATTTCCATTCGCAAGTAGAGATATCACCAGTCGGTTGGAGTGGTCTGTCACTACCCAAACTCGAAATGAATACACGTACAAGAACCCAATTCGACACCCTCTGTCACTTTCGGGTTTGTGTCCAGCTGGCATAAAGCTTGTTCTCTTCTTTGGGAGTGGCTGTTACAGGGCTTTAGAAGTTCCACACTCATATGGTCACCGGATTTGCCTGGGTATCAAGACTACCGCATCCGTTGTGATGGCAATTCATTTCAGATAAGCAGGTTTCCATGCATCAGCTGATTCAGGGGAGCTAGTGTCCATTTTATCCATCAAGTCTGGTCTGACTATCAACATGTTTTGGCGGATAGTTCAATAACTTGAATCATAGTATGATCAGTCCACCAGAAACATGCATAGAGAGGCAAGGAGATCCTCTA
Source organism: Takakia lepidozioides (assembly GCA_030704615.1). Classification (NCBI taxonomy): domain Eukaryota; kingdom Viridiplantae; phylum Streptophyta; class Takakiopsida; order Takakiales; family Takakiaceae; genus Takakia; species Takakia lepidozioides. The sequence continues at coordinate 24,343,641 of CM060731.1, forward strand.
TATATATTCAGGTTCACTAGTTGTAGAGATTTTATAGCTGGACATCACCCTGAGCTGCGTTAGTGCACCGGTCTCCTGGACAAAGCATGCAGAGCACGAGTCAGTAAAGGATATCGAAATGACTGAATTGCGGGTGCATTGGTACTGTGTAATAAGAGTTGGGTCTTCATAGTCTGGAAGCAGTAGGATTCTCATCCCGAGGATCAGCATAGGTTGGCACCTTTAGGAACTTTAGGTAGGAATTCTCTGACTCAATACGCGCGCCCTGTTGCCACACAAAATGTTCGGGTGCAGGTACCCTAGCTACGTGGTCACAATCCCAGGATTCAGGTTCAATCCATTCAGCTGTTTTAACAGTTCGCATTGGGATCAGGCTGAGTTTCCAGAAAACTAATTTGTTAGATCATGGCTGCATTGACATCATGCTATTTAAAAGTTGATCATGAACCTCCTCTTTTTCTTTTTCTTTTGAAGGCAGATGTCTCGCTTGAACAAATTTGTTGGTGCTAAAATGGTTGGGAAAGGTAAACAAAAAGAGTAATAAGAAGTAAAGAAGACAGAGACACTTCCCAACCGGAAAGCAAAGTTACCACTGATTGTATATTTAGTATAAGCAGGCTCTGACCTTTATATTCCACAGGAAAGACAGAGTCATCCGCCTGTGATCCGTAGGCATATGAGTGAAACTCAAAACCTCTCTTGATCAAGAGCACAAACTGCATAAGCAATCTAACCTGAACAAGATGAGCTTGCAGTGTACCCGATAGCCAAGAACTTCTCCTCTCAAAGCAAGTCCAAATTCTGCTGCAGCAGGTCCAATCAACGTATCAAGCACAAACAACTCTGGCGCTGAGAAGTTTGGTAGCGACTCCAAAATTCTTACAGGGAATCAAGTGACTTTTCAGGCAGGGGGCCTTTTGGGAGAGGAAAAGATGTATCGGGTGTTTCATTTCCCAGACATGGTGTTGATATTGGCCCCTTCATGAGGAGGGGGCAGCGGGGGCTTTTAGGATAGGAAAATATGTATCAGGGGGGTCATTGTCAATCTATACAAGAAGGGTGATAGAGAAGAACCGGGGAACTACCGTGGCATCACGCTCCTCAATGCTGTTGGCAAGACATTCTGTAGAGTTATAAGTACTCGTCTCGAGGTTGATCTGGAGTCTAGATGTTTCCACGAAGGCCAAGCTGGCTTTCGGCAAAACAAGCTGTGTGGATCATATCTTCACTCTAAGCCAGATTATCCAAGGAAGGAAAAAAGAAGGGAACCCACTTCTGATTTTTTCCTGGATGTCAAAAAGGCTTATGACACAGTGTGGAGAGATGGCCTATGGTTCTGCCTTTGGTCTTGTGGGATCAAGGGAAAGAATTGGAGAGTTGTCCACAACTTGTATGCTCACACCAAAAGCTGTGTCGCTATTAATGGACAGAAGTCCAACTTCTTTGACATAGACCAAGGTGTAGCTCAAGGATGTACTCTCTCCCCTCTGCTCTTCAATGTTTTCATCAATCAACTCCTCGAGGATGTGGAAAGTGAGGGATTTGGGTTAAGGGTGGGTGATACCACCATACCAGCCCTTATGTTTCTTCGCAGGCATAGGGGAGTGTCGCGCGGCTTTTACTCACCCATCCCTTCGCTATTCGAGGCGGAAACTCCAAGATAGAAGAGTTGGAAATCTCTAAGTACTCAGCCCGCGCAGAACAATCAGTCATGACCTACAGCTAGTGTATCATGGGGGTGTTTCCTATTTGTTTCCCTTTTGGTATTCATGTTAGCTATCTTACCATTGATAATTAAGTATCAGTTTGCTTTATCAATCTATTGGATTCCATCAACTCATCCATTCATTTCACAGCTTCACTCAGATCTCTCTACACAGTGTGATTGTATCGTAAAAGTATCCGATTATGATTTATCAGGTATCAGGCCGAAGCCATTGTGTCTCTAATCTGCTCTACAATATCATTACAGCCTTGCATATATCAAGCATCTACTCATCATCTCTCTATCTTCACTTCCGTTCTTCATCTCTGCCCGATCCCCTCTCCTCCATGACCAAGAAGTCCTCCTCCGAATGATATCCCTCAATTCCTCGTTTCTCCCTTTATCTTCCTATCCGTGGTTCTAACCGTTTCCCTCACTAACCGTCGTCTGTGAACTAACATATTCCCTTCGCAGGTGTTGTTCCCCACAGTCGTTCCCTGTCCTACTCTTCGTTCCCTATGATCGTGACAGCTGTGTCAAGCTGTGACTGGCTGTGTGAAACTGTGACGGGCTGTGACTGGCTGTGCGACTGTGTTTGGCTGTGTCGGGCTGTGACTGGTTGTGTGGCTGTGACGGGCTGTGTCTGCTGTGACGACTGTGACGGGCTGTGTTGGCTGTGTCGGCTGTGTCGGCTGTGACGACTGTGACGGGCTGTGTAACCCCCCTCTACAGTGCGCTGCTGTCACCCCTAAGGCTCCTGTTGGTCTCAGTCTGTGCAAAAATTAAGGGTACCCTACAGATCCCGTATAAGTGTCTAAGTCCCCGACAGTCCTCTAACATTACCCCTTCCCCCCTCAAAAAGCCGTGTCCTCACGGTTTACTGATTTCGACTAGCAAACCTTTGTGAGTGAGCACCTTTTTGACGTTGAGAGTTTCGTGGCGGACTGTGTGTACGAGCCCGAGGTCTGTCTCTGGTTGACGGAGATGGTTGATCACTACCTGGATAAGTGAGGCCCGGCTAATATCGAGGTAATCTTTCCGGCATAGGAGACCCCCGTCGCTTCTTCTCTGCCATCTGAACTGCATAGTCTTCTCCCATGTCAGAAGAATTCGGTGAAGAAACAGTTGTATCAGAATCCTCATCGCCTCTCAGGTGTTTTAATTTTTGAACTTTTTGTGGAATCATCTGGGGCATACAATGCTGTCCTACCATGTCTGGAAGTTTGTATTTTACAACTTGGTGTAACCGCTGAACAGCAAAATTGGTGTAGACATTGAGCTCCTTGTCTGTCCAGGTGAGTGGGGTACCAATTACTGGTGCAGCGTGCAAGTATTTCCATGCCACATGTCCCTTATAGAAAATGTCATCAATGCCGAATTTCTGTGTTGACAAATGGTTCCAGGCCGCTTGTAACCATGAACGAATTTGAGAATCCTTTTGCATCATAACTTTTGGGTCATATAGGTACATATGAGGTGGCACCGAAGGTAATACCCAATGATCTCCACTGGAATAACTCAGAAAGCGTGTTTGCATCTTTTGTTGCTCAATGTGGTAACGTACCAGAAAACAAGCAGCGTAGTATAACCCCCATCCCATGACAATACTTGCTACCTCCTTGGTCTTGGTATAAATGAGTCCATGTACAACCTGGAAAGCAATCAATTCCCTCAACATGGTACCTGCCTCGTGCCAGTATTGTGCAAAGTGATGATCTTCAATATGTCGATTGTTCGGAAGAACTTTAGTCCTAGTTGCCACTGGCAGCCAAATACGCATGATTTGGTAGTAATGTGCGAATGACTGCGGAGGACTAAATTCTTTCCAAGCCAAATCCAACATGATGGGAATTTGGTTGAAGGGCATAATCATAGCCCTACTGTATTCCCTTGCAGCTGGAGTTTTAGGTGGGTTAAAAGCGGCATTGCCCCATACCTCCGGCTGTGGTGGCTGTGGTGTGGTTGTAGTAACCACAGGTTCAGCTACTGGTACAGTGACTTGTTGTGGTGGTGGTGGTACTGGCTCTTGTATCATTGGCATCTCCTGCACCTCCTGTGAAGACTGAAAAGCCAAAGTTCTGGCTTGTAAATAAGAAGCCATTAGCTGTTCCTGAGGGATATAGACTCTTTTGTCGATGTTTGAAGTGAGGTCTTCCACTTGAGTCTGCAGTCCGTCTACATCCTCTTGTAACTCTGCTATCCTACTATAGACATTGTCTATAGTAGTTGTGGCAATGTTCTGCACCTGCAGCCTGAGCTCATTCATCTCGCTTTGGGTGAGCTTTCGTGGTGCTTTGCCCTCTACTAGCCCTTGTGCTAACCAGACCTGCATAAGGCTGTTATCCACCAAGTTGCTTGTGGTTCCCCTGAGAGTTTGTTCCTCTCTTAGCTTGTACAGTTCCAACTGCTGTTGTAAAGCCTCCATGCGCTTCGCCTGAGGTTCAACCAATTGCGCATAAGCAGCAAGTAGATTATTGGCTTCCTTCCAAGCCTTGTTATTGACCGAGATTTCATTTCTATTGGCCATGATGGTTTGTTGCAACTCCACGATGTGCTTCTCTTGATCAGCTTCAATCTGCTTGTATTGCTTGAAAGTATCTTCATTGCGACAGATTGTATTCTTCATATCGACAATGAGCTTCATTTGCTCAACATTCTCTTCTTCTGCCTTCGTACATTTTTCCGCTTGACTGTTTATTTCTTTTGTAGATTGGTCAAGCATAGTTGTGAATGTAGCACATTGTATCGTTATCCTGTCATGCACTGTCTGCAACTCCGTATGTAGTGCATGCACTTCTTGCAACTTGCTTTCATGCTGCACCTGCATTTGGTATAGCTGTTGCTTATGTGCTTCGTGCAACTGGTCTTGCGCGAGGCCTGCCTCAATCAATTGTTCCTTGGCCAATTGCAAAGCCACTTCTGTATTTCCCAAGTCCTGCTGTATCTTGAGAGTGACCTCTTCATCGACCTTGTTTGCACACTCAGTGGCTAGTCGAGCCTCAAACTCCTTCCTGAGTTCCTCTCTCAAGGTTGTCAATTGGGTAATTGGAACATGGGATTTGACATAAGTCCCCAACAAATTAAGTGTCCTGCCTATGGAACTCATCAGCATTGCCTGTTGAGGGTCATCATGGTGAGGTTGCTGCTGGCAGGTGCTGGCACCCTTGCTGGTGCTGGTCCTTCTGGACCTGTTGTTTTTGTGGTGGATCTTCCACCAAGTGGTGGCCCTTGAGCACTCCCTGCTTCTGGCCCCACGATATTCACAGTATTCCCAGCTTCAGTTGCACTACTTCCCACACTCCCTGTCCCCCCAGAGCCAGATCCAGGCAGCCCGCCTGATCCCCCTGAGCCGACACCTTCGTTGGCCTGTGATCCAAGTGCTCCACTTGATCCAGGTCCAACAGGTTGGGATGTCCTGGTTGTAGTCTCAACCTCAGCTGTTGGGTCTACTTCTTCATATTCTTCCTCTTCTAATTTCTTCTCTCTGTTTTCATCCTCCAAGTTCTGCCCTTGGGTTTCTTCTTCACTCATGTAACTCAACTGTAATGGTGTTGGAGAGTCTGAACTCTCCGTTGGCTCTGCCACATCCTCTTCTCCTTCTTCACCTTCTGCTTCAGAAACTGGAGTTCCTGCTTTTGGTGTTCCATGCCAACTCTTATCAAAGATTTCTGTCAAGTCTTTTATCCAAGGATGTACCTCAGATCTTTCACCTCGTGATTGATCTTCTTCCTATACCAATTCCCTTAATCTTTCTTGCAAAGAAACAGAAGGAGTGGCATCCAACTCTAGTTCTTCCGGTATAGGTGATGTACTCTTTGATCTTAATGGTGTGAGAGGTCCAGATGATTCCCCTATGTCTATTCCTCTCTCCCAAAGATATGGATAATTAGCTTTCAGATAGCTTTCTCTTTTTGCTGAATATCTCTGTCGTCTAGCTTCTCTTTCATCACTCATGTCCCATGTCTTTCATTTCTTTTAATGTGGCAATAACCAAAACTCTCTTCTGTAATATCTCTCGTATATGCCTGGGTTTCTTTCAAGCTTCAATGCACCCTTGGCTATACTTGAAGTCTCCGTTACCATATAACCATATGGCAAACAAGTGTGAAAAGCTGTTCTTGGTGTGAGTTTGATCCACAAAATATCCTTTGGAATCCAATTCTTTACCAGTACAAGCTCTTCATGCATATGAGTATAAACATTCACCTTTCCTTCTTCCCAGCCTTCAAACTCTACTCGTTTAATGGATAGCAATGCTATCACATAAACCAATGTTGGTAACCAACGTGCTCTTCCTCTACAGGCTACCTGATAAATCTTTATCACTCCTTTCTCCAGACCCCATTCTGGATCAACATCATGCACTCGCTTCAGAATATTTTCTTTACAACCGTCTGGCAATTCCAAGAACCTTTGAAAGAATTGTTTGGACAATCTTTCTTCCTTCGTTCCACAGGGAATTTGATTCACTTCAAATTCTTTAATGGTCCAACCACCATGATCCCACCAGATGCCTGTCACATCTGGTTGTTCATGTCTCAGGTCCCCAGTATGGTCGCCAAATGTCGCGCGGCTTTTACTCACCCATCCCTTCACTATTCGAGGCGGAAACTCCAAGATAGAAGAGTTGGAAATCTCTAAGTACTCAGCCCGCGCAGAACAATCAGTCATGACCTACAGCTAGTGTATCATGGGGGTGTTTCCTATTTGTTTCCCTTTTGGTATTCATGTTAGCTATCTTACCATTGATAATTAAGTATCAGTTTGCTTTATCAATCTATTGGATTCCATCAACTCATCCATTCATTTCACAGCTTCACTCAGATCTCTCTACACAGTGTGATTGTATCGTAAAAGTATCCGATTATGATTTATCAGGTATCAGGCCGAAGCCATTGTGTCTCTAATCTGCTCTACAATATCATTACAGCCTTGCATATATCAAGCATCTACTCATCATCTCTCTATCTTCACTTCCGTTCTTCATCTCTGCCAGATCCCCTCTCCTCCATGACCAAGAAGTCCTCCTCCGAATGATATCCCTCAATTCCTCGTTTCTCCCTTTATCTTCCTATCCGTGGTTCTAACCGTTTCCCTCACTAACCGTCGTCTGTGAACTAACATATTCCCTTCGCAGGTGTTGTTCCCCACAGTCGTTCCCTGTCCTACTCTTCGTTCCCTATGATCGTGACAGCTGTGTCAAGCTGTGACTGGCTGTGTGAAACTGTGACGGGCTGTGACTGGCTGTGCGACTGTGTTTGGCTGTGTCGGGCTGTGACTGGCTGTGTGGCTGTGACGGGCTGTGTCGGCTGTGACGGCTGTGTCGGCTGTGACGGCTGTGTCGGCTGTGACGACTGTGTCTGCTGTGACGACTGTGACGGGCTGTGTTGGCTGTGTCGGCTGTGACGACTGTGTCGGCTGTGTTGGCTGTGACGACTGTGACGACTGTGACGGGCTGTGTAACCCCCCTCTACAGTGCGCTGCTGTCACCCCTAAGGCTCCTGTTGGTCTCAGTCTGTGCAAAAATTAAGGGTACCCTACAGATCCCGTATAAGTGTCTAAGTCCCCGACAGTCCTCTAACAGGGAGACTCCAACCAATCTCCAAGAGTTGATTGATTGCGTGAAGAGATACTTTGATCTTTGGGGGCTAGAGGCTAACGTCAGCAAATGTGCAGTGGTGGCATTCAACAGACAGAAGAGAGGGGGATCTTAAGTGGCAGCGTTGAGTTTTCCTCCAATTGTAATTGGGATGCACATATCCGGAAAGTTGTTCAAACTGGCAAGGGCAAAGCTCTGGGCTCACTAAATTTTTCCACTGCAGAGGGGTCAACTCTAAGGTTAAGAAAACCATGCTTTGTCGCGTTATTAGACCTGCCTTGGAGTACGGATCTGCAATATGGGTTGATAACTCCAACTAGGCTAAGTCTCTAGAATGGACAAGTGCAAGAGAATGGTTCATATCTGGGTTCTAGCTGGTTTTGGTTAGATCATCGTTATTTACATGATCTCGACCCTGTAAGAATGCACAATTTTGCACTGTTAGTTTCTGGAGATCTTCCTTAATGCTGAGTTTTGTCAGAACTGTCAGGTTGCACAATTCCAAAAGGGAATCAAACATTCGCCGCTGCTACAGTTTCTCACCTGCTGAAAGGTGTCTGACATTGGCAATGGCAATATTGAGAAATGTCCTTTGACCTATTGAATTCTCAGGTCCAGCTTGATATACACGCGTGAGCAGTGATTGGTAATAATAGAGTACTCTAAGATTCAGTTCTACCTTGCAAGACCTGTGTATGGACTTGAATACAGTTGTCCTTGGGCATTTGTTATTTCATCCAACTCTGAAAATCTTGAGGCTGAGCCTGAAGCCCTGGCCCACTACAGTATCCTTGGCAGAATTTCTAGGTCTAACAGTGAGGGGTCCTGTGAACAATGGAAGGACACAGTTGGAAAAACTGTTCCTATAATTCAAGGCAGCCCTGATGAATTGTAGTATATTTCAAAGGCTTACAACGCTCCCATTAGTTCTTCTGAGAGATATGAGATCCAGGACATAATCACATCAATGAATAGCCTCTACCTTGTGGTAAACCCCATACAGTTAAGCACTTAGCAGTAAAATAAAGAGCCTCAAAGCTAGACATACGACGGAGGGTGGCTAGCAGGCAAAAAACAACACCAAAAAGCAATAGTTAACGCAAGATTAAAGTATGGATTTACAGGCTGTTGCAAGGTAGAAAAATAGTGTACAATTAGTAACTGACCACCTTCAAGTTACTTCTTCGCAAAAACGAAAATTGGAAGAGGTCCTTTGTGTCTTGCAAGCTCTGCGAGCAACTAGTCTTACCTCCGAATCGCCCCCGGGAAGTCCGAGCCAAGATACCCCTCCTGAATTCAGTTCTAACAATGTTTCATATCCCACCATTGATTGAATGAAGGCAGGAAAGTTTCCTGACCTGGACAGTCGCATTGAGAAGATGAGGGACAATGTTCTGAAAATGAGCTCCACGCTTCTTTCACAGTTAGATGACGAGAAGCATTTCTGTCTCCATTGTCCCACCATTGATTGGGGTCGGAAAAGTGTTCATTCCAAACCTTCTCCTCATCTCTGTTATCTGTTTTAGGATACTTTCCTGTTGCCACATCGGCAGTAACTTGTCAAAGTCACTCCAAACCACCACATATCCACCCAACGAGCTATCTTACAGAATTCAACATACATCTCAAGGCCGAGTCTGATGAGAGGGCAAAACAGGCAGAAATAGGTTGAAGAAGAAGGAGCCCTCACCACATTGTCCTTGCCAAACCAAGCTGACTCTCAAGAACCTTGATGTGCCTCACCACATTGTCCTTGAAACACGGTCTGCTAAGACCAAGCTGACTCTCAAGAACCTTGATGTTCCTCACCACATTGTCCTTGAAACACGGTCTGCTAAGACCAAGCTGACTCTCAAGAACCTTGATGTTCCTCACCACATTGTCCTTGAAACATGGTCTGCCAAACCAAGCTGACTCTCAAGAACCTTGATGTGCCTCACCACATTGTCCTTGAAACACGGTCTGCTAAGACCAAGCTGACTCTCAAGAACCTTGATGTTCCTCACCACATTGTCCTTGAAACACGGTCTGCTAAGACCAAGTTGACTCTCAAGAAGCTTGTAAACATCAGGAACAATGCCAAATCATGGTACTAACAGGAGCCAGGAGCCCACATTTGCAGGATGGCTTGCAGGAGGAAGAACGCACACCGTCTATTTTTCAGGCAGCCCGGGTAGTATGGAAGAAATTGACGACGATGATGTGGCGACGATGACGTGGCACTATGGCACCCTATTCCTGCTCTACGCTAAACTAGCTTCTGACCTTCGGTCGTCGCTAGAATTTTAGGAATGGGAGAACTACAGAAGCCTCACATGTTCTTTACACAACTACGATTATTCTGTGCTATCTTGTTTCATCAAATAGTTGTCTTCATGCGCATGTGTGTGGCCTACAATATTTGCATTGTTGAAGAAGTCTTTGTAAGTGAAGAAGCGCAAGGCGACAGAGTTGTAATCCACCTCAATTTCACCAGACAAGTCAATGTTTCTCTTGAAGCAATGGGCAGGGAAGTGGCTCTTATTTATGCCAGCTTGGGCCATAGCTAGGCTTTCTCTCTCTCAAGCAATGGGTTCTCTTGTTCCGTCCAAAGACAAGATGTGAAACACATGTATATCTTTGGGGAGCTCTGAAGAAGAGAGCACTATCCTGTTCTGATTCTCTACTTTGGAGCTGCTTTTTTGTAGAAGGGTTCAAACAGACAAAAGACGTAAATATAATGTTTGTTCTATCAACAGAAATGTGTGGCAAGTTCAATATGACTAACATAGCATTATGGATACCAGATTCATTGAAGCATAACACTCATCCATCCACATGGATGATTGATGATGCCAACGTGCTGACATGATGTCAATTTGGTGAAGGCTTAGAGCATCACCACCCTTGAGCCCGAAAAACTCCCTGTAGCACCAAAGATAGTGTCATCGATTCAGTGCCTGCTGGGTTCTGTGGTGCGGCAGCCCGACTCGCGCACACCCTTGTCCCTCAATCGCCCTCGCTATCCCCGCGCTCCTCGCCTCCCATTGGCCGGAAGGGGCGAGATCTCCGCCAAGATGCTGATCGGCACGCGCTAGGTAACGTTGACTTGGATTCAGGGACGTATTCTGTGCACAGAATACAGCGCTCGGGTTCAGTGCACGGAACGATATTCAGTGCGCGCTTTTCATGGGATATAGGGTTCAGTGCATGGGTGGGGGACGTTCCCGCCCACCATACCCTCATGTTCCGTTGGCATGCTGGGTTCAGTGTAGGGTGGGGATGCTCTTATACCCAGATCTCATGTAGGTCGGTGACAGCATTTTGAACATGGGCGGGGGCGGCATTGCATCTTCCTCCGATTCCGATAACCAATGGGAGAGCTTAACAAGCTCCTGGGAACTTTGATGGATGTCATGAATGTGATGCTACAAGAGTTCATAATCATGATAAGCTCTGGGAAGAAGGCGGACGGCTATAACATGCCTTGGATACGGCAGGAGAAGGGGAGTCACAACAGTAAAGAATGTGATATTTGGGCTAGTTGTAAAATAGGCTGGCAGCTGATCACTAGACATTCTATGAACCATCAATTGCAGCCCTCTGACCAACTGTGGCATCAACAATGTTGCTTTGATATAATATGGGAGGAATGTCTCTGAACTGAAGACCATAGGTACTGTTCATAGCATTGCAAGGCCTCTCTTAAGTAAACCCATGTGGACAATTGAAGCCCTCAGGAAAGGCAACAAAAGGCCCTATGCTCTCCAAAGGCCCATAAGCATCAGCCTTAGGACAACAAGTGCAAGTTTCCAGTACTAACTTGAAGCAGAAACCACCTCGACCAGCCTACGACAAGAATGGGAGGCATAAACAGCATGAAATCACAAAGTCTTTCATTTTCTCTCTTTCTCTCAGTCTCCAACCAACACAACAGTACAGCAACTCCTGAGATGACCCGGCAAGGAGGAACAGGGTTGCAACTGATCAATCGTCATCAGATCCCCAGGCTTCATCACGCAGCTGTTGCCTAGTGAGCAACCGCTGTTTCCTTTCAGCCTCCTGGATTTGAGTTTGTTCTGCATTTGCTCGGCTCTTCGCATGCAGCGCATGGCTAATGCCCTGCCTACTTAGCGCACAAGCTATCATGCGCTGCGCAACTCGTGCTGATGTGGCTGGCCGTGGCGCAGGAGGCTCCAAGTCTGCAGCATTCTCCAACAATGTATTAGCAATCATAATCCACTTAAGTATTTAGACATTTCTCTAGTGACACATTTCTTCATGCCTCCCTCTTTATCTATTATCAAAACCCGCCAAAAGTTGGATATGCTGCACAATCCAACAAAAAGGGAGTTATTTGTGACCAAGGAGAGATACCTGTTGGAGACAAAGAAAGAGAGAACTGGCCATTGATTGCACTGGCATTAGAGAATCTATGGACTTTAAAACGTGGGTCATTGGTCCCTGCCAAAACGTCATGAGCTGCATGCACCACAAAGAAACAATCCTCAAGATCAGAAGTAGTTTGTCTTGCTTAGCAGTGTAGATGGTTTTGTGCAAAATAAATGTGACCTCCACAGTGTCAATGAAATGTATGCAAAAAAATCATCCATCCTGACTTACCCGCGGCTGGAGTCTGGAACACAGCCAATGTGGTAGAATTATCAACCCTACGAATGGAAACCCCTTGGCTTGAATATGGCTTCAACAGATCCTCCAGGTCTTTGGTCTTCATCTCGGGTGAAAACCCCTCTATCACCAGCACATGATCAGTACCCCCATCCCCTGCCAGAACACATGGAAAATCGGCAAATTCTAAAATGGTCAAATGTTTAGGGTGGTTTAGTGCCTGGACCTCTTCACACCCTGCAGACATCACATACATAATAAACAGTAGACATCACACTGTTGAAAGAAACTAATATTCCCACAGCCTTCCTAGATTAGGGTGACCCGCTCCATTTGTCAAGGCTTCCTATATTTGTCTACTTATACAATTAGGTTTGGCTGGTAACCCTGGAAAGTTGGAGGGCGAAACTGGTGAGGAGGTTAGGAAGGAGCAATAGAAGCCTGCAAAGTTGGGGGAGAGAGGTATCTGTCACCCTACATAAAACATCCTCTTCTTACTCATGGGAGAGATAATTCTGTATGCTTCAAGTGTGTGTTATTAGGTTAGCTTTCCCCCGTTCCCCTCCAGGCTCGCAAGACATACAAGGACATACCAAAAAAGGAGAGGAAATTGCAAAATCTCTTTAACCAGTGCTAGTAGCCCTAACCATCGCTGGTGAAATAGATACACCCTGTTTCACAGCACAGCCAGGAATTCCTTGTGATAACCTCCATGCAATGGGATGTCTTTAAAGATACCCCCACAATCCATCCAAACATCTACAACGCAATGCTCTAGTTCTTAGGCCTTGCTTGCCTAGAGTCACTTACAATGGTCGTTTGCCCCACGAATGTCATCTCCTTCAACCCTCTCAGTATCTTCATGTATGAATTCTTCGTCTACGTGATCGCTGTACATTCCCATCCCTCCGTAAGTAAATGCCCCCCTTCCCCGCTGCTTGGGAGTACATCCCTGTTTTGGGAGTGTCTCTGAAATTTCGACAGCAGGTGCCACTCGATGTGGCGCAGGTAACAAGCTGGGTGCCACTGCTTCCCAATCTGCTTTTTTGATACCCACAACCCAACCATTCAACGCCCCAATAGCATACCCCGTTGAAATTCGACAAGAACGACACAACCCATTGCGCCACACCCTATCAACGATCCAGATATTTTCACTGTGATAGCTGTCAGAATCTCTCTCTCTCTCTCTCTACTAGCAATATTTAGAACTTGATATGGAGCATCATATTCCACAGACCCACCTTCTTCAACCTTCACGCCTGGGCTAGGAAGCTCTTCCATGTCTTTTTCCATGCATCTGATCACTGGCCAGCCTAATCTGCACACATGCTTCTTTCTTCCAGGATCCAGCTCCTGCAAGCTGTTTGCAACAGCTTTACACTATGTGCATATGTGCATGTCGCATATTGGGATTTCAACAAAAGGTATCTACTATCTACTATGATGATAAAATTCCGTTACATTTGTTGGTCAAACAGCTTGTTTCCCATTAGCAATCGGAATTGTCTTTCAGGTTTGTAGGGTCCACTAACAAACAGAAGACTGAAAAATGAAGTGAAAGAAAAATAAGCCCTATTTAGTTGTAACACTTGTTGCCCTTCGCTTTTCAATTTCTTGAAAGGACCTTTGCTTTGAAGGTCCTCTTGGTCCTTCCTTCCACTCCACAAATGTGGAAAGATGATGTACACTCTTTTTGTTTCTGTTGCCAAAATTTCAGTGAAGTTGTCTTAGATAGTGATAGTCACATCCACATTCCCTGAGCAAAATCCCATGAAGAAGCAACTCTACACTACCTTAATTCACCTCAATTTACCACTTGGAGATCCATCGACCGCCCATGCTTTCTGGGTCCCTGGATTGGATCTCCTTAAGTTACACTGGAAATAGGGCTTGCAATTAAGATGACATGCCTCTTGGCGCTACACCAGAATCCAGGAGAAGGGCTCAGCCAAAAGATACTCTTCCAAAGATTTTGTGGGGCTCCATATACCGAAGTTCTCTGGTCACTCTGCATCATACATCTCATCGCTGTCACTCTGCTTTTTATTAAACAGACCTTTGCTGTATAAAAACATGTTGTCCAACTTAGGAGTTGGCTCTCTCCTGCTGTGTATAGTGGAATGGGCCAGCTAATCCCAGATGTGCCCTGGAAGGTGGCACCCAATATAGTGGCAAGCCCTGATCTCCTCTTACAATGAATCAATAGTAGCTCTAAAAATCTAATGAGTTTGCTGCACTTAGACCATTAACTGGTATGCCTAATATGAAGGCTGCCCGTCCTGCCCACATGCTCAAAACAAAAGCATAACACCAGCAGGTCAGGAGACTGGACCAAGGGACGGAAGTAAAGAGCGTCGCCAGGCCCAATACCTTGCACGCATGCTATCAACACTCTCTAGTCGGAAACACACACTGCTAGCAAGATCAGAGGGTGATGACCAGGATGGAAAAGCTTTACCAAGCAGTACACCATCACTGGATGATGGCTGATATCCAGCACCCAAGAGATCCAGCAGTAAACTGAGTGCTTGTACACAATTGCCATCCTTACCTATTTCCTCTACACACACTGCGGTTACCAGAGGGTCCTGAACAAAGGCCTCTTGCTCGCCTTTAAACAGACCTCTCAAGTATCTCCAAGGGCTCTCATTGGAAGGGACTGTTTTGATGGCCTCCGCACAGTACTGTACTTCACATTCCCGCATCAATTGCAAACCCCCCAGCAACGGACTCTTTGTCACCACAAAATACCTCTGCCATTGAACACCAAAGAAGTTAAGATTATTGACACACCGTTGTATAGCAGCGCAAAGAGAACAGGGGGATTAGACTTCTACCCTTTTCAACACATAAAAAACTCGCAAATTCTTCTGCAAGATAATTCAAGGTCAGTTTAATGGCAATATAGAACTGAATGGTAGGGGTTCTGCAGCGGGATACGATCTTTAGGTTCCCTGCACTCCAGTGACCAAGCAGTACAGGGACTACCTTCAGATTGAAATGATCAGGGTCTCCATAGAAGTTCTATTCAGGCAACCTCAGTAACTTGGCCATTACTGGGAAAGCTCACTAGGCTTTGCTTTGGGCTAAGCACAAGACCATAGACACCAAGGCAAGGAGGCTATACTAGTGAAGGCCCCCTCCCTCAGCCACAGAACAGATGAAACTCTTCAACTTTCATGCAACAACAACATTGCACAACATTAGAGCGCCACAAAGATTCTGAGTATATGGATCTGTCAGTTGCATACATCCTATTGCAACTACCTGATTCCAGGCAGAATTGTTTAGGAGATCCAGGGACAGCAGCTTTGAACAGTAGTCCAGCTCACCTTCCCACCCTCCCAGCTCCTGCAGTACCCACTGCAACAATGAACAAATATCACCATCAGTATTGTTTGACATGACAGCAAACATACCATTTAAAGATAGGGAAAGCACACTTGAGACCAAGAGCGCTTAACTTGTATCGGAAAAAGATGCATTCCTATCATCACACTATTGGCAAACCCCACCAGAGTTGTGATTCAGTGTCCATAAGAAAGAGTTAGACAGAGACAGACAGAGCGCTGTAGTCATCAGACTTTGCTAGCTCTCTTGTGACAGTAAATCCACAAGACTGCCAAGCCTGGACAGAGCAGAAAAGGGGGTAAACAGCAGAGAGGGACTGGATGAGTGGAGAATAAGGGCCCACTAACATTTGAACGGTCAGCTCAGTAGTGGGACTTAGCTTCAAAGAGGAAATTCATAAGGGACTCTTACATAATTCCAGACCACTTACAGTCAACAACATATCTATCCACATATCCCATGATTCAAATTACAAAGCACTTGGCCTGTCAATATTTGTTGCCTTGCATTGGTCCAGCCACTGAAATAATATATATATTCCAAGGTGGAGTCCCTTCTGTTCAATGCAAGGACCACAAGATACCTTTGTAAGGGGGATAACACTGTAGGCAAAGAATTTTTGGGTCATCGTACAGCATCGAAGTATGCTCTGCACATATCCGTAATACTTTTTCCTTTGGGCACCTTATTGACTCATAAATGTCTACCCTACCCTCCAGCCCGTTGATGGACAGACTCTCCTTGCACATTCCAGGAGTGGGACATCCTTGTAGAAATAGAGTTCACAATTTCAGATTTTCCCAAGACATCACTGGATTATAGTATGAACTTCAGTCCATAGCTTTGGGACTGTCTCATTTGAGTTAAGTAAAGAAAGAGGGCCTCTTATTGAAAAGAGTACCAGTTACCCTCTCCTAAATGTTTGATATCCTCACAAATCAAGCCCACATATCAGACATGGGGGTGTCCTCTTTTTCCCAGCTAGGTCAACTTGCTGTATAGAGGAAGTCCAAGGCTCCGAAGAAGCTAATTTGTGTTGGGCTTCAGTTTATTTGCTTTTGAGCAACATTTCCTTTACAGCCTGGTCTGATACAAGTGAGGGAGAGAGAGAACAGAGGCATGAGAGAGACCTGACGATGGGACCAAGCATGGTAATTCTTGGAGTCATCCAGCAGCACATTTTCTGTAAAGCGCAATTCTGCAGAGACGGCATCTCCTCCCAGTTTCTGAGCAACCCAGCGCCGGTGATGCCTGCACCACACCATGCAACATTTCATTTTTCTCCTGTCTACTCCACTCCAAGCCCATATCATCCACATGCCTTCAAATATGTCTGTCTTGCTCTAATATATCAGGCACGTTAAGGGTAGGGTATGTGTGAGTAAGAGTTTGGAAGGGAGAAAGAGACCAAATCTGGTAATTTTTGAAGTTGTTCTCAGCAATACTTTCGACATACTCAAGCTCCTCCTGAAGATCAGAGCCTACAGCCTCCAACACCAGCCTCCTGAAGTGCCATACCTTTGCCCCAGCAAAGCATCACCATAAATAGTTTTCAGTAAAGCACAATTGACAAGACAAATGTAAACTACGATTCTCTGATAGCTCCAACTTAAGCTCCTGAGGCGGTCTGAAGTTGCTGCATGGTGATTCTGTTACAATAGTCCAATAACCTGAGGGCGTAAACCATGACCTTTAACTCACCAACTAAAATGTTGCCCATTTTCCACTGCCAATGTGGCAGCCATGAGGCACTGCTCTTAACCCTAAAATATATAACCTAGATATACAAACGATATCGTTCATCCAAACCCAAAGGGAGACCACCTTAGCACTGCAAACTGCTCAGGGTTTTGAAGAAAGAGAAAGAACAAATTTCCTATCTGTAGACTAATCAGAGGTATCCACAAAAAGGAAAAGAGGGAAAGAGGAAGCACACAGACACTCAGTAAGCTGATAGTTGCCATCCTTTCACCAAGTACCAGCTCATTGTCAAACAGAAGCGGATGCACTCCCCCATGAGGTGGGTACTAAGATAACAATGACGATACCGTGTAATTTGCAGAGTTCAGAGCGATGACTTCGGCTGTAAGCTCTAATGCACGAGGGCTCCGTTCGTCCTTTGCCAAAATGGCACGAAAATAGTCCATTACCTCCCGAAACTGCTTGGTGTATGCTATGGCCACTACGGGTCGTGGACCATCATCTTGTGCAATCGGCTGAACATCTGCCCACTCAGGCCTTGTGCTGAGAGGCACCCACTCTTCTTCCTCATCTTCCATGTCTTAACCTCCTTCCTTGACCCTACCTGATCACTATCAATCGCAGGAAACTAAGCAATTGCAGCTTAAAGACAAATCAACCAAAGTAGAAGAGCTGTTGGAAGCGATTGGATCTCCGTCTCCCTCTCTCTATCTATCTCTCCCAAAAAATTCGCAGTCCCAGGGAGAGGGAGATACCATCAAGTTTTTGAATCGGTCAATAAGCGCTGGCAGATCCTTCACCAAAACTGCCCACCCCTCACACACACCTCGGGCGCTGTCTCCCTCCGACGATTTCGTCGAGCCCAACTTTCGGTCGTCCATTTGGAACGTTTCGGAGGGACGATACTCACTGTTCTTCTGTAATGGAACACGAAGGCCCTTGTAGATAGTAAGGCTTTTATTTTATTTTTTTATCCTTTATTTTTTTTTAAGGGAAACCTGGGAGCGACAGCCCAATTCAGGCCGGGCCTTGAGGAGGGGGGAAAATTAACCCCCTCCATGAGACCTACAGATCAACGCCCAGACCGTCATGAACAATCCCACACACGGGGCAGGGGGTTTGAACCCCGAACCACCAGGGCGACCCACCGTGCACTTACCAGCTGGGCTACCACCCAATGAGCTCTTTTTTTTTCTTTTTTTTTCTTTAAAAAAAGAATTGAATCCCTGGTTACTTTATTGATAATTATTGAGGGGAAAAAAAATAAAACCCCCTTGTCGCCATAAGGCGCACACACCGTATTCAGTGTAATATGAGCCAATCATCTCCTGATGGAGATTAAGTCTGTAAAACAAAATACCGTGTTTCTACTGATGGACACTTACACGAGATCCGTGATCCAGGAGCCAAACACCTATGATTGAAGGAAAGTCCAAGAGACCAAAAAACAGGGCTCTCTGCCCGAGACCTAAATCTTAACAATGCATACCGAGAGAGTAATAAGACCTGAATATGGGGGAGTTGAGAGAGAGATCTATTTATAGTGCAGCTTAGAATGTCGCGGCCCTTTGCCTTGAGGGCAGGGGGTCGGGACACATGAGGGGTTGCCCCTGTGGTGGGGGCAGTGGCAGCGATAGGTACGAGGGGCTAAAGCACCCTTGAGTGCCCAAGGCACTCAAGGAGGCGGAGGTGCTCACTAGGTGGAGCCCCGCACACCGAGATGCGGTGGGGGTGGCTTCACAAAGGGGTGGTGGTAGCTTAACGGGACTTAGTGGGGGTGGCATAGGACTCACCTTGGGGCGGAGACCTCGTGGTGGGAGTCGTGGGGAGTCTTGGGACTCATCACGGTCCATAGGGGCCGTGGTGGGTGGGCCAAGACTCACTGCGACTCATCACCGGGAGTCGAGGGTTTTCGTGGTGGTTCGCCATAAAATGGCATGGTTGTTTGTGAAACCCCCGCGGACAGCTACAGAAGTATATATAGGGAGTAGTAACCCCAAGAACGGTGCAAACCCGTTGGTGACCAAAAACTAGTGAGTAAGCGAGCGAGCCGGAAAGCGACCAAAGAGTAGGGAGCTGTTCCGGACTGCCAACTACCAAAGGGAATTCCCGCTGGGCCCAAATCGGTGGAGGGTTCTTTGGGAGATCAAAGGGGGACCGTTATGCCCCGGTGAGCAGCCGAAGCTCCAAGTTGGCCCGGCGGCCAGGTTGGGAGTTAGGCGCGCGCATCAAAGCGAGTAACTATGACTTGAAGGGGAGCTTACCGAAGTGAGGTGCGCGACACTTGGTATCAGAGCTTAGAGTTCAGTACGTGATCGTCCTTGGGATTGGCCTCATCATGGGGTCGGGCAAGCCAAAGCGAAAGCGAAAGCAGAACGGCCCAAAAGATGATGATACTGGTGAGCCCGATGGGGGCGACGTGTCACCGAGGCGGCCGTTTGAGGAAGCAATGCATGTTTCCGAAAACGAGGTCGCTCAAGAGCGGGAGGAATCCGAGGAGTCGGAGCCCGAGGAATCCTTGAGGGCTCCGACCGACCAACAGATGCCTTCCATGCCGGCAACCTTTTGGGAAGGGTTGTTGGCGCAGTTTGGCGGGACGCTGAAAGACGTGTTGAAGGCGGCTAATGCCACTTCCACTAAGGCAAAGTTTAAGGTGAAGCCTAAGGAACCCGACACCTTTGAGGGCGTCCAAAATTGGAAGGCACTCAACATCTGGCTCCTGAAGCTAGAGCAGTACTTCCGGGCGGCCAAGTTGAGTGACGAGGATCGGGTGGAAGTGGCTCCCACCTATTTGAGGGGCTATGCTCAACAATGGTGGCAAAAACGCCTTCACGACCGAGGTCCAAGCCCGGAAACCTTGAACTGGAGTGGGTTCAAGGAATTGATGAAAAGACAGTTTGTGCCCCTCAACGCGTCCTGGCTTGCCCGGGACAAGATGAGGAATTTGAAGCAAACAGATGACATTCGGGGATATGTCCAGGCTTTCAATGTGCTTTTGCTCGAAGTCACGGACATGGCAGAACCAGAAATGGTCTTCAACTTTGTGGCGGGACTGGCCCCATGGGCCAGGCGGAAGTTGGAAGAGAAGCCACCTAAGACTTTGAACGAGGCAATTGAGAGGGCTGAATGTTTCTCGGATGTCCCTAGGGGTGAAAGACAAGGCCGTACGGAGCTGAACCACAAGAAGACTCGGCGGGAAGGTGACCCCTTCCGACCGGAAAAGAAGTGGGATAGGCCACGCGGCGACAATGGCACGTGGAAATCGAAGGGAGGGCCTTCACACGTCAAGGCGGTACCCGGTGCTTCGAAAGGAAAAGCGGGTGGAGCGGCTTATGGCGGACAAAGACCACCTTTGATGGAGTGTGTTTCAATTGCGGGGAGCCCGGGCACATGGCCAAGAAGTGCACAAAACCTCGACAATTGAACATGACTCGGGCAACCACGGAGCTGTCGGAAGATACCATCAGTCGCTTGGTGGAAGCGGTGGTCGCCAGGACTTGCAAGGTAGGCAACTATTCTTGTGCGTTGTATCAGGAAACTGGCGCCCTACGTAAAGGGAGTTAGTTATTGTTTGTGGATGGGATAATATCCGGAACTAATGTGTCGTTGTTGGTGGACACAGGAGCGTCGCACTCCTTCATGACGCCGGCGGCGGCGCAAAAGTTGGGACTCCCGACAAGTGACGTGGGGGCCTCTATTGAGGTGCGTTCTGCCAAAGGAGAACCACAACTGGCGACAAGGTTGGCATTTGATGTTCCTCTTCAACTGGGGAGTTGGGAGGGACGTGAGAACTTCACCATCTGTGAGATCGATGGAGTGGATCTCATTTTGGGGATGACCTTTTTGAGCAAATCCAGAGCGGTCATAGATGGCCGCAAGAGAGTAGTCACACTGCCATGTGGGAATGGTGGCGAGGTCTTACGAGTGTCAGAAATGCCCAAACCCGTGGGAGGGCGAATAAGCCTTCTGTCAGCAAGGAAGTGGGCCGTGGAGGAGGCACACGAGCCCCAGTTTTTGCTCTACATTAGAGAAGTGAAGGGGGAAGGCGATGGGGAGCCGAGCCCAGATTGGATCAAGGGGATTTTGGAGAAATACCAGGATGTGATGCCGGAGGATTTACCAAGCGGTTTGCCACCGCGAAGAGGAGTTGACCACAAGATTGAGGTGATACCGGGATCGGAACCGCCTGCCAAGGCGCCCTACCGGTTGAGCCACAGAGAGTTGGTCGAGCTGAAGACTCAGCTCAAAGATCTAATGTCAAAGGGGTACATCCGGCCGAGTAAGTCACCTTACGGAGCCCCGGTGCTATTTGCAGATAAAAAAGATGGGACGCTGCGGATGTGTGTCGATTACAGGGCTCTGAATAAGGTGACTATCAAAAACCGGTACCCTTTGCCAAGGATCGACGACCTTTTCAATCGGTTGGTAGGAGCGAAGTATTTCAGCCGGATCGACTTGCGCTCACCAATGCACCAGCGACATTTAGCACGCTGATGAACAGCCTTTTTCAGGAGTGGTTGGATGACTTTGTGATCGTGTACATCGACGACATCTTGGTGTACTTGAAAACAAAGGAAGAGCACTTGGAGCACCTTAAAAGGGTGTTCCAAATATTACGGGAAGGGAAGCTATACGCCAAAGCTTCAAAGTGCGAATTCGGGGTCACAAAAGTGGAGTTCTTGGGGCATGTGATTACACATGATGGGATCAAAATGGATGACAGAAAGGTGAGGGCGATCTTGGACTGGGAGCCTCCGACTTCGGTCCCGGGAGTGTGATCCTTCCTAGGACTCGCCTCCTATTACCGGAAGTATGTGAGAAATTTTGCCAAGATCGCGGGGCCGCTGTCGGACCTTCTGTGTAAATCCAAAGTCTGGGTATGGAACACCTTTTGCTGAATTGAAGCAGCGGATGGCGGAAGCTCCAGTCTTGAAAATCCCGGAGTTCGATCGTCCGTTCGAGATTCATACGGATGCGTCGGACTTCGCGATTGGGGGTGTACTTATGCAAGATGGACGTCCAGTGGCTTACGAAAGTAAGAAACTAAATGAACTGGAGCGATGGTGGCCGACGCACGAAAAAGAGATGAAGGCAGTGGTGCATTGCCTTGAGCTTTGGCGCCACTATGTTGGTTCCAACCCAGTGAAGGTGTTCACGGACAATGTTACGGTGAAGTATTTTGCCACGCAGCCCAAGTTGTCCCCAAAACAACTTAGGTGGCAAGATACTTTGGCAGTGTTTGACATGGATATCCAGTACAAACCGGGACGTGACAATGTGGTGGCCGATGCTTTAAGTAGAAAGCAGCAGCTCATGTTGGTGTACAAGGGCGAGACTGCGCTCCAAAGGAAGATCCGGAAGGCTTGCCGGAAGGATGAGCTGGCGAAGTCCGTGATGCAGGACTTGAGGAGGGGGGTTAAATCGCAGTTCCACTTGCAAAATGGACTGCTCCGGTATAAGCAAAAGCGTCTCTACGTGCCGAAGGGAGGGATCAGAGATAGTCTCTTGAGAGAATGCCATGATAGCCCGCTTGCGGGCCACGGCGGAGCCAAGCGCACTGTGGCACTCTTAAAGAAAGAGTATTTCTGGCCCAAACTGAGGGAGGAGGCAGAGGAGTATGTCAAGACATGCACCACATGCCAACAAAACCGGAGCGAGTACAAAAAGCAAGCGGGGCTGTTACAACCCTTGCCGATTCTAGAGGGGACTTGGGAAAGCGTCTCGATGGATTTCATGACTGCTATGCCGCTGTCAAAAGGATTCGAAACAATCATGGTGGTGGTGGATAGGTTCAGTAAAATGGGCCATTTCATCCCCACCAAGGAGACGGCAACGGCGCAGGAGACAGGGCGACTTTACTTCGCCCACGTCTTAAAGCATCATGGAGTCCCGAAGGATATTGTCTCGGACCGCGATCCAAAGTTTACGAGTAAATTTTGGAGGACACTTTGGAAGAAGATGGGGACAAGGCTGAAGATGAGCACCGCCTTCCGACCTACCACCGACGGCCAAACGGAAAGAGTGAATTCCGTAGTGAAGCAGATCTTGCGGAATTACGTGTCGGCAGACCAATCAGACTGGGTGGAACACTTAGACGCGGTAGAGTTCTGTTATAATAACACAAAACACTCCGCAACGGGAGTTTCCCCTTTCGTATTGGTCTATGGAAAAGCACCTCTGGTGCCGACAAGTTGGGCTGCCCAGGACGTTGAGGAACCGGCAGTAGCGGCGGTACAGGAAGAACGCGAGCGTTTGTTGAAGCTCGCAAAGTACAACATTGCCAAGGCTAGGAAACGGTATGAAAGACAGGCGAATCGGAAGCGGAGGGAAGTGAAGTTTGAGGCAGGCACGGAGGTCTGGTTGAACATCAAGAATTTCCGACTACCTCCGGAAGTGAGTCCAAAGTTCGTACCTCCGTATGCGGGACCCTTTCGCATCCGGAAGGTTATGAATGAGGATGTGTATGAATTGGAGTTGTCGGCAAATAGCAAGGTGCATCCAGTATTCCATGTCTCCCTTTTGAAGCCTTACTTCAAAGATGAAGCGCGTCCGAATCGGCATCAAGTGTTGCATCCGCCACCTGTGCTGTTGGATCATGAAAATGAACCTGAGTACGAGGTGGAGGCAGTACTTAAGTCGAGGAGGTTCAAGAACCGAGAAACGGAGTATCTCGTCAAATGGAAGGGCTATCATCATGTGGAGGCATCTTGGGTGCGTGCCTCAGAAATGGGAAACGCATCCGAGGCGGTTGCAGTTTTTGAAGGGCGACCTCAAAAGCGGAAGAAGCGTTGATGGGGACATCAACCTTGGAGCGTGGGGGAGGAAATGCATGCTTAGCCCGGCTTAGCTAGCTCAGGAATCTGATTGCAAAAACTTGTATTGTACAAAAATTTGTTATAAAAGAAATGGGTTCCAAATGTTGTGCGTCCTATTTTGTTTGGAATGGTGATGCATGGTGTGGTTGGCTAGTGTGTAGAATGCATGCTAGCTTACAAAAGTGGGAGAGGTAAATTGGGTTAATCGTGTGATTGCGCAGTGCCGAAATCGGGTGACTCCCATCCAAGGGGCAAGGAAACATGCACTTTCTTTGGGAGTTCACGTGCTAGTGCGCACCTTGCGCGTGCGCGTACTATAACTGCGCTACCGAGGTAGTTGCCTTATAGTGCGGGCTAACGCGGAAGCTACGTGCTTCCATTCACGTACTATAATCGTGTAGCCTTGGGACGAAGTCGTAGTGCGGCTTCGACGTGTTCCCGTACCTCAGGCCAACATTCCAAGACGGACCCAATTGTAGTGATTGGGACGCACAGTTGGTTCAAGGTTATCTTCCTAGTCAAAGGGGGTTCGAGGTGAACCCTTGCGCAAGGTGATGCCAGAAGTGGCATCATGAGCGATCGCAAGCAATGTTGTTGCAGTAAGGCGATTCGATCCTCGGGGAGGATCGTTCCTTGGCCTTGAAGTAGGCCAAGAAGAGTGCACTGGGAGGAGCTTGAGAGGCTCCACCCCTGGCCGGGACTTGGAGGAAGTCGGCCGAACTAGCTAGTGGAGAGTAGAGTCAAGTGTGGGGTTTGGTTCTTTGCCATGGGACGCCATGGTACGGAAACAAACTCCTTGATGTGGGACGCCATGGTACAGAAACAAACTCCTTGATGTGGGACGCCACAACTTGGATGTTCGTTTCTACAAAATGGACAAGTCGATGAGGACATCGACTCCCTATTGGTAGGGGTGTGTGTCGCAGCCCTTTGCCTTGAGGGCAGGGGGTCGGGACACATGAGGGGCTGCCCCTGTGGTGGGGGCAGTGGTTAGCGATAGGTACGGGGGGCTGAAGCACCCTTGAGTGCCCAAGGCACTCAAGGAGGCGGAGGTGCTCACTAGGTGGAGCCCCGCACACCGGATGCGGTGGGGGTGGCTTCACAAAGGGGTGGTGGTAGCTTAGTGGGACTTAGTGGGGGTGGCATAGGACTCACCTTGGGGCGGAGACCTCGTGGTGGGAGTCGTGGGGAGTCTTGGGACTCATCACGGTCCATAGGGGCCGTGGTGGGTGGGCCAAGACTCACCGTGACTCATCACCGGGAGTCGAGGGTTTTCGTGGTGGTTCGCCATAAAATGGCATGGTTGTTTGTGAAACCCCCGCGGACAGCTACAGAAGTATATATAGGGAGTAGTAACCCCGAGAACGGTGCAAGCCCATTGGTGACCAAAAACTAGTGAGTAAGCGAGCGAGCCGGAAAGCGACCAAAGAGCCGGGAGCTGTTCCGGACTGCCAATTACCAAAGGGAATTCCCGCTGGGCCCAAATCGGTGGAGGGTTCTTTGGGAGATCAAAGGGGGACCGTTATGCCCCGGTGAGCAGCCGAAGCTCCAAGTTGGCCCGGCGGCCAGGTTGGGAGTTAGGCGCGCGCATCAAAGCGAGTAACTATGACTTGAAGGGGAGCTTACCAAAGTGAGGTGCGCGACATAGAAGCAGTCGATGAAGGCTTTTGATGTTTCCAGTTAATGTCCCGTTCAAACTCCGGGGAAAGAGTGGAGTGGTGCACGAAGATCTCGCCAGCCCTAAGGGGGGAGCTCGTTCCAGCTGCATTAGTCTTGCAGGGCTGCTGCATATGAGGCCCTGTCTGCCCCAGGTGTGTTGAAACTTCTTGTGGAGCGCAGCTGCATTCGTTTTGTCACGTTCAATGTCTGCACAGAGTTTGCCCCATGCTTTCCTAGCCTCAGTTTGTAAATCCCAAAAAACAGTGACAAAGAGAGAGGATGTTGTTGTCGTGTGGCCTTGGAAGGTGTTCTTACAACGTAGTTTCCATAAGTGCCACATTGCAGAGGCTCTGAGGGTTTCAAACACTGGGCAATTTAGGGTTCTATTCTTGGAAACTGGATCATAGTTAAGAAGGAGGTCTGTATCCGTGAGCTGTCTTTTGTCCCAATATCTATAGAATGACTTAACATATGGCCAGATTTTGGCTGGTGCTTGACATGAGAGAAGACAATGTTCGATGGATTCCAATACTGCAGTGGAACAACAAGCATACAAGAGGGCTCCCTGGAACTGTAAACATCCCCCAACTTTGAGAACTTTCTTGACAATCTGCCATAGAAAAGCTGCTATCTTTGATGGGTGGGTTTTGATCCACACTGAGCCCCAAATAATTTTCCAGTTCTCATCACGGAAGTTGTAGAGCCCCCATTTTTATTCCCATTTCTTGTGCATGGGTTGGGTGACTGACAGGGCCTTGTAGCCCTTTTTGGTGGTATATGCAAAGAAGGGTTCTGGGGAGGTGTTGAATTTCCACAACCATTCGGAGGGGTCAATTTCCAATTCTGCCAGCGGCCTACCCAAAATCCATACAAATGAGTTGGTTGCTAGCCAAGCTCTAGTGGTGATTGTGAGGGGTGGCTGGGGATTCATTCCCTTATCTGTGGCTGTCCAGCAACAGACACGGACTGGGGTGAGAGGCATAGTTCGGATTGTCAAAGGTTCTGTAGAGGTAAGTGTGAGTCTTAGGGAGGTGGTGTTGATGGCGAATGTGTAAACAGCTATATCATTTATGGATATGTCATCTACGAAAACAATAGTAAGCTGGCTGTGAAGTATGATGAGTGCCCAGGATTTTGGGACTGGTTCCGGAGGGCCTGCGGAAAGGGTGGCCAACCACTGCACTGGTATAGATTGAACAAGTTGTTAGTGGCTTTTAGTGGCCCTTGCGAGGCCCATAGCCTGAGCCATAGATTGTAGAGATATAAGACCGTTCCCTGACCATATGTTATGAATCTATTTGATGCCAAGGCAATCCCATTTGGACCACCTTTTTGCCTGGTTTATCTGAGAAGGGGTCAGAGGAGTGTCGTTTAGAAACAAGTGTTGTCTCTTAACTTCATAGACGGTACTTGGCTGGGCTTTTACAAGCAGTTTCCTTAGCCGCCCCCAGGCTGACCAGATGTTAGACCATAGAGCAGATCCCACTGTCTTAAGATTAAATCCTTGAGTAAGCCAACGTAGGGAAGGGCTCCATTGGGTAGTCTTGAGAGGGGAGGATTTTGTAATGTGGTCATAGACCAAGAATTTCCACCATCCCCCCTCCGGCCCTAGAAACCTAGGTATCCATTTGCCAAGAAGAGCTACAATCTCTATTTATGGATCGAGTATCCCTAACCCCCCCTTTTTTTTTTAGGTAAACAGATTTGAGCCCAGGCTATAAGCGGTCGTTTTTTGGGATGAGGTCTCGGCTCCCCAGACAAAGTTCCTAAGCAGGCGCTTAATTTCCTGAATCTGTTTAGAGCTTGGGCGCCAGGAAGAAGCATAATACCATAATCCAGCTGAATGAATCTGATTAGCAACAAGGTCTCTTCCTGTAATTGAGAGATGTTTTGAACCCCAGTAAGTCAGTTTCCTTTTCAAGTTGGTCACTGTGGCAGCAAAAATTTGTTGGTCTGTCAGTCCAATTCCATATGTGTAGCCCAATAGTGTAGTCCCAGGTTTGAGCCACCTTAGCCCTTGATCCATTCCCCATGAGGGCGGGGATCCCATTGTGGATTTTGAGAGGTCACCTACCAGTAAACTTGAAGTTTTATTCCAGTTTACTTTGAATCTAGATGCTGCACAAAACTTGTTCAAAGTAAACCCTGTCTGGTCCAAGTTTTCCGGGGTGGCTTGCAACATTAAAAAGGTATCATCAACGAACATCGAGTCCACCAAGAAATTGTACTGCCTGGTAATGTAGTTAGTGACCCTGAGGCCCTTTATAAACTGATTTTGCTGTAGCATATAGCCTAGTGTATCTGCTACCACCAGAAATATGAAAGATGAGAGGGGACACCCTTGTCTCACTGAGCGCTGCAGAGGGAACGAAGCTGATAAATGGCCATTGACTGAGACTCTGCTAGATGCATCGGTGAGTAATATCCCGACCCTTTTGCAAAAGGATTGGCGAAAATGGCCCTTGTCGTGCGCATACGTATCGCTACACAACTACATCGTTGTCCAAACCACACCACACATATATGCACAATAAAGTAGTCTACCACAATGATAAGAAACTAAAAACACACTGTTGACACAAGAACATGAAATCCAACACCATCACTCATCACTCTTTAAAATAGTAGTCAAGCCAGGGGCACCCCAAGCTATGGGGACTCCACCCCACAACAACCTATGCTCCTTTCATAAGCACACTCAGATTCTAAGCAGTGAAGGAGCTCGGTCGTGCAGGCTCAACTTGAGAGAGATAAGCCGCACGACTGACACTCTCGTGAAGATAAGACGGTTCAGGTATCAAACTAAACTTGACACCTGACTTAACACTTGAACTAAATCCAAGTGTTAAATACAAATAACTAGATTTATTCTAGTTAGTTTCACATTGTGTTTATTTAACTTGACAACTGTCGTGCGCATACGTATCGCTACACAACTACATCGCTGTCCAAACCACACCACACATATATGCACAATAAAGTAGTCTGTCACAATCGCCCCCCTAGCTGGTGGATAGGTCCCTCTAACTCCAGATAGCTACAAGATGTAATAACCACAGCCGTACTAAGTCCTTTATCACTGTCCCTATTGTACTCAAACTCTATAGACCAAGAGGCCGGGTACAAGAGTAGCCCCATTGTTAGTCGCCGTGTGAACTTGAGCCAGGATCTCGTGTGTTCAAGGTCTCCTAGTAGCTTGGCCTTGCATTTCTTGTTAGCCTTCCATGGTTGTATCCACTCCCACAATCCAATGCAATGCGGACATAACCAATCCCCATCAGGAACCATCTCAAGAGGTGGAGTCGAGCATCCCATATGCCAACCTCTAGAGCATTGATCACACACCAGCATGGTGGTTGCCTCTCTAGCAGACCCATACAACATGCACCTCAAACTTGCAGGTACCACTGCCAGGTTTGGGTCAATCCTGCCATCGACATTCGGAAGATGACATGGCGCACAATTACGCACATGGTCCTTCCAAGTTATGCCATCCCGACCCTCCAAGATCAAGACGCCTGAGGGCAAGACCTCTCGAACCCTCAAAATAACACGTCCTGCAGTCACATCCAAAGTCGTAGGAGCAGTCTGCTGCAAATAGACATAATCACCAGGGTTGAATCTCCAAACCCCAGGACGATAGCCCCCACCACGTATGGTAGCATACCTCAACGTATCACGATGTTGTGCAATGGCAAGGTTCTCGAAAGCCACGGGCATGACTTTCTTGAACAACTCTGCACGTTGCTCACATGCACGTGCCCACACGTCCGGATCGTCAAGGTTAAGAACTGTAGCAGCTTCTCTACGGATGGATGTAGGCAAATCCGGCTCTCGGCCAAAGAGAAGAAAGTATGGTGAGAAGGAGGCAAGTGATGCTTGTTTGCTGAACCTGTAGCCCATGGCTAACCAGGGTAACTGAAGGTCCCAATCTCCTAGGTGTCCCTTCTGCAAGCCATACTTGCGCAAACCCCTCTTTACTGTCTGAACAACCCTCTCTGCCAAGCCATCGGCCTCAGGATGATCCCGAGAAGTGGTGCGGTGGTCTACCAAGGCCTTGTCACACAAAGCCTGAAACTCCCCCAAGAACTCTCTCCATTGGTCCGTGAGTACCTCAGCTGGAGCACCGAATCGGCTAAGTACAGAATCCAAGAATGCATACGTAGCTCCCTCACTAGCCTTATCAGGCAATGGAACCAACTCGATCCACTTGGAGAAGTGTTCCACCATCACCAACACGTACTTGTTGTGGCGCATGGTCAGTGGCAACGGCTTTGTGAAGTCAAGACTCCACCTGTAGCCCAATCTCATGATCGGAAGAGGGTGCAATTGTGGAGTAGGGGCGTTGAATGAAGCACGCACCCTGTCACACACCATGCACCTAGCCACAAATTGTTGCACCTTTGTGTGCATACCACGCCACCAATACTGCCCCTGCAGTAGAGACTGCACGACGCGTCTCACTGCGCCATGTTGCTCAGTTGGTGCAGCAGTACCCTGATTTGTTGCCAGTGTCTGCAGTTCGTGGATACCAACAAGCATTGCCAGCAGACATCTCTTTGCTGGGGGCGCATGATTTGGAGCGGGTGGAACCTATTCACTTGGTAGTGGCAGGTTGGCCCTGCCAAGGGCATTCATCAGCCGGGCATGGCAATGGGTTATAAGACTCAAGGTCATGCCTGTTTTGGGAAATGTTGAGGATCCTACGTTATTTACAGCTTCAACAGACAGACCCTCCGGCATATATCTTGGAGAATGTGCCATTGAAGGGTGATTCTAGGGCCAAGGTGATGGCCAGTGTGCATCAAGTGCGGTCTTGGCTTGGATTAACAGTGTTGCTGGACGCAGCTGCAGTGGGGTCATGGGCTCATCGCCCCCGACTATGGTGGACCAACTTGATGCCACCTGCACTGCTCAAGCGTGCATTTGATGGGGTGCAGTGGCCACCACACCTGACGGTGGATAGCATTTTGGACGTTGGGAGATAGTCTCAGCGTGTGAGACACGATGACCGGTCACCTTTGGCAGTGGTCAATAAGGTGGGTCACCCACGAGCCGCATTGCCTACACTCCTCAGCTTTCCAGGATCCCATGCTTTTCGGGATGGTGGACCTGGCCTCTTGTGGGATAGCCAGTTGCTGCAATTAGTGGAGCCCAATGCTGACGAGCGCGAGCGGGCGATGGGTTTTACCACTGGTACCACGGCAGTGCCATCTCTTTCTGAGGCATCACGTCGTCAGGTGATGGGGCAAGCAATGGACCTCAATTGCTTGACCTGGATTATCAGCGTAGCTATGGCTGAGCAGTGCAGAGTACGGAGTACACTTCCCTTGAGGGTCTCCCTGCCTACCGAGACGGTACAGGCAGCGAGTAGGGGCGAACAGGTGAGGACCACGAGGTACAGGCCGCATCCATGGCACACGTGGGAGGTGCTCGAGGTTCAGAAGGAGTTGGCAGCCAAGACAGCGGTGATGGATCAGGTTGGGGATTTTTCTTGGGTTAAGGAGGTCCTCAAGGATGGGATGATGGGTAGGATGAGACATTGTCACTGACAGAGGAGGCAGTGGTCACTGCTCAAGAGGTTGCAGCATAGCAATCACGGGACGCGTCTTCTACCTCTAAGCCTGTTGGACTCAAGGTTACAGTCACGGAGGACAACTGGGAGCCTGATGTTGGACCTATAGTCACCGGAGGAGAAAGACGACGTATACGGCGGTTCTTGAGGGCTTACAGGAATTGCTTTGCCTTCAGTTTGAAGGACTTAGGAGCACTGAAGGGTCAAGAGATTCGCATTGAATTGGCTACTGACACGCCAATCTTTCGGAGACCTTATAGATACAGTGACATGGAGAGGTCCTTGATTTAGATGAGAACTCAGGACCTTTGGGAGGCTGGTTTGGTGGAGCTATCTTGGGGAGAATATGCTTTAGCCACAGTGATGCCAGCCAAGAAAGATGTCTATGGCAATTGGACGGAGAGACGTATGTGCGGTGATTACCGGCCTGTAAATCGTCAGACCAAGTCCGATAGGTATGCCATGCCGACACCAGAGGAGATCTTTGATGCCATTGGGCATGCCAAGGTCTTTGGCACTTTGGATTTACGATCCGGATATCACCAGTTGCCGATCAAGGAGGCGGATAAGCAGAAGACAACATTCTGGGGGATCAATGAGCATGAGAAGGATTGCCTATACCAGTGGCGGTTCTTACCATTTGGGCTTAAGAACGCTCCTGCAGAGTTTCAGAGAGTCATGGACAGGATTCTAGCAGGGGTGGAGTTTGCTCGGTGCTACATAGATGACATCATCATCTTTAGTGCTACGGTGGAGGAGCATGAGAGACACCTTCAGGTGGTATTTGAGCGCTTGAGGGCGCACGGATTGAAGTTACATCTGGGGAAGTGCAAGTTTTTCCACAACCAAATTGAGTATCTGGGTCACATGATATATCTTGGAGGATTGGGGGTACAGCAGACTAAGGTAGAGTCCATTGCACTGATTCCACGCCCCACGGATGTGAGCCGAGTTCGAGCTTTCATGGGGTTAGCAAACTATTATAGACGGTTTGTTAAGGGATTTAGTGCCATTGCAAAGGCTCTAACCAAACTGACCAAGGTGGACCAGGAGTGGCAGTGGGAAGATGAGCAAAAACAAGCTTTTCAAGAGCTCAAGGCGAGGTTGACCTCGGCGCCCATCTTGAGACGACCTATCAGGGGGGCGTCCTTTTCAGCTGCATACAGATTGAAGCATGCTGGGGCTTGGAGCGGTGCTCACACAGGTGGATGATGAGGGAAGAGAGTTCGTAGTGGCTTATGCTAGCCGCTCGAACAACGCTACAGAGTCTAAGTATAGCTCATATGAGGGAGAATGCTTAGCTGCAGTGTGGGTCGTAGCACACTTCAGGTGCTATCTATACGGCAATCTCTTCACCCTTGTCACGGATCACCAGCCACTCAAGTGGTTGATGGAGTCAGACAAGCTTACGGGGAAGCTTGCACGGTGGGCACTCATCCTTCAAGAGTATGATTTTCAGGTTGTGCATCGACCAGGTTTGGTCAATCGCAATGCAGATGGGTTGAGTCGCAATCCATGCACGAGCCAGCAGGATGACACTGGAGCTCGGTGGCATGGTGAGACGGATGAGGAGATGGTGCCCGGATGGCATGCATCTGCATTTCTGTGTATCTTGGCAGCGGAAGGCCAGGTTGGACCTGCAATAGGGATGACTATAGATCAAGTGTCTGAGGACCCTGAGGCCAGCAATGAGCAAGGTGGCGCCAAAGATATACATGAGGATTCAGCTATGTTGGACTACCTCCGCACTGGAGACACGGCAGCCACTGTGACTGCCAATGAGAGGGATCGGATCCTACAACGAGCCAAGAGGTTCAAGTGGGAGGGGACACACCTGCTCCGAGAGTGGGAGGATGGTCGAGTGAGGATTGTGCCTTACCCAACACAGCGGGCACGGTTAGTGCGGCATGCCCATGAGGAGTTGGGGCATTTTGGGGTGCGACGTGGATGTTCGTTTCTACAAAATAGACAAGTCGATGAGGACATCGACTCCCTGTTGGTAGGGGTGTGTGTCGCGGCCCTTTGCCTTGAGGGCAGGGGGTCAGGACACGAGAGGGGCTGCCCCTGTGGTGGGGGCAGTGGCGACAATAGACGTGGGGGCTGAAGCACCCTTGAGTGCCCAAAGCACTCAAGGAGGCGGAGGCGCTCACTAGGTGGAACCCCGCACACCGGATTGAGGTGGGGGTGGTTCCACAAGGGGTGGTGTTAGCTTAGTGGGACTTAGTGGGGGTGGCATAGGACTCACCATGGGGGCAGAGATCTTGTGGTGGGAGTCGTGGGGAGTCTTGGGACTCATCACGGTCCAATGGGACCGTGGTGGGCCCATATCTTTCAGCAAGTTTGCGGTAGTGATAGGATCTTTGGTTTTCGCGCATGATTGCTTCACCCAAGCCCGCCGGACATGCCAAAGGCACAGGAAAATGAGCACTCCTCGAAAAACAGCCCTGCAAAGTACACATGCCCACATGAGAGACTTCAAAGAGGACTTCGCCGGTGGACTTGGGCACTAACCCAGTAGACTCTCTGGTTGACTGGTCTGCCCGTCTGTTCCAAACGGATTCAGGCAGTAGACTCGCCCACTCTGACCTGCCATGAGTGTTGCCCTCACGACACCGCCAACAGACCTGACCACGCTGACCTCGCAGCGGACTTACGTAAGTCTTGCAACGGATTTGGCCAGAGGGCATCCCCGAGCGGACTGGGTTGCCAGCAGACTTCCGAACAGTCCCCTCCGGCGGACTCGCCTGCCAGCGGACCAGAGTGAGGTCCCAGCAGACTGACGCACGTGAGTCTTGCAGCGGACAACTTGCGAACAGTCCCCTCCGACGGACTCGCCTGCGAGCGGACTTGCTAGACCAGACTGGCGCACGTGAGTCTTGCAGCGGACTGCTTGCGAACAGTCCCCTCCAGCGGACTGGTCTGCCAGCGGACTTGCCTTTAGGAGACCGGCAACAGACTTACCCAGACTTTGCTGGCACCTCACCCGAGCAGACTGACCTTGCAGCATACTTGCGCAAGTGAGTCTTCCAGCGGACTTTGCTAGAGGACATTATCAGCGGACTGGTTTGCCAGCAGACTTGTAGAAATGAATGGGCCGGACTTGCAGCCATGACTGCGTTGTATGGCAAGGGACTTGCCAAAGAGACAGACAAAGGACGCAGGCGACGGACTTGCACGCGAGTGTACAGGATGGTACGTGAAACTTACGTAATGGCGTTTATTTTGGCGTCGGCATCGTCCACAATGAAGGCATTGGGTCACCAGTCCGGCATTTCTGCGAGGAGAGAGTCCTGCAAGACTGCCATCTACGGCACCAGGTCTGTTGTCCGCTCACGCGCGCATATGATGTACGCAACTGGTATATCGTTAAGCCACTCATCGAAGACCATCAACGTGTACAATGGGAACTGTTCAAATGCAGAATGTCAGATGCTGCCAGTGTGCGTACATCCACTACTTCTGCAAGTGGATAAATTGTGAAAGGGATGAAGAGTACCTTGTGGTGATTTGTCCTGAAGGTTGCATCGCATGCAACGATACGGGCATTCGCTTCTTCTGCCACTCAGTCTGTATGCCGATTGTGAATGTTAAGTCGCCATCGTAGTGCTTGAATGTTGGCGCCAATTTCTCCTCTTGATAGAAGAAGACCAATTTCGGGTTCTGGTCTTTCCACATGCGGACACTCTCCGCATCGTTGGCATGTTTTTTGAACGTTTGCCACGCCCGTTTCTGGGCCAGGTTGCGCACATCCTGCTCCAGCAAAAAATCATCCTGTGTCCATGCATCCTCCAACCCGGTGTTGTTCATGACGTGCTCTTTATGTTCCATCATGATTTGGGCGACTGACAGGCCTCGGCACAAACACTCCATGACCCATGCTTTCGATTCCTCGCTAATGTGTGGTGCATAGGCGTGGCGAATGTTCCTGAACTCAACGGACTTCCCATGACAGGCGTTCACTTTCGCATCTGTATGCTCCATATTGTTGTAGTACGTGAGGACACAAATGTCGGGGGCGAGATAGCATTGCTGGACCTTGAAACAACATTGGCAACCACGCTTGTAAGACTCTCCATATTCCGACTTCTTTCTCATTGGGCCTTTATGAGGGTGAGATGTTCCAGCACCCACAAGAGGTCCTCCACGTTTCAGTTTGGGATCCTCCACTATCGCATTGTTGGTGCGCTTGTTATCTGGACCGTAGCAGCATTGATACCTGGACATAAAAATCACAATGGAAGCATGAAATCACAGAATGTGGGTACGAAAAATGGCAACAGACATGCAATCAGACTACAAAAGGACGATGAGGATGGTGCACACATGATACTGTTCAGAGAACTGTTGGCTCTGGGCTCTTTTAGCATGCCGGGTTGCACTTTAGTATGGTCATTCACCCAAAACTGAGTAGGGTAGTCCACCAAACTCTCCTCTCCAAGGAGAAAGTCATCAACTTTATCCCACGGTATGCAGGCCTTCACAACATTCTGTCTGGCACCCATATAACCATATTGCGTGTCTCTATTCCGGAGGTCCTTCGTGTTGAAGGGTTCTGGTTTGGGTGTTTGCAAACTTTGTCGAAGAGGCCGTATAATCCAACATCCCGTTTTTAGTATATCATCACCTTCTGCTTCCACGTCCATGCCCTGTACAGTACAGAGGACACGCTTCAGAACTTGCAAGAAACGCGTCGCAGTACACTGGACACGATGGACAACGTGCAAGGAGCATCAGTGCGCACGTTCGCGGCAGGTTTGAATTCATGCCCTAAAAATGGAGGGCTCAGATGGCATTTACAAACGGACGGTCCAGATGTGGCATCATCAGTGGACTGGAGGAAAACGGACTCATGGGCGGCGGACTCGCGGGCAGACTGTTGGGTGGACTGGCCGGGACTGGCACGACGGACTGGCATGGATGGCGCGGATGGGTTTCTCAGAATGGACGATCTAGACCCTTCGGCCGGCGCGGACTGGCAGACTGGGGGGCAGCAGACGGGCACAGCGGACTGTTGGGTGGACTTGCGGGGACTGGCACAGCGGACTAGCGTGCACAGCAGACTGGCCGGCAAACTGGCGGTTTGGCGGACTGAGGGGAACTGGACTCACGGGCAGCGGACTGGCTGCGCTGGACTAGGGGCGCGGCGGAGTGCAGTGCGGGCCGCGGCAGCAGCTGGGCGACAGCGTGCAGTGGCGGGGGGAAGCCGGGCATCCGTGCGCGGGGCCCACCGGTCAGCTAGAGCATAAGCCATAACGTCCCAATTATTGTAAAATGAGAGGCATTTATTCCAGCTTGGATCTTTGGGTTTTCACCCATTCAGTGATGCAAATGCCTCCAAATTCCTTGAAGCTTCCAACCTGGATGTCTGGTAGGTAGATGGGTCCAGGTCCCCTCTCTCTGAAATGATTTTTTGGCATACATGGAGACATTTCTTTCAAGCCAAGAAGCGGCAGCTCCTTTTGATAGATAATTGGTTTCAGGTGCTTGACTGGTCTTGGTAGCTCTTGTTAATTTGACTTGGAATCTACCACTTGGGCACTGTAAGTCATTTCCATTTGAAATTTCAGATCAACATTATATTATTCATGTTCGCATTTGCAAATGAGACCCCCAGTGGCAAGTAAATGTAATCCTCTTCATTCAAAATTGTCATGATTCATGTCCACATACCGCTAAAATTGAAACATGTTCAAAGTGATTGAATACATCTACTTGCTCCCATCTATGCCTCTACATTTAAGAGTGCGCATGATGTACTTGGGAAATCGACCCAACTACACTTGCACTATTGCCAGTGGTCTTGCACCGCTACCTTTGACCACTGTCTATGCCAACCCTTTTCCTCTGTGAGCTCAAGAGCTTGCTAACAAAATTTCATTAGCTC
The DNA here is from genome assembly GCA_030704615.1 of Takakia lepidozioides. Classification (NCBI taxonomy): domain Eukaryota; kingdom Viridiplantae; phylum Streptophyta; class Takakiopsida; order Takakiales; family Takakiaceae; genus Takakia; species Takakia lepidozioides. The sequence continues at coordinate 24,380,541 of CM060731.1, forward strand.
CAACATCCTGAGCAAGCTCCCTTCGAAGTGATTGTCTAATTCAAACAATCACAAATTCACTACTGCTTAGAAAAATTCCCAACATCTATCACTATTGTGGTTCTCTGGTGTTACCCTTCGAAACTCTTCAGACTTCCCACAACTTGTAGGAAGAAAATGCATGGAGTCTATTTCTGGCTTTGCCACAGTGGATGGCATCCCCTCCAGAAGTGCACCCTGCAGGAGTTAGCCAACTTGGGTTCAGGAAAACCTCACCACGAGCGCTCCCTAGAGTGTGCAACTACGCTAATCCACCTTAATCGTGAAAATAAGCCAGGAAAGCCTAAAAGAGGTTCGTGATCATGGAGGAGAGCACTAAGCTCATGAAGACGAGCGTGTCCCAATGCCGCTATCCCGCTGTGTCCGGATCTGTATTGAGGGCGCAACAAGTTGGGCACACCGAGCCTGGTGGGAAGCCGCAGACACTCATGCATCACAAACTCGAGAGGAAACGTGAAGATGGGAGGAGTAAAATACAAAGGAGGGCAAGGGACACTGCTGGTAGTTACTACTTGGAGGGAAAGAAGATGATAAGCCCAGGAGTAAAAAGACCGAATTTCTCTCTACTGAGCCTGATCATCAGTATTATTGCAAACTACTTAACGTCAACAAGGTGCTATTATCAGGGCTGTTACTAAGAACTCATGACAAAATGAGAGACCAGGCTCTGAGGGGTAGTTTACCTGACAACCTCTGTTGAACATAGGGTTACATCCATTCGGAGGGGCCGGCCCGACTGCTGCTGCCTTCACCTTGCTCAGCTGGACTTTGCTGAGAAGGCCTTCTGCCGGATCTTGGAGGAAATGATTGGTACAGCCTGTCCATAGCCATGCCATTGCAACATGCATTTTAACCAAACTCAGCACGCATCCACTTAGCTTTCTGAATTGCCATGTGGACAAACTCCATTGCTCTTAACATGCTAGATTGGCTCAGTGCTAACCTGTGAAAAACTGCAGGTTCCACCTAGCATTCCTTTTTCTGTTAGACTTGGGAGTCCCTTGGCCCATTGCAAGCAAGAGGATACTCTCTTCCTTCCCCCACCTTTCCAATTTGCATAAGTAGATGGGCCTTGGTAGTAATAGTACACGATTTGCTGAGCTTTATAATGCAGCATCCCTCAATCACATGCAGTACATTGAGATGGTTCCATCATGTAGAATGACCAGTGCTCAACTCATTTGATAGGAACACTTATTTCATCTCAGAAATTATGATACAACATTGATGGCCTCAACCACCAACAATCATGGGGTTAGCAATCCACCCAGCAGACCAGCCACTGACAACATACAAGTCTTAACCAATCTGAACTAAAATAAACCAGGAAGATATGTCATCCCAAAAGATGATCTTGAAGCTGTGATACGCTCAAGCTTCAACTTATTCCAAGAGACATTAAAAAACATCATGCTCCTGCCAAACGGGTAATTGCAGTGCTGAATAATATGAACCTCAAAGAAGTTAATACTCATAACTTCAAAGAGATCTAGTAGACATTGGCCTGAAGATGCATACCCCAAATGTAGAGCGGTTTGCGAAGTCTGTGGATCCCTAAGATTCGGATGAGAAGGGTACACTGTGGGCACAGTGTCATGGCCTGCTCCGGGCTCTCTAGGCTGCATGTTGTTAGTGGGGGCAGGATTCACTGCAGGAACAGCCCGCGCTACAGCAGCCTCTGCCATTCCCTTAGCATCTGCAAGCTGTGGAATCATGCAAATTATCTGCGAGTTAGGCGAGAAATATCCTTATAAGTATCAAGATATTTCCATACTAGTAAGATAAGGAGGAATGAACTTCAAGATCTATAGCTGCACTCTCGTACAGGATAAGCCAGTATCCGCCAAGTGCAACTGACTACAAGAACTACCATTAGCTGAACAACAGCCCCTTGGACACTGGAGAAGAGCAGTGGTTCCTGACTATAAGAGGGAAATGTTTTCATCTAAGTGAGAAATGAGAGATGAGAGTTAAGAGTGCACTGTGGCTACCTTCTGACGCAGATCATTATTTGCTTGGCGCAAGTCATACTCCTGGACAATACAAGGAAGTCCACCATGTTCGCTTCAATACATGGCAGTCCAGAGATACCTTAGCTAGTGAGAAGAACTGCTCCAAATGTTTGGGAAAATTAGAAGTATAAAAGACTTGGCAGTACACGTCTAGGAACTTCATCTATTAATTGCATATAATATTTCAAAAAAATCCTCTAGTGCCCAAGTCTGCAAAAAGAAAACAGCCATAACTTCTCGAAGGAATTAATCTTATAGAATATGTGGTTCTGTCTGTCTGCATAGAATCAAAAAATACCTTTCTTCTAAGATTGTCGATCTCCTCAAGCATCAGCTGGGTCTGAGATAGACAACCAAAATCAAACAGGAAAGGTGAGCCTCTATCACAGTGCTGTGCGCCTAGATACGATTGTCCAGATGGGCACCATGACTTCAGACATAAAACAACTAGAAGAAAAGCGGCTTCAGGTTGATCAGAAAACGTACTCATAAGACGTTGTTTGCAGTAGCCTTGTGGCCATCGACTTGTGGCCATCGACTTGTGGCCATAGACCCCGAGCCCAGTTTGATTGGAACAAAAAGGGACAGATACTACCGAAGTGAGGGGGTCACTCTCGTACTGGGACTTACCAGATATCCTCTAGAAAGCCCTTCACACAAGGATCAACTTGCTGTGTGGCCTGAGGTTGATCAGAATGTACTCATAAGACATTGTTTGCCGTAGCCTCTTTGCTATCCTCTGCCAACACCGAGGCCACAGTGCTTTGCTGGGCCCCGGTCTCTCATCCTTCCAGGATAGGTAGTTATGAGGCTGGTCAGAGAGTGTATGAGAGAGATAGAACTATGTCGTCTCCAGCTAGCACAAATGAACATAAGGAGCTCTTTTAAATAAAGTTTGTGCAGTTGGAAAATGACATTCAATTGTGACACTTGCCTTCCTGGCTTGAACACGAGAAATGCCCATCTCAAGTTGCTGTTCCAGCTGCAGCAAGTCGGGCACTGTTAATGTTGAAACATCCTCTCCCAGCATGTGCCTGCAGGGGCCAAGGCCATTCCTTTAGCTAGATAACTACGCTCATTAGCCATCAAATGACAGCCATGCCACATCTCAAATCTATATCGCAGGGGTCCTCTCGACCTATTCATGTACACTTTTACACATAGTCACATCATGTTGGAAAAACAGCCATAAAACAAAGGCTTCACTACAGATTTCCAATCCCTTATAAGGTCCACTGCTAACTAGAGTATTTTATAGAAAGATGCACTATGTGCCAGGAATAATATATGGATTCTAAATAATTGCTTGGAACCTAATTGATCTTGCTTGCTGACGCTGTCAGATTTGAAGGGGAAACATTTTCCCTGCTTCCAGCTCTTTCCAGTGGCTGATTATGCAGGGGAGTAATAGGCCAGTAGACGATCAGAAGCTGGCAAGCGCAATCTATTAAGCATTGGAACGGGGTTAGCACCTGCCATTACGGTGGGTTTGTAGGCAGCTCTGGCTCGCATTACCCATCATATATAATGGTAAGTGGGAGGCCCATCCCAAGGCACACTATTGCATTATGGACCCAAAACGTGGCACCACCTCTACCCTAAAAAGATACATACAGGGAGAGTGATCCTGACAAACACACACCTTTGTGTGTGTTGCAATCGCTCCAACTGTTGCCTCAACTTCACCACTTCCTGACCCATAAACTGCTATGTCAGAACCAGATCCAACAACTAAACCTCCTTTACTTCACCATATATCCCACGCCGTCTTGTTCTAGATAGTGCAGACTTGGGCAAGCCTTAGGAAGAAATTGTCAACTGCTACAGAGTGTAGCTTTTCAGATATGAAACAGATATGAATATGAAAGTTAATTGTAAGCAGCTACCAACATGTAGGTGCTGCATCTTCCAACCTACCTGATGTTCCAAAATTAAAAATGAAAGATAACTTACATCACTGCTGTTGCCAGGCTGCCCTCCATTTGGAGACTTCGAGTATCTTTCCAGAATTTCCCTCATGCTGCTCCCAACATTGCCACCAACCAGATCATGTCAATCTCAGTTGTTGTCAGCATCAATACTAGAACAGGCAGCTGATCAATGAATCACTACCAAAAAGGCTGAGGTTTGCAGTTCACTCAATTCAGTTCAGTGAGTTTTTGTCAAGTACAAACGCCCAATGCACACGATTTCAGTGCCAAAATCAAATCCGCTCCTCCCACACAACTTGGGCATTTCGACATAGAAATTGTGTGAAAAGGAGGACGGGATGAGGAAAAAAAAAACAGCTGGTGAAGGAACCGTGCACGAGGCTGTGCACCTCGCAGTATTTGGACCTGCCAACTTTGCTATCGACTCTTTTTAGAGTGATTGAAGCCTCACTCACTCTGGCAACGGCTCAGACTATCGTGGGCGCTTAACAGCTGCTCGTTGCCCAGACTCTTGTACAGTACGTTCGCAATAATTGTCGTGTAGGAGAGAGGAGAGAAGTCAAAGATGAGGAAAGGAAAAAGTAAAGAGACATCTAGTTAGGGTTTGAGGGAAAGTGAATGATGGACCATGTCGGCTGACATTGACCGTACACATCATGCACGCAGAAATTGAGCTCACAGATCGGCAGTTCAGCGAATCAAAATTGCTCAGCAAAGTGAACAAAAAGAGCCAATACGGCTGGAGCTGATAGAAGCCCACTTGAGGTGACGGGCTCAACCCCAGACATCATCTACAGGACGGAGGAAGGAGCGACAAGAGATCTCGTCAACTAGTACAATCGGGCAGATAGGAAAATGAGACAACCCACACAAAAACCTAGACATGGAATGTCCACGGAGACGACGGTATAGAATGTACATTGACCGTCCCAGGGCGAACTACACTTGAAGGCATCTAGTACCGGCGGAGCGCGTTGATAGCGAGTTAAAGATCCATGAAAAAGGACCATGTGTCTACATCAATCAGTATCGCATCGCCCGATAATTTGAGGTGTCTTTCATTTTCCTCAAGACAGTGATATATCTACTCATGAATGAAGAGGTGTGTTCCCAGTGATCGTACCTGCTAGGCAGAGGACGTTGATAACAACAAACATAATTTGCAAGTGTTCTACAAGCTCGTGGAGTACATTCCTACCTTCCAGTACTGGCATATTCAAATAGCTTTCCAGTGCTTGAGAATATTATGAGAGCCACCTCTGCATCGCACAATACTGCCAGCTCGTGTGCTTTCTTCAAAAGCCCCCCCCGCCTCTTGGAAAATGTAACTTGCCTACTGGTTGGATTCTCAATCTTCTTTATCTCAATTTTTCCACGACCCATAACCTCCAACCTGTTGTTTGGTCCACCGTGTCCCTGTACGCGAACCAAAATGGAATTTCTTCCAGAGAATCGCCAAGGACTCCCTCGTCTCAGTGCGCATATGGAACTTCTGCACTCTCTCCCAGTCACTCTCATCCTCCTACTCCTCTTTCACCGGAATAATACACAGCGCAGAAAATAACAACTCTCTCCTTCACGTTTGTGCTGCAACTCTTTTGATCCGAGTATTGTGACATCACTACTAGCCACATTAGTCCTGCAGCAACGTTCCAGACAAATCAACTGAAGAAATCTTGTGCAAGACGTTCCTGCGAAAGCAACCAAACGATTCCACCACTAAGTCTGCAGTATACTGTGGGCCATCATTCATCCTTCTTGAAAAACTTTCGCATCGTCTCCTGCCATCATCTTCCAACGAATCAGACTTCCAGCAACATCCAGGAATGCTGTCATACGTTGTGTGGAGCAGCTAGCTAGCTGCTAGCCGCCCGGCACCCAATCATGGCATGGTACTAGCGAAATGCTCGGAGGTGGGAGGCGGTGTTAGGGCCCGCAGCTCAGGAGAGCGTGGTAAGCAGCGAGCGGGCCCCGTCCCCATGCGGCCGCGTCAGCCTGCATGCGCACCGGAGACGCCATAGAGGGCCATAGCCGCTCTCGACGATCATCATTTCTTAATCCATCTCTTCCCCCCTTGCAGCTCCTACTTTTTATAGCAAGGACACTTCATCATCAATGCCCATTTCAAGCCTCACATCCTCCTTGTTTATCGCCCACAACTTTCTTCACCTCTCTCTGCACCCTGCAACTCTGCGCAACTGAGATATGACTCATCTCTGCACTCCACTTCCAACATCTGAATTGTCGCAGTGGATCTTTTGCAGCCGTACCAACTTACGCTCAGATTCATAAACCCGCCAACGTTGTGTCAGTGTCCCACATAAAAAATCTGTTCGAGCTTGCCACATCATCTGTAGCACAAGTGGGTGCTTCTCGTTTTTACGGTCAGCTGGATAATTTACCCTTGGGGTGGGTGAGATGTGAGATCCGCCTTGGGCAGCCCCAAGGGTCAGGCGAAGGGGATAATTTTGGTCTGCCCAATCCGAGTAATCTAGCTGCAGGAGTTTTGGTGTATGCCCCATTCGTCTGCCCAGAGTTTATTAGATTGCTTGAAGAGAACACCGAGAGCGACCCAAATGTGTATTCCACTGTGTGGAGTCCTAGGTCTATGTTATTGTGAAGGCTTCCCTTTAAATTAGCACTATACAGATGTGTCAGGTCAGCAATCTGTCAAGTTCGTCCTCTAGATTGCCACCAAAGGAAATATAGCACAGATATTTTTAGTTCTGGCCTCGATGCAGACACTGGGCATCAGACTGCGACATTTGTAACAACGGCATTTGTATCTTCAACACAGTTTGGTGCAGCAACCATGGGTGACATTGAAGCGTCCTTGATAGGTTTATCAAGGGAGGAGTACCTACCACCCTTCTCAGGTAGATCAAGGGAAGGTCAATCTGAGACTCCCATCACAACCCCGTTATCCCATTGACCCATCTGAGTTCTATTAATCAGAAAGGCCTACAAAGGTCCAGTCACTTAGCTCTTCATGCACCAAAATGTTGTGTACATTTTTATGAACGGCCGGCATTTCGTCTTGAGAGATAAAAACAAGAGTTTCGATAAAAACAACTTTATGGCACTTGACCAGTACAGCGTGACTTCAGCAGCGATGGAAGAGAATGAGCCCCAGCATGCTGGTGCCTCCACGGCATGTTAGGGCAAGAGCCTGAGAGCTATATGTCTAGGACACAATATCGACGTGAGCGGCTTAGTTGTAAACTCACAGGCTCACATACACACAAGACTTTCACTGTATGTACTACTCCTGCAGAAACATCAAGTTGCTCTTTGTTGACCCATTATACTCGACTCCCTCCTTGAAGCTGCTCTACTTTGATGCTATGTACAGTCATTGACTGGATCCATACCAGGCGAGTCGTAGGACTTACGAGACCAGGTGATGCCTCTTGACCCAACAAGTAAGATTTGACATTCACAACAGCTTTGGTGGAGCTTATATTTATTAGCACAACTATACACACCGCACTGTGCAGCATTTGAGCAGTAATTTCCTTTCAGAGCAAAGTAAATTCAAGCTTGGAGAGTCCCAATCGACATAAAATCTCATAAAAAGTACTGGGGAAGGGAAATACAAGCTACAAAGGGAAACCACGGCTCAGTGGAGAGAGGAATGCACATGAAAGTCATGTACATTGAACTGAAAAGAGATGGTATATTCTGGAAAAACCTAGAGAAAACTAGAAAGCAAACTCCAAAATTGTCAAATCTTAAAAAGTGAGATGTGGGATTGGAAGACTCCAATATTGAGCTATATTGTACTTACTGCCAGGAATTTCAAGAGAAACTTCAATCCAAGATTTACAGAGTTCCTGCTGTACGGAGAGTCTTAAGGATTTTCTCAAGTCCACATGAGGCCAGAGACCAGAGGCCTATGGCCAGGAAGTAGTACCAGTTGAAACGGAAGAAATTATATCGAGAGACAAAGAAATAGAAACTCTAGAGCTGTCCAAGAGCGTCTTTGACAGTGCGAGAATTTCAGATACCTGGCAAACACGACAGCCTTACTGCCAGAAGCCAGAAGTTAAAAGAGAGAGACTAGTGAGCTCCCAGGGACCGCAAGAAACAAACCTGGTTCTGAGTAGACACGACGTACACTGGTGGACCCTCGACGGGGTCCGTTGGATGCTCTTCGATGGTGTCCATTGGACGCTGACTTAGTTTCCAACTTTCCAAAGTCCAGCTTTTTCTTCTGCAATACTCTTAAGAAAAGGTTACATGATGGGACTACAAGAGGACTATCTAAAAGATCACCGAAGGTACAGGAGGTAGGAACGCTTTTCTAACATCCTCATACAAGCGCCAAAAGGAGGTCCTTGGCAGAGTCAGTGATTTGAACTGGGTATCATGAGCTTCACTTCACTTGGACTCTGTTAGTCAAACCCATCAGCATCACTACACTGGAGTGACCTCATTGACAGCAACATACCCATCCAACAAGAAGCCAACTTCCGGCGCAACTTTCAGCCAAATTCCCAAATGGTGTGCCCCCCTACTACTTACCACAGCTGGAGGCAGCAGCCAAGAGTGGATGGATGTTTCTTGCGCGGCCTCCATTCCATTCAGGTGGGTCTAGATCCCTGCCAGAGAACTTCCATAAGTACTCCTTTCCTTAGAAGAGTTCGCTAGGTCCTCAGCAAATAACCCAGCACTCGGCAAGTCATCCACTGAGGTGACTCGTAACTCCACATCTAGGTCGGTCGGGCTACCGATTGCACTGTAACTAGGAAGTTGGGCACCATCACTTGAGGCAATGCCCCACTCCAGATACGTGTACTGCCAGTAAAACATCTGCCCCTGAAAGGAGTAGCTACATAGAGTAGGACTACGATCTACAATGTACATACAGGAAATTGGCAAAACAGTACTTGAAAGGTTAAGAGAGCACGTTACCACTCTCTGCTGACGCATCATCAAACGCAAGCTTGTACTCCTGTACCTGCGAGGTACCTCATGAATACCAGGAAGTGCAGATCTCAGATCTCATAACATACAGTCAATTTCACAATACACCACAACAACTTGAGAGAAAAAACATTGGCTGGGCACGGGCAGGGGTGTGAAGTGTGAAGAGGCAGTACCTGTTTGAACATGTACAAGTGGCTCGTCACAAAAACAAATTCTGACAAATTCAGCGAATTCTGACTTTACCTTTATGCCATGGATATCATTCTCAACAGGGAGGCCTACAGGTCTGAGTGTGGGCCAGAAAGATAAAGAGACATGTGAGTTATACTTTGAGACCCTTTGGATTTGGAACTGCCCCACTTGAACTCCTACTAGGCTTTAATTGCCCTCACTTTAAGTTGGAATGTAGGACAATTTAAATTTAGATAGAGGCTCGCTATGAAACAGTTGCACCCTCTTTTCCATGGATAAAGAAGTTAAAATATTTAGGCCAGCCTGTACAACTCATTTAGTGAAACTCAGGTGTGGCCTGAACTTCAGGGTTTCATGAGCCTGGAATTGTTACTGTCCAGGGGTCACCTTCAATCACCCATTCTTTGACCAGCTATAATACATCTGTACTAACACAAATCAGGCTATTTCATACAGCTATAAGCGGATGTAAGAATCTACCAACAATCGACATCCGGAAGAAAAAACGAACATATGTCCTTTAAGGTCCCGAAACTTGCTGGGTACATATCTTGCCTGGAGCTCATACCAGTCGGTCTCAAAATTCGTTCTGAAGCATGTATATCACTACAGCAGAAGTCACATTCAACAAGTAGATGGCTACCAAAAAGAGGAAGGCTCTGATTACTATATCCCCAAGTGCTGTAGATTCAATGAAGCACAGAAACTCTCTTTTAAGAGAAAATTAATAAAGACTATGACCAAAAGAAACAAGCCAGGAACGGGAATTTCCTGATAGATCTAGAGGCACTGGTGAAGCGGCCCTTGAGAGGCAACATCAGTCTAGACTGAACCTCACATGAACTCTGTCGTCCCAGGTTCTAACTTCTACATTTTCTTCAGTTTGAAACGTTTGTACTTTAAAACTACCTGACAGCGACATGGGCAAGTAGGGTTGAACAGAGCATGCTAGTTGCCGAGACACTTATTGTAGAGAGAGAGAGAGAGAGAGAAAACATGACTCGGTGAGACACAGCTATGATCGTTCAGGGTTATAAGGAAAGTCCGGATGAGAAGAAACGGGTCACAAAGATCATTTTGACCAGTGCTGCCTAACTGATCATGTAGACCCAGATAACCTTGGACGGCAGTGAATAAAAAATGAAACATTAGAGCAGGATCACCAAAGGAGGCTTGCCCCGAGGCAGCTACAAACAGTCGAGAGCAGGTCGACAAGGAGCAGATTTAGGCCAGGGAGGAGACATTTATAAAGTGAACTTCCGTACTGACAGTACTGGATGAAACAGGTAGACAATTTTAGAGGCCATGGCTTCAAACTTCAAATGGGGCACGTAAGGAATGTACAGACCTGGTACCAGCGGAACCCGTTGTGAGATTTCATCTCAGAAATGTGTGAGACTCAGCCGGAAATGCCATACAGCCGAAGACAAGCGATCGATGTTGATCCACGCGCTGGGTAGCATGAGGGGCTTTCCAGCAGTGCACCTCTACGCCTGATCAAGCTTTGCAACAGATCATCTAGGTTAAAACGCAAACTGTAGTATCTTGCACCTTGCCACTGACGTTGTTAAAAAGAAGGGCGCAGAGCGCAGATCTAATGTCATCTACCGATCAACGGAGGCGTCGGAAGAGGGAATTGCATCGATAGCAGACTAGAACAAGGTGAGACTTGTGTCTTCTATCAAACGTTGCTTAGCACGAAACGATAAATGTATATGAAAATTCTGATCTTGGGACAATTTGAGCATTGACTTGTATCTTACAGTATCGTACCTGCCTTCGGGAAGTTTCTAGAAGTGCTTGCGTATATGAGAAAAGTTCTGCAGTTCTGCTATCCCACTGAACTCGTTTGCCTTCTCCAAAGGCGCCCCGGGCCGTCCTCTTAGAAATCGCGACTCGTGGATGCAACTTTGGGTTCTGCATCTGACCACATGAATTTCCTTCGGAAGGATCGTCCAAGCTGGATCACAGTTCAAAATGCTTCTGACTTCTGCGTCAAGTCACTCGGGTCCCCCTTCTTCCACTTTCCCTTTCCCTCTACATTTGCACGTCGATATTTTTCATCCGCGCTGTCCAGGTAGTCCTTTACTAAGTTGTGTTTTCTGCAGAAGCAGATGAATAACTCTTTGCACATCATTTCTACTGGAGTAGCCAAACGTTGACAATTTGAGTCACTAACAGTCAATATCGGCCAGGTAACGACAGCCGTGATCATTTGTGCTAGTTATGCGCTGCCAGTGGATCAAAACAGCCAAAACTTCACATGATCCGGGGGGGTGCTGCGTGAAACAGCTAGATAGACGCTAGCGCTTAGTAGCCAATCATGGCAAGCTCACAAACTCGCGGAGATGCTCATTGACCCAATGGGCTGTCAGCGTAAGAAGACGACGCTGCTTTTGCAAACTGCAACCTTGAGACTGGCAGTGCCGAACTGGTGACGGGGTTATCACTTATCGCCTTGAACTTCTGCATGGACTTGGTGGTATACGCCTGCACTACACTTGAGTACAAAACATCAAGGTTCTTCTCATGAAGATGCTATCGATCGTAATGAGGCGGACGTGATGTCAAAGTAGCGTCAACCATGTGTATATGGAAAACTCCGATACATGTAGAAATCAGATTGGATGCTGGCCATGTTGAACCAGATTAAGAACCAGATTATCTTGGACTTGACTTTTCAAGAAGAATGCATCTTTGACAAAGCCTTTGTGTTGCATGCAAGTTATGGATTCACATAGCAAGGAGGACATGGTTTTCAAACGCGAAAGATTCCTTACAAGATCACCCACTTCCCTCTCTTGTTGTTCTGGTGAGAGGGAGATCCCCAGACAACCCAAGCGAGCAGGCTTGCTTGATTGAAGGGGAAGGGCCATTTTGCACATCCTAGTTGAACAAAGGCGTCGTATTAAAACTTCTCTAGCATGGCGAGAAGCAGGTCTAGAAGATCTGGCCCTTTATGTTGAAAGCTTGTGGAAGAAATTAGAAGGGAACAGTATGGTCACCCCACTTGGGTCTTTTATAAAGCTATGCAGGGTTCATATTGTGGAAGAAATTAGAAGGGAACTTACAACTTACGTCTCCTTGACAACGTCGTAATGACCTGGTCCCCTTCACACGCGCCCCCCGGCGGCCCCACCTTGGCACTTCTACTTAACTTACTTAACTACCTACACTGCCTTCCTTCCGAATTCGTGACAAGATTAAGCTAACCGCCTTCATTAAGGTACTTAGTTGCTGTTCTAGTTCTCATTAGTGCTGATTATGTACTGCTAACATCGTCTTAACGACTGATCCGAGTTTCAAACTATATAATTTAGTGATACTCGGATCACGTAGGAGCTCTGCCAACGGTGGGCCCTGCATGGTGGTGCGCGTGAAGGGACAGCGTCATTACGACAATGTCAAGGAGAATGCGGAGGCGCGAGGGAGTCAGTCCATGATGCATGGGATTTTTGTGGAGATATAAAAGGAAGGAAAGGTTTCCTAATCTTATGAGAGCAGAAGACGGCAGATGGTCAGGACCGTAATTGTAGCGTCCAGAGTGCTCATTTGTGAAAGAGGTAATTAGTAAGAGATTGTGTGCGCACACTCCGCACCTGGATGCTTAGATGCAGGCATGTTTATCTCGGCTCTCTAAATGGTGCAGCTTATGTTGGAGCTCCAAGTAGTTATGACCCATCTGCTGGATTTTCAAGTGTTTCCCACTGTGCAGGATATAAAGAGAAGGAGACGCACAAGTTGCGGACAGAATAGCATCGAAGGATGGGTCAAGGACACAGCTCTCGAGATCTTTCATGTCTTTAAACGAGGTCAGCCTTGCAGCCACCCAGAAAATCGGTCGCTGTCCTTACATCAACATATAATATGCCGCAAAGACAGCGGCCAAAAATATATGTCAGAGTGCAATTAATCCAGCGCCATTACACCAGGTTTCTAGTCCACACAGCAGCGTTCCTGACCTGCTTTGTCACCACCATTTCTAAATGCTTCACCATGCCTGCATCAAAGCAAGTCGACTCCCCCTCAAGTGCCCACAACGGCAGTTTTTTCTGCCGTTTCACGGCTGTCAGTCACGGACGTTAGTAGCTCAGCACAAACGCCCTCTCTCCATGGTTCCGTGTGAACAAGGCTCAAGCAGCCTGATGAGTAAGTACAGCAGCTGCATCGGCCCACAGACCGAGACGGATCCTTGCAACAACCTTTGTGCCAATGCGGAGCATGAGCTGCCCCCCCCACTGTCTGTGCACACCATGCACGCGCTCAACACCCCTGCGTCACCTTCCTGGCGTCTGTCCCGCAAACCCAACCGACCTAACTTATTACTCTGTACTTCCGCAACGTATACTAGACGTAGTCGACTCCCCTGCGATGTAAGTACGAGAGAGACAGGGGGGGATGATTGGAAGGAGGGCATGCCGCCATGGCAGTGCCGAATCCGTTACGCCCGATTCCCCATCGCATGTCTTCAGGACTTGACTACTTATGTACCGCAAATGCGGCGTTGATGAGGGTGAGGGACCTCATCAATTCACGGTTGTCAATCAGCGCAATCTAGCATGGACGAGCCCTCATTGCGTTGTAACTTGGAGTGTAATTAGCAAGGAGGAGTAGCGACTTGAGTCCACGCAATAGGTATGGAATCATGGATCCATCCAATCCTGCATGTGCGACTTACATCAGGTCCTCAGGAGCTCATTTCTCGTGTGCGTGTCTCATTATTGGGGATAGAAATCTAGTTGAATCTCCCCATCTCTCAGGCTGTTTGTTCACCGTTGTCAATGTACATGAACAAGAAAACACTTGTACGTTGCACAGCTCAGTTTGTACTACAGTTTTGAATACCTGCAGGACGACTTGGGTATTGTGTATGTAGCACAACCCAGCTATTCACTGTGTAAGTAAACAATCTCTTGGTGCAACAAGCTCAACGTCCGGGGAGAACCGGCAGCCAGTTACATGCTAGCCGACTGAATTCCAGAATTTCCGAATGAAATATGAAACCTCAGGAAATGGATCCGAGGGAAAAAATGGCCGAAGTGGAAATCAACCGGGTGCCCCACTTTTAGGAAGGATATTTGCCTTTCCATTTCATTACAGACAGGAAATCTGCCTTAGTTGGCAAGGCCTGGACGGATTCCGGCCCTTCTTATATTACAAAAAATGGAAATGGCCGTCGAAGTCCACCACATGGCAGAAATCCAACGTGCCAGGCCGGGTTACATCCAAGGAAGGGCGTTTAGGTGAAAAAATATTGAACTCAAAGAGGGCGGGCCCGCGGGCAAACCCTACTAAGTCTGGACGTTGCTCTCGCAGCCCCACGCCTGCTTGCACTCGCTGCCTGCTATCACAGCTCACCTGTCCACGCGGGTTCAATTCTTGGCCTCCATGTGGTTTGAAGGCATTGACAGGTCCAGCTTCTATAAGGATACAATGTTCTTCACTTGTTTGAATTGCTTAAAACTGGTTGTGATTATTTCTTATTATTATTATTTACTTATTGCTGTGCATTTGACACTTGTGTTGTCAACCGGTTGATATTTATAAGGGCCGGATTTATAGCTGAACACAAAAATCATTAGGAATATTACCGGTTGTAAAGAAATTATCTCGGAAATAGACCGGGTATAGTTACCACTAAGGGGCAGCAACCGACTGCCCAACCCACTTAGCCGATTGCTGCTGGGAATGAGCGGCTACTGCCTGGTTCAACTGAAATTATTTCCCGGACGCTGAACAAGCTCATGTGAAATACCTTCTCAGACAGGCTGAGAAATCCTTTTTGCAAGAAGCTATTATAAAAACCTGCCTTGGATATCATACCCTCCCATTCTTTGTGTCTAGGGTTACTTCCCAAACGTAAGTAGATAGAGTTCACTGTGCACTTACCTACAAGAGAGATACTGCTCTTGTACTGATTCATGGACATAATGGGTTGACATTCTGTTCGTACTTAGGTTACCGGAATACTTTGAGGGTATACTTCGTACCCTCATGTGCTCTTATTCATTCTAGGCTGTGTGGCATATCTCGAATCTGGGTTACGGCCCAGCCCATATGATGCATGGAAGTGCGTGCACAGAGGGATCTAGCGAGAGAGCTGCAAGTGGATCATTCTCGGGGACAAGTTTTCTGGTTTGTACAGTGCTACCCCTACAGCCTATTTGAAAAATGTCTTCCTGTCTAAATATTTCACTTTATTCCAAGTAAAGATGTTGCCACATAAAGTGAACACAATGCTTCACTCTCTGTAGTCCAATGGATCCCTCCCACCACATGGCAACAGACAGGCATCAACTGCCAGACCTTGGTACAGAACATGCTGTGTTCAGTGTCCAGAGACAAGCTGTGCATGTGAAGTGCGCAACACACACAAATATGTTGTCAGAATTACTGACAATACCTCATACCAGTGTTGCATTGGAGAAAACTGCCAGCATGGAATCCCACCTACACTGGGAACTCCACAATTTGATCTAGAGTTTAGAAGGCCACAATTGCTGTTTAAGAAGGGGCCTCAGGTACTCATGGTAGCCTTCTGTGACAGGGGACTCATTCAAAGTGTCTTTCCATGCATCTTTGTAGAGATGGGTATACACGTCCCCATCATATCGACCTAGTGCTGAACATAAGTAATTGTCGGTATGATCAAAAGCGTCCACCAATGCCACTGCATTCAAGCGGATCTGCAGGTTCATCACACAGCCGCAAATCAAGTCAGAAAAGAAACCCTACTGGACTTCCCTCTAACTCAGGAGTTACCAAACAATTTACCGAACAACCATCTATGTACAGAGGAACAAATCCATAAAGACAAAACAGTAACCAAACAGATGTCGCACCAGTCAAAATGAAATAGAGTGCAGTCATAACATTGTATTGTCAATCACAAAGTTTCAGACCATCAACTTTATCATGTATTGCCATGACAAGTTGCCACCACTCCGCGCTGACTTTTATCAGCTCCTGACAGTGGGTGTTGATCACACTACGGAAACAGAAGCTTTCCGCAAAATCATGGGGAAGGAGCAGAAAAATGAGGGAGAAAGAGAAAAGCAAAGCCTTGCATGGAGAAACTTCGCGAACCTGATCAAATAAACCCTGGAGCTGCTGCTTTGCTAAGATGAACTGCTTGCCCGTCATATATCCAGTTGCCAGAAAGTCACCAGAATGTGTATTCAACAGAGACAACGCATACACTTTGCACAAAGCTTGAAGTATCTGCTTCAAACCCCTGCCTGGAAATTCCAGTTGTACCTGCTCTATGAACCTGTCCCACCATTTCCCGCGAGCAGATTTGATTGCAGCACGCCAATGATGAGAGCACCCACAAAGAAAGGTGTGACCATTAGCCAATCACATCTCCCCCCCAATCCTCCATGGGGTTTCTTGGCATGCCAAGGTCGAGTGCTGGACCAAGTTATTAAATCATAGAGTATGATCCAGGATCTGGCTGTCTTCTAGCACACAAGAAAGAAAAGACGGATAGTGCATGGGCTAGCACGCATGTGCCAGCACAGGAGCAGCTTATCTACTTCCCTTCTGTATCACCAAGAAACAGAATAAACAATGAGGGACTCACTTGGCAACAATGATCAACTGGCAATGTGCACGGGCTGCTTCCACCAACTCTGCTGAAAGATTTTCAAATGCTGCACAACGATCAAACACACACCCCACTTTTGCCTTAACATGGTGAAGTGACATCGATTAAGGCCCCTTCCTTCACATAAGTTTCTTTCAGCTCAAAGAAACCATAGCGTAACAAACAGACAAACAAACAGCTTAAGAGCATTTGGTGGGAGTAGAACCGTATCAGTGGCAAGCTGCCATTAACAAATTTGAGCTTTAAAATGAGATTAAAACTAATACGAGGGCCTATGTCACATGCTGAAAGGAAAATTACGTAATAGTAAAGCTAACCATCTTAAAGCCTGGAGGAAAGCCTCTTCCAAAAGCAAGGAAAGACCCTGACCCCTGGTTTGCCTCAAAATCATGTGGAAGTTCACTGTATTAGCAGGCCTTGCAAGCAGCCATTCAAAAGAATCTGAAAGAACTATCCCTGTAAAAGTCTGACATGGAAAACGAAGTACACTGGGATAAAATATCTCATCATCAGCCTGCATGCTCAGTGAGTCGAGGAGCATTGCCAACTAACAAGGCTCAACAAGTTAATGCATCCAACTAATGGGTCAAGGTAGATCATTGACAATTAGACATACAATGTCTAGGTAGGCTGTGGATATTACAAACATGTCA
Source organism: Takakia lepidozioides (assembly GCA_030704615.1). Classification (NCBI taxonomy): domain Eukaryota; kingdom Viridiplantae; phylum Streptophyta; class Takakiopsida; order Takakiales; family Takakiaceae; genus Takakia; species Takakia lepidozioides. The sequence goes on from CM060731.1 coordinate 24,397,903, forward strand.
ACACTACTGCGTGGAAAACCTTAGTTTGCCATGGCAAATCCAACATTGTGCTGTAACCCACCTGCCTCACATGGTTGACGTGCAAAAGTATGACATAGAAAGACTCACCAATTTCTGAGTTGGGTGCTTGTGCCACATGTGTGGCACAGGCAAGAGCAAGGCGTGCTGCCCGTGCCTCAAAGGCCTCCAGCAACACTGCCGGGTTTAACCACTCGTGCCCTGCCATGTGCGGAGGCCCAATTCCAAAAAGCCCACTCAGCGACTGCCAGCAGTGTTTAACCAATAGTTCTGCCAGAAGAATTGTCTAGTCTTCTGGCAAACTAGTTTATCTGCATCCATAAATACTGCCCAGCTGGGCCTGCCAGACGCTCTTTTCTCTCTCTGGCTGTGTCTCTACACAAACAGAGACACAACACAACTTCCCAGTTCTCAACAAGTTCTGATCTACACATCTATAGAGGCATTCAGGACATAAGTGCCCTGAAGGACAGAAGTCTACTGTGTGACCATTTCACAACTCGCATTAGATCATGCACACTAAGTTCCTCAGCTATGCAAGGAATATGGAATGGCATGCCTTCTGGATCAAGAGTAAGTCACCTTCAGAGACTCTGCAGCTCTGTGTGGCTAAGTGCTGAATATTCCCTAAGTAGGCAGCAGTGCCTACAGGTTTTGTCCCACTGCCCACCTGGGTGAAGGTCTTCAGCAAAAACCGTGCCACCTGCGCTTGCCAGCACCACCAGATGACGACCAGATTCAATCGATAAGTCAACAATCGAATTTGAATAGGCAAGAAAGAGAGCGCAGGCTGGAGCTGGTAACATATATTAAAGTGAGACCAAGAGGCTTCACATTCTGTTCAAACCACAGCCCATGAAAAATCCATAGGTTGAGACGCCATCAACTTGACATGGACCACGTTTTCTTCCAGCTCTTACCAAGACTCACATTAACTGTAAGAAATCCAAGCAAACATGTGTAAGAATGTGTGCTCAAGTGTGTTTGGACAAAGACACACACCTGAAGAAGAAGAATGGTGTTGTCACCCTCGTAGGTACAGGCAGGCACATAGGCAGCATACATCTCGGGGAGGCCACTGGCACACAGGTAGCCATGCCCTCCACATAGCTTGCGGCATTCCTCTATTCCATCCTGCAGGGGTCCTCCCACCACGTCTTGCTTAACCTTGCTTATGATCTAAGCACACAGAACCAATCTTGTCCATGTTTTCCAAAAGTACACTCTGCCACAAGTGTCTGAGATGATAACCCCCTTGAGCATAATTTGATGCTTAACATAAAGGAGATGGGAGGCACAAGGGGAACCTACTGAGGTAATGGACGTGGTAATAGACTTCAAGCCTGCCGTACAAGCATGGACCTCGGGCAGGGTTGAAAAGTCGTTGTTGCTCAAGCGCTCCATCACATCAGCATACAACCATTTCATCCAGAACCCCAGAAACCGATATGCATACGCAGTAGCTAGAAGCGGAAACAGTCGGTATTGCTGCGTTTTGTAGTCCATCACCTGCAGTGGAAAAATATACTTCTTCATAATCCATATAGATGCTTTTTCACAAATGCAGAACAACATGGACATCCAAGAATCTGACTGAACGTATGAACAGGCAAGGCATGTAATGCATGCCCCGCAAAGTGTAAGTCCTAAGCCTGACTTAGCTTGTTATGGACTTCACAGCAAACTCTACACTAGCAATTTGTTCAAGCAAGTCACCAAAGGCATCTTTAAAAATTATTGCACGCTCCTATAAGGAAAAATAATGGAAGCACTGTTTCTCCATCCTTGCCACGATGAAACACAAAGAAAAAGGGGGATTACAGAGAGAGCACGACAGCCACCTGAATTTCAGGGTGGCCATCCTTTCCACCAAATTGCCGTCTGACGGCACTGTAGCGCACAGCTATGGTGACAGCACGGGAGAGATAGACGGATGCTTCGGTAACAATGCTTTGCCGCACAAACACCATTGCACCATAGCCTAGTTGACGTGGCTTATTTGCCTGCTCGTACTTGCCCTCTTTAGTCACCGTTGCTAACCTGTGTCCCGATACAAACATATCACAACGATTCAATCAACAGAGAATGCTATCTGAAAAAAAATTGTATTTCCCTCGAGAGGAAAGAAGGCCGTAACCATGCACCTTCTAATTGACTGCATAGACTTGCCCTCTTTAGTCACTGTTGCTAACCTGTGTCTAATGCATGCAAATATGTCAAGCACACAGTCCATCGGACGCTCTCAAATGGGCAGTATTGAGAAAAAGGCTGCCACCACACACATTAGCAGTTTGACTCTCACTTCCTGGTTGAACCCAAGCTTATGGATAGCTTGGCCCAATGACTCCTAGATGGCATTCCAATTATCCAAGTTTGCTCAACAGTCCTCTGAGGCACACACACGCCGACTCGCCGACCAAGAAGAAATGAACTGTAATAGGTTCATGTAAGAGAGAGGCTTTATAAAGTTTTCTGGGCTGTTTCCTCTTTCCTCAGAAAAGAGGGAGAGAGAAAGATGTGTACTCATCCAAATTTGTTGCCTTAGCATTATGGCCAAAGACCCCATGCCCCATTTGGGATGGAGCAAAAAGGGGCAGCGACGGACAGCAGAACGGGGCAATTAGCATTGTGGAAGGCATGCTCCAGTAGACACCAGTAAATCTTCATAATTTAGGAAAACGAAGAGAAAGAAGAAATCACATGAAATGGTACTTTATAAAGTCCGCAGGAAGCTCTAGCAAAATCCTCCCGTTACCCCTCCAAAAAGATGACAGAAACTTAGTTCGAATGCACCCACTAGAACAAACTGAAAAAGTGAGTGGGGAATCCTAACAGTTAGTCACTGCTATTCCAGAGATGGTCGCATTGTCTCATACGATGCCATTTCACTCTAAAAGAGCTGCAGACGTAGTTATTTGCTGTTCCCTGAAACTCGTTTTCATCTGTTATAATTGTTTCTTCTTACAAAAAGCTTCTACATTTGCCTCGGATATGCTCATCCTTCTCTTTTATTGATCAAATGTCAGCATCAAGCTTTCCTCAGCACTTACCTGGAGATCTCTTAAGTCAGATTTCAGCATCCAACCAGTGACCAACTGGTAGCTCAAGGTCATATGTTCCGGCGCAGGCATCCACAACTACCTATGCCCCCCTTGAGTTCTTTCTCCTGAGAGGTTCTCCATGTCCTCGGTACAAGCATCTTACATTGTTGAACTATAGCCTTAACATTGTCTCAGGAGGGTGTGGACCCTCAACACAGCATCATCACTACTCACAGGCTTCATCAGTGCCATCATTCTGAGTCACAGACTGTGTATGGAACAGTTCGGCCATGATAGGTGAGAATAAGTTCAGAATGTAGTTCAGAATAACCTGGGAGCAGGTGCTGCTCCATGTGTCACAAACTTCACAAATTGGGTTCAAGTATAGATGGTTCACATTGACGGAATATCACTGGGAGGCATGATTAGTCATTTTGGCTGCACCAAATGTTGAATAGTTAAGCCTGCTGACTTGGATTAAATCCCAACCATGCATCTTCAGATGCTCTGCACTGGAATGTGATCAGTTTGAGTTTGCTAGATCCAGGCGTAGCTGTCTCAAGGTGGTTCCTGCCTGTAGTCACAATTTTGTGGTACCTAACGTAAACACTGTTCAAAAGTTGTATCACTTGAAAGTTTCATTTGGGTTTTCCCACCTTTCTCCAACAAGAAAGGACAAAGGGATGCCACCAAGAGCAGTTGCTGCAGAGCCTTACAAAACTGGGAGCAGGACGTACTTCATAAGCATGTGATCACGTGGAATTCGGAGATGGTTGAATCTTAGCAGGCCATTGTCCATCGTATTGTAGCCCCCATTGCCAAACTTGACACCTATGTCTCCCACTGTCAGACGTGGCAATGGTATGTGATCCTCCAAACTCCGGATTTGCACGATAAATGCTGTGCCCGCAATCCATGGCCATAGCCCCACATCTCATGAGACAAAGCAAAGCACTAATAACTGCTAGGCATCACATCAGAAAGCTTCCAGCATGGCTGCTCTAGCCCTCCATCATGAAATAGATATGACACATCTGGCCATAGTTTCACTGCCAATCACAGTTGAGAAAGAATGCAAGAGAGAAAATGGTGTACCCTTTTAAAAAATGACTTTTTAAAGAACTTGACCGTACATGTGCGTATCTTCCTCACCTCTCTTTCTTGTGTCATGCTTTCTCTTGTCCCATAAGCTCTTTGAGCTTTCTGCGGACGTTATAAAGTTTCGTTTCATATTGCACAAGGGATTGCCTAATAAGAGTCATGCAGGTATGCTGCCAAGCATTTCTGATCCTTGTAGTGGAAGACCTCCGTGAGAGATTGGGTATCACGGACTAGACAATAGAATCTCCCACAGATCTCATAGTAGAAAGGACAGTGAAAGAAGAAATGTTCTTCACGTTCGATTCACAATTGACACTAAAGGAGGGCCTAGGGGACTAATACAACCAGGAAACACTATAACATTGACAGATTGTACTCATAAGACGTTGTTTGCCGTAGCCTTGTGGCCATTGACAGAGAGAAAAAGAGAGAAGAAAGCAAGAAACTTATAACATCAACTCAAAGGGCCCAAGGGGCAGACATGATAAAGCCGTAGAACCACAGAAATCACAGAGCAAATCAAAGCTCAAGCTGTTCACCAATGCACAGTGCCTATGAAGGTAAGCCATTAAGCATTTCACATCCTCCTAACTAGAGGCCTCTGCCAGAGACAAAAGAAACTTATGTCTTTTGCATGAAGCCCGAAGGACCCAACGGACACAATAAGAACCACACAAATCAAATAACAAATCAACGAGAGAGAGTACCATGAACACCGTAATCTTGGTTGTCTGTTACGAGGCGTGCATATACAAGAGCGTGAGTAGATGCCTTGCCCAGCCCTCCAGGCCACCACTACAACCAATAGGCCCATGACAAAGAAATCAAAACCAAAGTTTAAGTGTTCTTCTGTTTGTATCTTTGACAGAAGCACAAACCGTTCAACACTTCACTTTCTTCTCTGTCTGAAGCGAAGGAAGTAAATCCATTCCTGTTCATCACATTTCACCCCTAAAAATTCAATAAAATGCCCCACAATGAAATGCCAAGCTTGATATATTACACCTTTCAAGTGTAAAATCTCATAGGTATGAATGAAAGCATCAACCATCCTATCAATTTTGCAACTCCTGGCCGGAGACAGTGATCTTACTCATGTAATTCATGGCCCACTGCAAACCAATGGGACCTGGGCACTCACATTGGAGGTTCAATAACATACAAGTGTCTGGGGAGCTCACACCTCAGGGCTATTGGGGTGACTGTGCAACTCTACTGGAAGAACTTCAAAGGAAAGGAACCATCATAGAGTGGTTCTCTAGTTCAATAATTTTGATCCCTAAATAGCTTTCAAATGGATATTAAGCTGGAATAGAAACACCTGCTTCCTCTGGTCAAAATTCAGGAGTCTTCAGTTGTACAGAAAGGTTAATATCGACAAAACAGTCATCAATAAACAAACCTCCACAAATGGATGTCCAACATCTGTGCAGCAGCTAGCTTAATCAGAGGTACTTGTTTTTCAATAAACAAACCTCCCAGCATCAGTGCTGCAGTAATAAAATGTGCTCCAATTTCAGTCCAATAACTACAGTGGCAATCCAGTCTGTGCAAGATGTTTCAAAAGCCTGTACTCACTTTTGTGGATGTAAGTGTGGGACTGTGTAGCACAAATTCATCTGTCAGGGGATCAAAGGTAGCTGTAGTTTCCAGGCCCTGCACATTGGATCCATGGCCAAGTTCGGTCTGAGCATAACACCCAATTATCGACATGCTGTAAGCTAGCGGCAGCCACTTATCCTGCTGTTCTTCCGTAGCCTGGCCCTTCAGAGCAGGTATAAACATGCCCTGCACAAAATGTACCCCAGCCTCACAATTAGGTCGGTGATTCCTCCCAAATTAGCTGAGCAGAGCACAGATATCATTGATTTTGAGGACAAACTGCACAGGAATAAGAGTACATGCTCATAAGGACCAACCTTTGGCACATGTAGTCAAGCCAATAACAGCTATCCTACGGAAACAAAGAAGAATACGAAGGGGAAACATATACAATCACATCTGCAGCATCATCAACCACTTGTCTCATCTTGTTCTACCTTATGAACTCTACCTGCATGGAAACTTACACATACAGAGTAAAACTATGATCATGGAGCAAATAAACATGCAGGAGGGAGCCATGGAAAGGAGTGACATTGTAGGACACTTCTAAACTTATTTCACTGCCAGGAAAGGAACAATACTATAAAGGCTAAACGTTCCAACATTAAACCATTGGACACTGCTACTCCTTCATCAGTGTAAAATGAATACACTGTCCAATGAGTCCACTGCCGATCCTGAAGTGGACCTGCCCCATATTTGCTTCACTTAGCCAGGTATGGGCACAGCTGACCACTGACATACCATAAGCAGCCATCCCCAATAGCTAAGGTCCTGCCAACTGTATAAGAACGTGTCTACTTGATTATAAGCTACAATGGTTTTCCCTCTGTAGGAGCAAGGCCAACAAATGGAATAAATAGGCATTTAGGAATGGGAACATTACCTTCTGCTTACATGTGGACAAAAGATGAGCATACAAAAGCAGTCACCAAGCTTTGGGAAAAGGAGAGACGTGATACCCAATGCAGGTCTGTGTAAGCGGGCTCGTCAACAAAAGACCGTAGCTTCCTTGCTTCTTCCTCTGTTTTCACAGGAGCATCTCGCCACTCAATCCTCAACTGCTAGAAGAAATAACCAGAGCTCCATTCCCCAAGCCATGGACGTACGAGCAATGACAACATTGTTCTACACAACAGAAATTGCGAGTTCCTCCAATCTTCTTCATATAGCAAATGTCCCTTTGACAGAAAACAAAACGTGTATTGGCTTATTCTAATACTCAGACAGATGATAAATGAAGCACACACATACAATAGACCATCTTCAAACTCATACATCCTCTGTTATTTTACACACGTCATATACAACGGCAGGGGAATTGGCTATGAAAAACATCTGGAGGAAATTATGAAGTCTGCAAGGAATGACTCATTAGTCATCCCCTAGTAGCTTCTCCAGATTCAAGAGGTCATGATTGCTGCAGCATTCATGCTTCATAACTACAACTGACAACATCCGTGAACATCGTTGTTGACTGTCCACAGCAACTTTGGACTACTCAAGGAGGAGCATAACAAGAAACTAGCTTTCCAATTTCAGACATCTCTGACGAGCATATTATGAAAGTTCTTCCTTCCATGTAGGATGAACAGAAGAGAACAGAACAAGAGATACCATTGAGATTAAGCTCCATGATGAGCTTCCATGCATGCGCTGCTTTCTTCAGGGAACCCTTGTACAGATCCTTGCGGGCTAGCCTGACCCTGTCATCCTTTGCAAATACCTGGTGACACAAATCCATTAACAAAAAACCCACCATCAGATATCCCTTCACTTAGCTAGAAGTCACACAGGACAGATCCCCCCCCCCCACAAACTATGCAATCAGCACTAGTCCTCTCTGTCTATCTGTCTGTCTCTTTAGGTAGTGAAAGGGATTTGTAATCCCTACATTCAAACATCTCATGAGAGACTTTGGAGTCAAAGAAAGAGTAGAAAGTTAAAATATCGTCATCTGTATTATCTTTCACAATGTTGTTCAGCCAGTAGGATAATTCTGCATATCACAGCTTCAATTCAATCAGTACCACCCAAAGAGAATCATCCAAACCATAAAATTCCAAACAACCAATGAGTTTGGAAAACGCAATGAATGGGACTGTGAACTTGAATGCTAAGGTTTCTTTCCTTCTGAAAATCTTTAAAAAGTGGTAAAGAGGAGGGCAATTTTGATAAGAGACCAATTGCAAGTTATACTCTGCATCTGCACCCTGATTGCTCAGAACACCGAAATCAGATTGTCCGTTACAAATCCACTAGTGGATTGCAGTAGAACATTAAAGGTTCAAGTTTATGTCTCCCAATGGTTTATGTTTCATTTTCACAGCACATGCTAACGGATCTAGAGCCATCCATGTTGCGTTGGACCCAAGCTGAATTTGAGTGTGTAACTAGAGAGAATGTGGTGAATTAACCTTGCAACCCTTGCAACCTGTTTCTTAAGAGCAGCTAGCAAATAATCCCCAGAAATTGGCTTTTGGATAACCAAATCTGCAAACCCACTTGGATTCACTTCGCGAGAAACATACATGAGGTGCCTAAACCCGTTCTAAGAAACACGGATGAGACGCAACCCACTATAGTTTTCAGAAAAAACAATTCATTCCTGGTGCTCGACTTCGGAAAGGGTCCTAGTCCAATCCATACCACACATGGTCGGCCAACTGAAAAGGGCTGGGAAATGTCTTGTGAAAGGGAGAGAAGATCACACTTGTAGTAAAAACACAGAGAATTCTTTTTTTTGGGGGGGGGGGGGGGTGGAATTACCGGATCGCTGGCAACCAAATTGGCCATTCTAGTGGAGACCTCATAGGCATGCTGGCCACCTGCAAGCAGCACCTTCATGGCCTGCAAATCAAATTGTGCGGCCTCTCTCTCCCCAGCTAAGTAATCCACAGCCGAACCTTCTTTCTCGGATATGGCCTCCATCGCTCTCTCCCTCTCTCCTCTCTCTCTCAGATCGCACTCTCTTCCGTCCCTGCAATCCTTCTCTTTTCTGGATTCCCTGCCACCGTCGCGCACATGCCCTGGATGACTGCCTTCATATCGATGGCCTCTATAATGTGAATAATGGATGAATGAGACATGTGATTTGTACTTTTTGGCTCTCTTGTAGAGACAGCATGTTCAAGTCACCGGAGAAACTTATGTGGTGAGTGGACCTTATGACCTTTTTCTTTTTCTTTTTTTTCTTTTTTTAAAGAAAAGGGACGGAGGCCTCAAAACTTTATAGATACTAGGATAGCCTGTGCCGTTGGCCCAAGTGTCCACTGTCCAAGTGTAAGATAATATAATGCCTCCAGAAGGAAGCGTAAATTATGGTGTCTCTTCAGCCCCAAGGGGTTACTGCCTTCCGCTAGGGAGGTGGACACCTCTTTGTGACACCAAGGGTGGATTGAACCCACAACCACTTCCGAGGTGGTATGTGTGCCCATCACGACTGGGCTATAACTTGGTTGTCCAAGTGCAAGATCTTATATGTATCCTAGATCTTATATGTATCCCATTGCGTCTCCAATGTAGAGGCCCAAGTGTGACCTCTAGGGTGGCATGTGCCGATGGCCCAAGTGTCTAGTGTCATCTATGTCCAAGTGCAATCCCATCTATACCGAGACCCCACTGTTTGGAAGATTTAGGGTAGCCTGTGCCATTGGCCCACGTCTGAAGAATTGAAATCTAAGCCCGAGTGGGAAATCAAGAAGTCTATTGCCCTACAAAAGATATGATTACTGATGTTTTGACAAGAAACTTGCCAAAGCCAAAACACATCAAGTGTTCACTTGAACTTGGTGTGATGTCTCCAAAGACATTGGAAGGTTGAGATTACGTGGTTATCTCGCTGAGAGAGGGGGTTGGAAAATAGCTCCATATTCAACGAATCTACAACTTGACTTGTAGATAAAGTTAGAGGCATTAAAAGAACTCTAAATAATCAATATATGAATCGAGACGTTTGTTTGTTTGTTTGTTTGTTTTGTTGTGTTGTGTAGCGTTGAGATGTCCCAAAACCGCAAGGCCCCAACACTGGTGCTTGGTCCCGTTGGAAAACCCTCGACGAGGAGGGGTGCACGGGCTTGGTGACCTGCGGTGTGGGAGATGTGGAATTTCAAGTAACTTTGGGTCGCTGGAAATTCATGAAAAATTGCAAAGTGGGCATTCAGACAATGGTTGGAGCCTCAACAGGAGAGATATCAAGGGAAAGGTCTCCGGTTCAAATCTGGTCGTAGGTTATGTGGAAAAAAAATGATTAGATATGGCTTGCTTCATATATTGACTAGGGTAGCATGTGCCATTGGCCCAAGTGTTCACTGCCATCTAAGCCCAAGTGTACGATCTTATATGTATCCAAGTGCGTCTCCTATGTCGAGGCCTAAATGCGACTTCTAGGATATCGTGTGCCTTTGGCCCATGTGAGAAGAATTGAAATCTAAGACCAAGTGCAATTTCCTATGTATCCGAGTGTGTCTCCCATGTCAAGGCCCAAGTGTCATCTCTAGTGTAGCCTATGCCGTTGGCCCATGTGTGAAGAATTGAAATCTAAGACCAAGTGCAATTTCCTATGTATCCAAGTGCGTCTCCTATGTCGAGGCCCATATAAACCCAAGTGCAATATTCTATTCAGGTATCCAAGTACATCTCCCATGTTGAGGCCCAAGTGTCCAATGTCATCTAAACCAAATGCAATCCCCCGTGTATCCAAGTACGTCTCCCATGTCAAGACCTCATTTATTTTTTTCCATGAATTTATTGAGTAATAATATATCCAATCATTATTGATATATCTCCCGTCTGGGTAGCCTGTGTCTTTTGCCCAAGTGTCAAGTGTCATCTAAGCCCAAGTGCAATCTCCTATGTATGCAAGTGCGTCTCCTATGTCAAGGCCCAAGTGCGACCTCTAGGGTAGCCTCTGCCGTTGGTCCAAGGGTCCAATGTCATCTAAGTCCAAATGCAATTTTTTTCCACCAAGCCTACGACCAGATTTGAACTGGAGACCTTTCCCTTGATATCTCTCCTCTCGAGGCTCCAACCATTGTCCCAGGAATTCCCACTTTGATATTTTTCGGGAATTTCCAGCGACCCAAAGTACTTGAAATTCCACGTCTCCCACACCCTAGGTCCAAAAGTCATGAGACCACGCCCGTGCATCCCTCCTCGTCGAGGGCTTTCCAACAATACCAAGCACCAGCGTCGAAGCCTCGCAGTTTGGGACATCTCAACGCTACAAAACAGAACAAACAAACAAACAAACAAACAAACAAACGTCTCGCTTCATATATTGATGCACTTGGACTTAGATGACATTGGACACTTGGCCCAACGGCATAGGCTACCCTAGTCAATATATGAAGGAAGCCAGTTTGTTTGTTTTGTTTTGTTTTGTTTTGTAGGTTGAGATGTCCCAAACACGGGCCCAGCGCTGGTGGCTTGGTCCTGTTGGAAAGCCCTTGATGAGGAGGGGTGCACCGGCTTGGTCTCATGAATTTTGGACCTACGGTGTGGGAGATGTCGAATTTCAAGTACTTTGGGTCGTTGGAAATTCGTGAAAAATAGCAAAGTGGGCTTTCCTGGGACAATGATTGGATATATGAAGCCTCGACAGGAGATATATCAATAATAAAGTAAATTCATGGAAAAAAATAAATTGGTACTCTTGTTTTATGGAAATTTGCAAAAAACAGCAAAGTGGGCTTTCCTCGAACAATGATTGGATATATTACTACTACTCACTAAATAAATTCATGGAAACAAATGGGAGATATGGAATTTCAAGTATTTTTGGTCGTTGGAAATTCGCAGAAAATAGCAAAGTGGGCTTTGGAAACCAAACCGAAACAAAACAAAACAAACAAACAAACTGGCTTCCTTCATATTGATCGAATTTCAAGTACTTTTGGTCGCTGGAAAACAGCAAAGTGGGCATTCCTCGAACAATGATTGGATATATTACTACTACTCACTAAATTCAATGTTCATGGAAAGAAATAGATTGGGTTTTTCAATATATGAAGCATGGAAACCAAAAATAAATAAAACAAAACAAAACAAACAAACAAACTACCTTGCTTCATGTAGTGAAATAACCAATTTATTTTTTCCATGAATTTAGTCTATTATTGATATATGAAGCAAGGTTGTTGTTTATTTCTTTTGATTTATAGTTGCTTCATTCACATCTCAAAAGGTATGTTCGAAAAGGTACCAATAAGCTAAAAATATATAAACCCCTTCACATACGAAGATGGATATCATTATTTTCTTTCATATTATTCATCCAATATTTTTCTCCTCCATCTATAAAGAAGCATGCCTTCTAGACGTCAGGCAGTGTTAGTTTACGTACAGAACGTGCACGAGCACGGCAACGTGTTGCTAGAGCAAGAGATGCAAAAACCAATGACGAAAGGAAGAAAAGGCTATGTGCTCAGGCCGCTTATCAAGCACCCCATGCAGCAGCCGTTAGGGCCGCAGCGACCTCCACTCAAGCGGAAGAAAGGCTGGTAGCTCAGGCCGCTTATCAAGCACCCCATGTAGCAGTGGTTAGGGCCGCAGAGTCCTCCGCTCAAGCGGAAAAAAGGCTGCAAGCTCAGGCCGCTTATCAAACACCCCATGTAGCAGCTCTTAGCTGGGGCGCAGAGTCCTCCGCTCAAGCGGAAAAAAGGCTGCGATTGCAAGCGAATTATCAAGCGGTACATGTAGCAGTGGTTCAGGCTATAGAGTCTTCCGCTGAAACAGAAGAAATGCTCCAAGCGCAGGCTACGTATCAAGCACCCCATGTAGCAGCTGCTAGGGCCACAGAGTCTTCTTCTGTAGTAGAAGAAAGGTTGCGAGCGCAAGCAGCCTATGTCGCTGATGTACGGGCCGAAGAGATGGAAGAACAACGAGCACAAAGATTACGTGATCAGGCTGTTTATCAAGCTAGACAAAAGACACCGTTCTTTGAAGCAGGGGTGCGCCATAACTTGGGCAATATGGATGTTGTATGTCGACATTGCGGTGCTCTTCATTGGATGGCCAAAAAACTTACTGAGAACAGTATTCCAAATCCATTATTCGGCACATCATGTTGTCATAAAGGTAAAGTTTCATTACCGTTGCTTCGACGCCCACCACCTATCTCCATGCATGAAAGAACCCAAGTGTTCAAAACGGTATCCAAAGGCCTTCCAAGAAGAGACCTCCATGGATGTTGATGGATATCCATTATATCAAAGGAGAGTCGCGGCTATGAAACACGAGGACATTTGGTGGACAATTGGGATGTGGTGCCCTATCATCCATTCCTATCTAGGAAATGCGAGTGCCACATCAACATAGAGGTATGCGCTTCAATACTCGCTGTAAAATATATTCATAAATATATTCACAAAGGACATGACCGAACTACTATGCAATTTGGTCGATAACCAAATGAGGTCGAGAAATACCAACTTGATGCTCGGTATGTCAGTGCACCCGAGGCGGCATGGTGTTTATTTGCGATGGAGATGCATAAGGAGCAGCCAAATGTGGTATGTCTTGCTCTACACTTGCCGGGGATGCACATAGTGGTATTCAATGAAAACGAAGATGTCCAAATGGTCCTTCAAAGAGCAGAGCGGGAAACAACAACGTTAACTGCGTATTTTGCTAGATGTGCAATAGATCCAAATGCTAGGCAATACACATATCTTGAATTTCCCCAACACTATATTTGGAAGGTTGCTACAAAAGAGTGGAGACCTAGAGTACTTGGATTCGCATTAGGAAGGTTATATTTTGCTGATCCAACTGCCGGAGAACGTTATTACCTCCGGTTGCTTCTTACGATAGTTCAAGGACCTATCTCATTTGAACACCTCCGAACAGTGTGTGGTCATGTTTACGACACATTTAAAGAAGCATGTTTTGCAAGGGGACTGCTGGAAGACGATAGAGAGTGTTGCATGTCTAGAGGAAGTTTCACTTTTCCGTACAAGATCACAACTACGACATTTGTTTGTGACATTACTTACGTTTTGCACTCCTATTGGACAATTGTAGGAACAATTTCGTCATCATCTATGCGATGATTTATGACATCGGCTGCAAGTACAACACTATCTTGACGACCCCACTGAGCATGAAGTATACGATTACGGATTATTTCTCATTGACGAATCTTTGAGGGAACATCACAACACTTCATTGTCCGCCATACCAGGTATGCCGCAATCCATATTGGAGTGGATATTACATTGCCCAAATCCACTCATTGCAGAACAACTTGACTATAATCGTGAAGAGCTTGCATCCATAGTCGAAGAACGTGTACCCCAACTTAATGTTGAACAATCTATTGCTTATCCTGAAGTCGTAACATCAGTGAACGAACATCGTGGTACAACTTTTTTCATCGAAGGACCGGCCGGAACAGGAAAAACATTTGTTTACAACACCATCACCCCTGCACAAGGCAAGATCGTTATATGTGTTGCTTCTTCTAGTATTGTTGCTATCCTACTTGATGATGGACGAACTACACATTCTACTTTCAAACTTCCAATCCAGATCAATGAAGATTCAATACATGTGCTATAGATAAAACATCGCAACGAGGGGATCTTCTCCGAGAATGTTCCTTGATCATCCGGGATGAAGTTCCTATGCAACAACGGCATTGTCCGGAGGCAGTTGATCGTACACTGCAAGATATACGTGATGACAACAGACCTTTTGGAGGCCTCACTGTAGTATTCAGATGAGACTTTCGTCAAATTATGTCTGTTATTGTAAAGGGATCTAGAGGACAAATCGTAGGAGCCTCGCTTCGAAGGTCAATATTGTGGCCCGGTATATGTATACTAAGGTTAATAGAAAACATGCGTTTGACTCAAGAATCTTTGGAAAATCGGCAGTTCGCGACCTCGCTGCTACAAGTTGGAAGTGGAACCATTCAAGTCGATGAGCATGGCAACATTCCTCTTCCACAACGAATGGTGCATGGTCGACATATACAATCACTAGTTCACTATGTCTACAATGGTATTCGAGATATAAATTCATACAACGATGAATACTTCAAAGATCGAACCATATTATCAACTCGAAATGATGTTGTTGGCAGTATCAACAATGATATAATTCACATGTTCCAAGGAGCTCTTCGAACATTTCATGGTGTAGATTTAGCACTTCTTGAGGTAGGTGCTGATTATCATAGTATCCTACAGAATATCTCAATTCTTTGGAGTTGTCGGGATTGCCACCTTCGAAGCCCAATCTTAAAGTTGGATGTCCAATCATGTTGCTGCGTAATATAGCTCCAAAACGTGGGCTTTGTAATGGTTCACGACTCATAGTCACACGTCTCAATGATCGCGTCATTGAGGCACGCATTTTAACTGGTACACGTGCTGGAGAAACAACATTCATTCCCAGAATCACATTACAACCTACTACATCATAGATACATTTAAAATTCACTCGAAGACAATTTCATGTGAAGCTACACTACAATAGATCGCAATATATATGACTGCCAACCCGCGGTAGTCATGGTTTTCCTGACTATGACCATGACTTCCCTATATTTTTAGACCAAATTGAGCTTTACGTAGTTGTTCAGATGACTACGTAGTCACGTAGGCATCCGTAGTCACCTAGGCATCTGAGGGACTACGTGGTTAGACGTTTGAATGACTACGTGACCCCGCACTAGACGGAATGTTGGTCAACGATTGTTGACCAGCGCAAGCTCACCACCAAATAGTCGCCGGAATGACTTCTCGTGCAAGCTTGGTAGCCAAAAGGTTAAAAAATTCAAAAAGTTATTTATAGGGTTGCACATTGGAGGGCTGGGACTTAGCCTTCTTTTGGCTTTCTTGTCTCTTGCGCGTTTTTTTAGTATAAAGCGGATAGATGTTGTGTCATGGAACTTGAAGTCCCAGGATATGCAGGGGGCATGGGATGGAGGCTTTACAGACCTGCAGGAAGGGCGAGGATATGTAGAGTATGGGCGTGATATAGAGGCTTTGGAGACGTATGAGCAAATAATGCGGGAAGGGGTGAAGCCGGACCGGGTCACGGTCATTTGTGTTTGCAATGCGTGTGCGAGCCTGGCAGCCCTGGACAAGGATAAAAGGTCCATGGTGACATTGTCAAATTTAGGGTATCCAGAAACAGGTAACAGAGACAGTTGTGGCAGTATTGAGGATACAAAGGGAGTGTTTGAGAATATGGCTGAATGAACCTAGAGTGTGATGATCACGGGATATGCCCCAACATGGATGTGGGATGGAGGCATTGGAGACCTATGAGCAAATGATGCGGGAAGGGGTAAAGGCAGACCTGGTCACATTCGTTTGTAGATGCAATGCGTGTGCGAGCCTTGCAGCCCTGGAAAAGGGCAAAGAGGCCCATGGTCACATCATCAAAGCTAGAATTGTACCAAATGTCATTCCAAACGATACCCTGGTAGACATGTATGCCAAATGTGGCAGCATCGAAGCTACAAAGGGAAGGCAAATATTGCTTCCATTGAGCGTTTTCATCTGTCTTCCTAGTGCAGAGGCTTGGGGGCAACACACTACAGCACAATCCATGTTTTATGAATGAGCGTTGATCACGTGGATTTACTAATGGCGGGAATCATTTTCGACTTGTTTTCAGCCTGCTTTGCCCCCACATCAGACTCGGCCCTGAATTGCTCGGCGGAGCAGAGCTGGCATGAGGGTTTTACAAATCCTTCACGATGGTGGGACAACCGCGATCGCAAGGTGTGGCTTTTTCTTAATGTACAATGTGAAGAAGTTTGTCCATCCTGCAAATGTGGCTCTTGGCTTTTGGCTCTTGGCAGAAAAGCTGGAAGGTTGGTGCACACTCACATTGTCCAAAGTGGATTCACGCATAATGCTTTTCTCCTCAACACCCTTGTCAACAGGTATGTTAAGGGGAGCATCATGGATTATCACCAAGTGTTCAACACAGAATGCCTCAATGATCTTTGATCACGTGGAATATAATGTTGGCAGGATTTACCAAGCACGGGCGTGGTACGAATGCCTTGGAGACCTGTGAGCAAATGATGCGCGAAGGGGTGAAGCCCAACCACATCACGTTTGTTTGTGTTTGCAATGCGTGTGCAAGCCTGGAAAAGGGGAAAGAGGTCATGGTGACATCGGTCAAAGCTGGAATTGCACCAGATGTCATTCTGAACATTGCCCTGATCACCTGGACATGTACGCCAAATGTGGATGCATTGAGGATACAAAGGGAGTTTTTGACACTATGGCTGAATGAGATGTGGTGTCGTGGAGTGCGATGCTTGCAGGGTATGCACAGCAAGGACGTGGGATGGAGGCTTTGGAGACCTATGAGCCAATGATGGGGGAAGGGGTGAAGCCCGGCCACATCATGTTTGTGTGCATTTGCAATGCTTGTGCAAGCCTGGCAGCCCTGGAGAAGGGCAAAGAGGTGCATGGGGATATCATCAAAGCTGGAATTTTACCAAATGTCATTCTAAACATTGCCCTGGCAGCTCTAGAAAAGGGGAAAGAGGTCCATGGCGACATCTTCAGAGCTGGAATTGTACCAAATGTCATTCTGAACCATACCCTGGTGGACATGTATGTAAAATGTGGGTGCATCGAGCCCTGGACAAGGGCAAAGAGGTGCATGGGGATATCATCAAAGCTGGAATTGTACCAAATGTCATTCTGAACACTGCCCAGGCAACTCTGGAAAAGGGGAAAGAGGCATGGCGACATCTTCAGAGCTGGAATTGCACCAAATGTCATTCTGAACAATACCCTGGTGGACATGTATGCAAAATGTGGGTGCATCGAGGATACAAAGGGAGTGTTCAACACTATGGCTGAACGAGATGTGGTGTCGTGGAGTGCAATGCTTGCAGGGTATGCACAGCAGGGATGTGGGATGGAGGATTTGGAGACCTATGAGCAAATGATGGGGGTAGGGGTGAAGCCCGGGACAAGGGCAAAGACGTGCATGGGGATATCATCAAAGCTGGAATTGTACCATATGTCATTCTGAACACAACCGATAACCAATCCATTCATTGGCCAATCCATCCATTCACCGGTAACCAATCCATCCAATCATCGACAGCCTTACCTCACTATTTCTTATTTGTAACCACATCTCCCGCCCATCTGCTCACCACCACCACCCCGACCGCAATCTCATCACCGCCATTGTCCACAGGGCCATCTCCATAGGACACCCAGTTCATATCCTAAAGTCCATTCGCACACTGGCATTCACGACAATGAAGAAGCAGATCTACTCGCCCAACTTGGCGCTTCCCAACCCACAGCTGAACCCACTAACGACCCTATCCACATTGCCCACACCCACCCCTTTTGGTTCATACACCCAGTACCAGACCCTCCCGCACCCAGACCCATCCGCAACCTTCTAACCACTCTTACCTGAGAAGCAAACAAACAACCTGCAGCCTCTATCAGCCATACCAAAGTACATATCCAAAAATGGACGCAATTCGAGGTAATGCACCATAAGCTCTCAAACCACTTCTGGCTAACCAAAGCTACCACGGACGCACAAATTCGGCAAACACTAAAATTCATGTATGCCCAAATACATGGGCCACCAGCGTAAACACATATTCTAGCCACATCTATTTTTATCCCCATACCGCCTACTATGCTCAACCACCCACCAAGCCCGCAATACCTGGCCGCACCTCCTTAGCCAATGCACACATCCAATCATACACGACCTACATATAACACGCCATAACCACGCAGTTTGGCATCTCCATAAACTCTTTCACAGTCGTGCTGAAACCCGCTGGTTCTCACTCATTAACGTTGGCACCTGCCAGGGCCGACCACCAGACCACACTGTTCCACCATGGCTGCTACCATGCATATGTACCCAATCCCCGTGTTCATGTCCCGCCAGATTATGCCCGGACATACTCCTTGCCCAGGGCCTACCCGTTAACGCCCTACCCCCCACCTCACCATCCCCACATATTACCATCCACTTCATTGAATTCACATTCTGTCACGACCAATACCCTTACTACTCAATCTTTAAAAAACGACAAAAATATGCACCACTTATCCTTGCAATTAGGCGACGGGGCTGGAAAACCGGCCCTCTAACCGTCATTACCGCTGGCGCTAGAGGTGGCATCCACAATGCCAGTATCAATGGTATACACGACAACTTCAAAATTCCCATTTTCCCTATCTATAAATGTTTTAAAGCAATTCATCTCATGGCTCTCCACTCCCTCACAGCTATCATCACCAACAAACACCAATTGGAATCTGGCTCTTCAGACGCTCCCTAGGTCCCCCACGGTACCCAGGGGTACCACAGACCCACCTTCTTCCCACCTGTCACATGGTGTCCCACATGACACCTCTCTATTATAGGGCCCACCCCCGAAAGGGGGCAGTAGCCGTAAGGCGAAGTGGCTCTTAGTTACGCCGGCTCTGGCCGGAGTCTTCTCTCGGGTAGTTGCAGGATTGGGTGGATCAAAAGCGGCACATGTTGAGTCCATTGGAAGCCCATGGATTTTATTTTTTTTGAATCTATTGCTTTCAATTTATTTAAATATATATATATATAGTAGTATATATAATATTTTTAGTAAAGAGTCCCTCCTCAAAGATTGAAAACATTATTTACTAGATATTTTAATCTTTAATTTGAAAAAAACATTTAGACATCAAAATCTAGAGTTTACAACCACTTATCCATATACCACCTAGCACCTCTAGATTATAGGTTTGTATGTCTTTTTAGTAAGAGAAGACGCCTCAAAAATAGATGCTATGGACTAGAGCAAATCAACCTGTTTTTAGGTGCAAAATAGTCCATAGCTCTCAATTCCTAAAATAATTAGTCCACATAAAAGTGGATTTGGGTTGGGTTTAAAAATGGCACCCCTAGCGTGTTTTCCTTTCTGTCATTGTATGAGTGTACATGATGTTTTTTCAGTCCATAAGATTTTATGTGTAACATCTACAGTCCACAGTAATCAACTTTAAAAGTCCATGGCTCTCTGGTACATGATTGTTTTTGCAATCTAACAATTGGTACATATACCTGTTGTAGTTAGAAACCCTACACCATATAAATTTAGATGAAATATTGAGTTGTTGAACAAATATGGGTACAACCATGTAGGGAGGTCACTGCAGAAATTGCCATGTTACGCAAAAACTGAGACACCCAATCCTGCAAATACCCTCTCTCTCTCCATTCATTGGCTGCATTGTTGTGAAAGTCCATGCGTAGACTAGAATCCACATGTTCAATGTTGGTCAGGGAAAACTGTTCTTGCTGCCCAAAGCATGTGATAGTCACAAGCCTAACAATTGTCTCTGAAAAGTGATGGATGACTGGTGCCTTGGTTACAGTATCCACCCTTGTCAATTCTCATGATGTTGCAATGAAATATACCTGCAACAGGCATTGATTAGAAGTTAGTTTTACTTCCATATCAGCTGCTAGCAGCAAGCCAAGGATGTATGCATGATTTTTGCAGAGGCATGGACAGCTGAAGGAGCAGGGATAGAGTGGGGGTCCAGATTCATCTAAGAGGGTCGGGTTTCAAACTCCAGATTACCTATCATTCCCTGTGGAAGGACAAGTACAAGAAACAGATGGTCAAGTGGAAGCCGCATTAGCAGTGGCACAATTGATAGCATTGGAGGCTTAGTTCGTGCCCCTCTGGAGCTTCGACTTGCTCTCAACCAACTGAACGATAATAAAGCACCAGGGATTGATGGGATGCCGACGGAATTCTACAAAGCGCTCTGGGACTCCATCTCAGGGGACTTTTGCAACATGGCCAACGCCATTAAGACCTCCGGGTACATGCCCGAATCCATGACTCAGGGAGTCATAACCCTCTTGCATAAAAAAGGGGACAGAGCCTGCATAGGGAACTATAGGCCAATTACTCTCCTCAATGTAGACTACAAAATCATAGCGAAATGCCTTGCCCTTCGTCTCCAGCCGTTTCTCCCCACTATAATCCGAATAGGCCAGGCGGGTTTCATCAAGGGCAGGTACATTCTTGACAATGTTCTCCTAGCCCATGAGGCTTCTCATTATGCAGCCAGCACCAGCCAGGCTATTGCCCTTTGGCAGCTTCTTGATTTTGAAAAAGGGTTCGATAGAGTTGACTGGGATTTCCTCCAGGCAGTCCTTCGCAAAGCAAGCCTCCCAGATTCCTTCTGCTAGTGGGTTCACATCCTTCTGCAGGGGGCATCGAGTAGGATTTCAATCAATGGGTATCTCACTAAAACCTTCCTGCTAGAGAGGTCAGTCAGGCAAGGCTGCCCCCTTGCCCCCTTCCTTTTCCTCTTTGTGGCGGACGCACTGGGCTACATGCTTGACGCCAATCTACTCGTTAATGGATTGAGGTTGCACAACCCGAAAACCCAGCTTTGGAGGCAAGTGAACGACTTTATGTTCATGGACGACAAGTTTCCTCCTCCTGGAGGCAACCCCTGAAACTTTGGGCGCTGCTGCAAAAGAGACCCATCTCACCTTTTGTGGTGTCTTAGACGCTGGGTGGGTTAGGGATCCTAGACCCCGGTACACAAATCAAAGCCTTGCTGGGGAAATCGTTACAGAGATACCTAGGGCCCGAGGGGGGGATGGTGGAAACTGATGGTGGCCTCTTCAATCTCCAATTCCTCCCCCCTGCACACAACCGCTTGGGCTTCTTCCACCCGGTGGATTGTCCAAGGGTTTCGCCACAAAAGCGCGGGGTCACCTCTTTGGTCCTCAATCTGGGTTGCCTGGAACTGCTTCAGGCCATTTCTAAGAAAACAAGAACCATCATCTTTTCAGCAATGCTTGAGGCAACACCTCTTTCTGAACTCGGCCAACCTTTCTGTGGAAGAGAGGGGCAAAGCCAAGAGATGGGCGGCTTGGGAGACTAGAGGAATCTCCACGGTTAAGCATCTTTGGGAGAGCACCCCCTAATCACTTCAGGGGGCTCTCGGAACACGCCGGCTACGCTCTGGCATCTCACACATCATCCAATCAATCCCAGATTCATGGAAACTACTGCTTAAAGATGGGCCACCACGGATGATGCCAAGCCATTGGGTCCTCATCAACTCCCAAACTTTCCCGGTCCTCTATCTCACTGAAGTCACTCAACATTTTGTTGTAAGGCATATCTTCCAGCAAGACTCCTTCTATGGATCCCTTAGGCTTTCCTCCCAACATACTGACTCCTTCCCACAAGCCAATGCATCACCAGCCTGGGTCTATCAGTGGTCTGCCAAGGCCAAGATCTTCAATCCTACGGCACCAGCAGACATGCCTATCCTTCATTGGCTTCAGCATAATAGGTCTGATATCATAGGGGGCTCTAATATCTCTTCCCTGCAAATAGACTATGTTGAGTGGAAATGGGCCTTCGGGGACAGGCTCTTGCCCTTCTTCAATTACAATGCCAAAAGAGGTTATAGGGCTCTACTGGGGACTGCTCCGCTTCTCACCAAATGGAATGACAAATGGGCCCATGAGAGTTTCATGAATGAAAACTGGGAAATTATCTGGTCTCAAATATAGGTGAAGCCAAAACCGGCCAAAATCAGTGCATTTCTGTGGCAGACAGCCAACAGGGTACTAAAAGTGGGACAATATTTGAACTTTAGAGAGGCCCTGCTTTGCCAATGCTGTTACATTGGAACCATAGAATCCATTGAGCACTGTCTACTCTACTGCACAGCCCCTCACGCTATTTGGCCTCTAGTAAGAGATTTCTACAGATCTTGGAACCTCTTGCCCACCACATCATTGGCCATCCTTCTCAATTACGATCAAGGCAGCAAATCAAAGGCCCATGACTGCCCGGTTTTTTAGTCCCTTAGAAGTTCCACTCTCTGGAACTTATGGAAATGCCGCTGTGATTGGACCCTTCAAAATGAGAACACCTCATCTTCTGCTATTCTGACTACAGTCTTTTTTGAGCTAACAGTGGCATCTAAGAAGGCATAGGCATTACTATGTGTAGAGGTCGCCAAGAAACCTGAGCGCAAGCCTGGCCTCCTCCATACCTTCCGAGCAACGTGGGGGAAGTGCGGGATCCTTTGTAGCTGCACTGATGATCTCACTTGTGTATGGGCGGACAGAATTCCAGATTGTTGGCAGGGACACAGAGCCAGGCTCTTCAGCCTCCCCGGAGTTCGATAGATCTGACATTGATTCATCAGGCCCGCCTCGGAACTTTCACAGATAGACCACTTTTCTGGGTCCCTGTATGATCCATCCTCCTCTTCTTCCCCTCCAATATTCACCCTTTTCCTCTCATTCGTCCTCCCTCTTTCCCATCAATCTCCGAGGGTTCTACTCCTCCAGTCCATCCCCGTCACGTTCTCTCAAAAGCCTCCAGGCTTCTCCTGCCGTTATGGCCTACTGGGTGTTAAAGTTCCAGTCATTTGCTCTGCCATCATAAGGATTGCAATCTGAATGCTTCTTAAGTTATCCGGCATGGACCACCATGCGAACATGCCTCATGGTAGCCCTCAGGCGGAAAAGGGTTTTAATTTTTTCCCTTCAATAATCTTTTCAATAAAATCAGCAGGGTGTCAAGTTAAATAAACACAGTGTGAAACTAACTAGAATAAATCTAGTTATTTGTATTTAACACTTGGAGACTTTGCAGCCTGATTCCAGGCCTAATTTCCATGTGCATTGGCGGCTATGTCCTCACACTGGAAATGTGGCTGGAATTGAATGAGTCCAGGGTGTTTTGATGCTTCTAGACCTGCACATTGAGGGCTATGCAGCCTGGCATCTGAAATTTAGGTCTGATTACCAGGCTTTTCATGCGCAAGTGTGGCTGATCTTCGGTGGAGAGGCTTTTCCCTTACCTTTGGACTGGATCCCCAGATGTAAGGGGGCTGGTGATGAAGCCATTCTAGCTCCTCTTGATACTGAGTCGACTGATGAAGAAGAGGCTATGGGCAGTCCTGCTCCTCCCACTTGCTTCCTAGTTCTCTGCAGCTCCATTCGGTGGTTCTCCTCTTCCATCTCTACGTCTAGCCTCATTGAGAGTAAGGTGAAGGTGCTGCGCAGTGCAATCGCCCCTCAATCGCACATGGAGAGGTCATGGAAAGGCTCTTGTTGATCTCTGCTCCTTCCATCCTGGTTTGGCGATCATTATCAGTAGTGTCAGCCCCACGCTCACTGCCGGCAAGATCAATAAAAGAAATTTTGCCAATGACACGGTTTCCTCTTGAGTTATTGCCTTCTGCTCTCTTGATAACAAGCTGAAGGATAGCATGAGATCTGGATGACTCTTCATTGGCACCGGTGGAGTCAGTGCTGCGAGCAGAGTTGCCCTTGTCAATAAACTCCTTCACCACCTCCACATCTGACACTAGGTCCGAAGATTGGTCTGAAGAGAGAGCAAGTGTAGATGACAGCTGCCCACCAGGTTTTGACAGAGTATCATCAGAGCTTGTCCCTGCATTAGGGATGGCTCGAGTGCTTGCATCACGGAAAAGAGAGCCTAAAACTGCACGCATACGTTGATGGTGTCTCAAACAGTACACCTTGGTGGCCATTGGTAAGGGAATCTGTGAGAACTACATGGACGTGTTGGGAACTCGTAGATAACTTGGGAGCAGTTTTTAATGGCGAGAACGTTTTGGTGTTAAAATAAAAAATAAATAAAAACCTTTTTGATCTAATTTAAATGATTTAGAGCCTAATTGGTCATATCTTTGTCAAATGGACTGCGTTTGACTCAGTTTTTGGGGGGATAGCTGCAGAAAGGGGAAATCTACCTATTTAGACCTGGTTTTAGTTTTTTGGACTCTGCTAAAAATCTATGGAATTTTTTGAGTGTGAGTGTGCTATGAAAGATCCACAATTCTGTTTCTAGAACCTGTTGTGGTCTACATGAGAGACAAATCTGGGGATGTCCTCCTTGTATGGCTGTGGGAAATGAGGATGTAATTGAAGGGCAGGTCTCTTCTCTTAGCCTGTGCACACAAGGGGACAAGATTTATGTTTCTCAAGGAACTCAGACTGATTTGAGTGGAGAGCAGTTGGACGAGTTGATTGCATACTGGGAATCAGGCATTAGCAATAGACAACACACTGCTGTAGTTGGCGTTGAGGGCCTCAATATTGCTTTGGACAATCAGAACTCTGTTGGAGCAAGCAGTTCTGCAGCTGTAGGTGAAATACCAAAGTGGGTGGAAGCTAGGCTTGGAACACAGCCAAAGACAGCCCTGGGGACAAAGGTGTTCAGCCACAAGGCCGTGGTGCACTGGAGCAGAGGAGCGGGAGCTACACAAGTTTGTGCAATCAGACATGGTTGCAGCCAGACACGCTCTGCACAAGGCAACCACGAGCGGGGGTTCATTAGCGAGGACAAGTTTGTTCTGTTTGAAGGCGATGCAGTCATTCGCAATGAAGACACCCGCAACCGTCTCAAAGCTTTCGAGTTGAGAGACTATCAGACCCTACCTTTGTTTTCTTTAGTGTTCAGTGAGCGGGAGATAGCAGAGTGTTGCTTTGTCTCTACCTGGCAGAAAGAGGAGGAGGGTTGGTTAGAGCGAGCTACTGTAGCTTGGGACAAGGTTAGTGGCAGGTTTCTGGACATAGACATACCTCCTACACCTTACCATCATGCAGAGCGAGGCACTTTGAGAGAAGTCTGGCAGTTGATAGCATAGATCAGAATTAGATCTTGCTTGGTCGGGCCTCTATTCATCCCCTCCCTCTCTTTACTATTTTCATTACTTTGTACTTGTAGTTGCCAAAGCCTCTCTTGGTGGAGGCCAGTCAGTCCGGGGTTTTGGGTTGGGATATTCTACAGGATCAACACTGCAGATGGATTTTGATGTGGGGGTGTTGATGTTTTGATTTCTTGTGTTTGGATCCCCCCAACACCTGCATGCTTGACTGTGCACCATGTTGGTTTTGTGTGGGTGCTTGCTTTCATAGGGATTAGGCCGGATTTGATCACCAGTCAATCCTAGAGTATGCTGTCGGTGGTGAGGCTGGAGTGATGACTAGCAAGACCACCGATGTTTCTTCTATGGTGAGTCTGGGTTGATGACCAGCCAACCATATGAGTTCTTGCGGTGGATGCAAGTGCAGGTGCCCTTAGCCACTGGGATATGACCCTTAATCCGCAACAGGTGCTCACCCGTGTCACTATTAGAATTAGTACTAGAGCCTTATAGTGTTACGTGGGGGAGGTGCGGGTTGTGAGTGTCATCACGGAGTTACCCAAGGGTTTTGAGGGGAGTACGGCTACAGGCAGTAGCAATGAGATTGGGTTCACAAGACGAGGTGTTCGGTTCAGACCATCTTCACCTCCACCCTCAACTAGTGCAGAGTCTGACACAGACTCAGAGGCTTCATCAACATGTCTGCAGTTTCCTTCGCCATTGTTGTGGGACGACATGAAGGAGATGTATAGAGCTACCAAGGGGCCTCGTAGGTACTCTGGAGTTGTGGGCGCAATCAAGCTGGATGACTTTATCCAGGAGTTCGACAGCTGGTGTGATTTGCAGCAGATGCGCAATCCACAGCTGTTCACTCCATTCATGGCGTGGAAGGGACTGTTCCAGCATTTGGAAGGTCCGCCTATGGACGATTACCACGAGTTCAAGCGAGGATATGAAGCAAAGATTGAGGAGTGGAGGACGTATTGGTCACCTGACTACGTCTCTATTACTCGAGGCACGACGCGACCAGTAGCTGCATTAGCACCAATATCTCCCACTGCCAGCACTAGTAGTGGAACAAGTAGTGCCGGTACTTCTGCAGGTGGTACCAGTTCAAAAGGTGCTACTACTCCTCCTGCCACGACTACAACACATGTGCCTAGATTCAACCCGGTGGTGGAGTTCTTCCAGGAGTTGCGGATGAACTACCAAGGCGTACGGACAGAGAAGCTGCAAAGTTTGCAAGACTTCCAGCGCAAATCTAGTGAGAGCTTGCGAGACGCCTACACTCGTATGAGGCGCTTGATAAGTGTGACCCAAGGGGTTACTGAAGCTCAGGCAGTTCAGTTCTAGTATGGAATTTTGGACAAAGAGCTCAGGAGAAGGGTGCGGGATGCAGCCCTGTTACAAGCGGTCCAACCCACATTAGCAGATGTGTTTCTGCTGGCTGAGCGGATTGAGCTCAACATGGTGGAGGAGCGAGTTGTTACCATTGGATTTGGCAAGAACATACCTGCACGAGGCGCAGCTGCCAACCAACAGGTACAAGGGACTGCCCAACAGCGTGGTCAGGGGGGCGAGGTTGCCCAACCCAAATTCCATGGAGCTTATAGGGGACCTCAGGTGCAGAGGCCCGTAGCTTCTTTTGCAACCCAACAACAACTAGGTGTGATATGTTGGACATGTGGAGGACCTCATGTCAAGAAAGATTGCCCAGAGAGTGGCAAAAGGTCACAAGCACAGCCTGCACAGTTGCAATGTGGGCATTGTGGTAAGTATGGGCATGGAGATGCCCAATGTTATGACTTGCACCTTGAGTTGCGGCGAGGCCAGTTCCAAGGGAACAATAGTGGCCGAGGGCAAGGTGGAGCACCTCAGAGAGGACGAGGTGGTCAGGCACAAGGTGCACGACGAGGGCAAGCACAGTATGGCCAAGGACGTGGAGGTCAGGGCGTTGACCAAGGCATGGCCAACCGGCTTCAGCAACTAAAGCAAAGGCTTGTTGCCATGGCCACAGCCCAGGTGGCACCAGCTCCAAGACCTGAGGGTCCACCTCCTGTTCCTCCTCAGCAGCGTCATCCTGACGGAGGAGACATGGGAGGCATGGGATTTATGTGTGGGGCAGCACTACCACTAGTGCAGGTGGAGTCTGCTGCAGCCGTCACTCGAGGAGCATCACGAGTTCCTGAGCCACGAGGTGCAGAGGTGGAGTTAGGTCCACAGCGTGGGGAGGCAAGCCGTCAAGCTAGGTTGCCTCAATCATTCATCTTGGGGGAGACAGTGTCGACGACATCCATGGCACCTAGTTCTCGTCCGACAGATACAGAGGCCGTTAGTGTGCCATTGGGGAGAGCTACACGTGCAGCACTGACACCTACTGCCAAGGCTAGTGCAGCCAGTGTGTTGTTGGGGGCAGCAACCTCCGTGTATCAAGCCCCACTATTCTCGGCAACCATGATCGCGACGCCGGGGGTAAGACCAGCTGCAGTGTTCAGACTAATAGCAACACTCTGCGAGAGTGGGGATGTCACTTCATCTTCTGCGGAGTTGGTGGAAGGTGTAGTAGCAAAGGAATCCTCGGATTTGAGGGTCAAGACTGCCACAGCTGCGCCATGGCAAGCTGCAGCTGCCAGGTTGATGGAGCTGCCAGCTAGGCCAGCCTTTGAGCGCGCTATGGTGACACCTGGAGTTGTCTTGATAGACAACCAGGATGACATTTTCTTTTTGAGTGGACCGGCAGGCAAGAGGTGCCGGCCACTACGGGTCTTGTTGGACTCGGGAGCTCAACCACTGATGTTGGGCAGAGCTGCTATTGCAGGTTTGGGCCTCATGGAGGCGGATATAGAGCCTTGTCCTTTCCAGATACAGACATCTCTGGGAGGATCAGAGCAGGCTCGGGGCCTGACACGGCGTGAGTTGGCCATTAGACTACAGCCGGATCATCCTATAGATGGCTCAGTGATGCGAGCTAAGGCCATTGTGACAGATGCGGTTTCTTACGATGTCCTCGTCGGTGGGGCAGTGTTATATCCCATGGGCTTCACCCTGGATTTTTGGGAGGAGTCAGCATCCTATAGGACTGGATGACAGTCAGGGGATGATCGTCATGTACAGCTCCCTGTGACATTCATTGGGGGTGTTGCTGCTGCCCAGCGGGGCAAAATGCCAACACTAGCAGTCTTCACAACTGCAGTTAGTTGGCCTGGAGAGTTGTTGGAGGGCAATGCCCATGCAGAGGATATGCCACCTCCAGCAGAGCAGGATGACATGCATGGTACGGCGGAGTTGCCTGCCATGGTTGCTCACACTCCATTGTGGGGTACGAGCAAGGATTTGCAGCAGGCTGCTGATAGACGGGTGCAACAAGCCTGGGTAGAGGCCTTCGTACCGTCAGGAGAGCAAGAGAATGCGGTGATTGCACCAGGACCACCTTAGTTGTCGCCATTGGACACCACACCTCTTGTGTGGTAGTGCCCGGATGAAGGCATATGCCTTCTGGACTTGTTTGGCGGGATCAGCACTGGATTGGCTGCAGTGTTGCAGGCAGGTGTACGAGTTCGACGTTACCTGTATATAGAGATATAACACTTGTTTTTGCAACCCGTGTCAACACAATGGCGGTTTAGCTGCACTTTGTCCTTGATAATTTCACTACAGAAGGGACAGTGGAGCTTATCCTTTTGCCAATTGGAGTCTGCAGGCTTGATTGCGCGGAGGTCTAAGAATGCTTCGACTACTTTCGCATCATACTCCTCAGGTGAGTACCAGTACCTTCGTTCCTTTATCCTGGACTTGTGCATGAAATGCAACCAGTCTGCTCCACCCTTTGCACAAGCATCCTCCATGGCTGCAGAATCAGACAAGAGATGCAGTGGCAATGAGCGACAGACAGACTAAGAATAAGAAAGCAGAGAAGAGCGGAAAAGAGAATGGAAAAAAACCAAAGCACAGAACACAAAAAGAAAAGCTCACCGGGCGTGTTGCGGAGGCGACGGTTGTTGCGACGATTCGGTGCTCACGCGACTGTCCGCGCCTCGAAAAGCTAACATGCACAAAAGAAAGCGGGCTCGCACAAATGGGAGTGGACGGGCTCTAAACGAAACAATGCGAAAGAAGTCTAGCGGGAAGTGGAGAACAGGTATAACCCTGCATGCGCGGAGTGACGTGACGAGATTTCACTGGCGCCCCTTTTTGGCCGCCATCGCATTAAATAGTTGCAGACCCCTCACACGTGCTGGCGGTATGCCACTGCACGGACAGTCCAGCAGACGGGATGAGTGGGACTATCGTCAGTCTGCCGTCGTTGCATTCATTAAGTCCAGTAGACTTACTCCTGATGACAAAGACGGCCGAACAGACCCAGTACCCTCGACAACAGACTCATATGCCACCGCAAGGACAGACTGACGACTGAGGTTAAGCGGACTGACGAAGAGACTAAGGCGAGTGCGGAGTCTGGTGCGGAGTCTGATGACATGCCACGACATGACTGGGCCTCCTTACCGCCGTCGCTGCATTTATTGCGTCTAGCAGACTTAAACCTAATGACATAACGGCCGAACAGACTCACTGTAAACAAATTGCGCAACAACAGACTCATATACCATTGCACGGACAGTCCAGCAGACGGAAGGTTCAACAGACTGACGAAGAGACTGGCGCAAAGTAGTTTGCGCGACAACAGACTGATTTCTAACAGACTAATATCCCAAAAGACAAAGTATCCCCTAGGCGGCCGGGTGATACAGAAGTAAACCGTAAACCGCACTTTTTTGTCTGAGTTCGGACGCGGCGCGAGATCACTGGCGCCCCTTCCCACCGTCGTTGCATTAATAGGTCCAGCAGACTTACACGTGATTATAATGACGACTCAACAGACCCAGCGCAAATAGACTTGCGCCACAGTAGACTGAGTTTGTGACAGTCCAGCTGACTGATATCAGCAGAGTGATGGGATATCAGTCCGGTCTGCTGGACTGTTGGTCTGTAAGGATACAAGTCTGGTGTGGCACGAGTCTGTTCTTCACTGGACTACTGGGCTGTCACTGCCTGCCGAATTCCGAAGTGTCTTCTTTCGTCTTATCCCCAAAGTCTCTTCTCTCGTCAGTCTGTTGAACCGTCGGTCAGCTGGAAGTCCGTCTCTTCGGATATGAATCTGTTTAACTACTACCTTTTAATTATCCGCATTGCCGTGAGTCTGCTGAGCCGTCGGACTGCTGAACCACGCTTGGTGTCGCCGTCATGCCGTGGTTGCATTTCATCCGTCCAACAGACTTGCATATGCCTATACTCATGGCACAACACACTGCTTAACAATTTTTCCACATATCGTCCTAAAAAATAAGCACGTCAGCACAAAACGAAGGCGAAAATAGTGGAAGCATATGCACGATGGTGGCTGTAGAGCCCCGCCAGCCCTCTCATGTTCAGGCACACCCTTCATCGTCATTAAAATCGCCATAAACAAGAAGAACAGCCGCATGCGTGCAAAGTCACCTCCGCAACATTGGACAACAAAGAGCCGCAAGAACAAGACAACAAGAACGAGTGGGCAAGTTCGTGGCAAGATGTTATGATCTTCCATGCCCTAAACATGGATGGCGCGGATGGGTTTCTCAGAATGGACGATCCAGATCCTTCGGCCAGCGCGGGCTGGCAGACTGGCAGACTGGGGCCAGGAGACGGGCACAACGGATTGTTGGGTGGACTTGCGGGGACTGGCACAGCGGACTGGCGTGCACAGCAGACTGGCCGGCAGACTGGCGGTTTGGCGGACTGAGGGGAACTGGACTCGCGGTCAGCGGACTGGCGGGCGGACTGGCCGCGCCGGACTGGGGGCGCGGCGGAGCGCAGGCGCGACTAGGGGGGGGGGGGACGGCAGCAACTGGGCAACCGCGCGCAGCCGGGGGGGGGGGGGGGGGTCCCCGGTGGGGGGAGCTGGGCGTCCATCCACCGGTCAACTCGCGCATGCGCCACAACGTCCCAATTATTGTAAAATGAGAGGCGGAACAAATTGGTCACAAAAGATGAGAAGATGTCCAAGTACTTCTTCTTCGAGGGTACCGACTATAAGGACCTACAAGTCTAGGATTGGCTCAAAACTGACCCCAAAAGTATGGTGGAGTTGGCAAGCATAGAGAGAGAAGACGTCGGCTTTGGCTGGCATAACTAATAAGAGCCCACTTCGCCTACCCCTTTCTGGGGTGGGCCCTGTTTGGCAAGCATACTTGGAGATGAATGACCAGCCCACGAAAAACCAGACTCAAGATTCGAAGGTTTGGTCTATCTCACCTTCACAGTGCCATCGTGAAGAATGCTCTAAAAAGGCTGTTGGTAATGGTGGAAGCCCTAGATGCGATTACTATCTTTGCAACGGTTGGCAAGTCCTGCCTTCTCAATCAAGAGCCGAGGGATCAGCAGCCCAACTGTTAGGTGGGCCTGCCGGTTGGGAACTAAGAGTTTTGAATCATGCAGGATAATGGCGTTGGATAGGCCACAGTTTGGTGTTGAATATCGGACCGGCGGTAGGCACAGCACCTCCACTTGTGAAAGACGATCAAGAGAGGGAGGTAAGAACAATTCTGGCACTGGGGGGTATGTGAGGACGCAATGTAATGCAGGATGGCAGAAAGAGGCACTGCACATTCGGAACTATGGAGGCATTTGGCCAGACTCCAATGCTTATGTCCGTGTCTTGCAAGAGTGCATCAACATGAAGGACCTAGCGGAGGGGAAACAGGTGCACGCCCACATTATCCAAAGTGGATGCCAGCCAAACACCTATCTGCTGAACACCCTTATGAACATGTATGTCAAGTGTGGGAGTGTGGTGGATGCACGGCAGGTGTTTGACAAAATGCCTGAACGAGATATGTTTTCGTGGAATATAATGATAGCAGGATATGCGAAGCGTAATTGTGCTAGGGAGGCTTGCGTGCTCTATCAACAAATGCAGCGGGATGGGGTGACACCAAACAGGGTCTCGTTCGTTTGCTTGCTGCATGCGTGTGCCAGCTTAGGTGCTCTCAAACAGGGAAAAGAGGTGCATGCTGACATCATCAGAAGTGGAATTGTGCCAGGGATCATTCTGGAGACTGCCCTTGTTGACATGTATGCCAAATGTGGGAGCATGAAGGATGCACGTGAAGTGTTTGACAAAATGGCTAGACGAAATGTGGTCTCATGGAGTGCGCTGATCTCAGGATATGCTCAGCATGGGTATGGTAAGAAGGCTTTTGAAATCTATGAGCAAATGCAACGGGAAGGGGTGACTCCCAATAGAGTTACCTTCATTTCTGTTCTCAATGCATGTGCCAGCCTAAGATCTGTGGAAAAGGGCAAAGAGATCCATGCTGAGATTCTTGACTCTGGAATTTCGTCATACATTAATCTGGAGAATGCCCTTGTTAGAATGTATGGAGAGTGTGGGAGTGTGAAGGATGCACGACAAGTCTTCGACAGTATGGCTCAACGAAATGTGGTCTCATGGAATGCCATGATAACAGCTTATGTTCAGCATGGGTGTGGTAGGGAGGCTTTAAGGATCTTTGAGGGAATGCAGCAGGAAAGGGTGGCACCAGACAGGATCACATTTTCTTGCGTTCTGAATGCATGTGCCAGCCTAGGAGCCCTGGAAAAGGGCAAAGAGCTCCATGCGGATATCATGAAAGGTGGAGTTGCACCAGATATCATTCTGCAGAATACCCTTGTTGACATGTATGCGAAATGTGGGAGCATGAATGATGCACGTGAAGTGTTGGATAATATGACTGAACGAGATGTTGTCTCATGGAGTGCGACAATAGCAGGATATGCTCAGTGTGGAAGTGGTAGGGAGGCTTTCGAAATCTATGAGCAAATGCAACGGGAAATGGTGAGGCCTGACAGGGTTGCGTTCATTTGTGTTCTTAATGCTTGTGCCAGCTTAGGAGCCCTGGAAAAAGGCAAAGAGCTCCATTCTGATATAATGAGAGCTGGAATTGCATCATATACCAAGTTGGAGAATGCCCTTGTTAACATGTATGCAAAATGCGGGAGCGTAATGGATGCACGTAAAGTGTTCGACAATATGGCTGAAAGAGATGTGGTCTCATGGACTGCAATGATGGCAGGATATGCTCAGCATGGCTGCGGTAGGGAAGCTCTGCAATTGTTTGAACAAATGCAAGAGGAAGGCTTGAAGGTGGACGATATCGCATTTATATCTCTTCTCTCTGCATGTAGCCATGCCGGCCTAGTTGATGAAGGCTGTCATTACTTTGATTCCATGATTCGAGAACATGGGCTCCCACCTACAATGGAGCATTTTGGGTGCATGGTGGACCTTCTTGGCCGAGCAGGGCGATTGGATGAGGCAGAGGGCTTAATCCAGAAAATGCCAATTGAGCCGGATGCTTCGGTGTGGGGGGCCTTGCTTGGTGCCTGTAGAGTTCATGGTGAGGTTCAGATAGCAGAGCGTGCAGTAAATATTGTTCTTAAGATTGATCCACAACAGGTTCAAGCTTTTGTGCTGCTTTCAAACATCTATGCTGCGGCTGGCAGGTGGGCCGATAAAACAAAGGTGAGAAAAATGATGGAGGAAAGAGGTGTGAGAAAGGTGCCAGGACACAGCTGCATTGAGGTTGACAAGCTGGTGCACTCCTTGTATGGAGGAGACAAATCACATCCCCAAGTCCAGGAAATCCATGCTGAGCTGAATAGATTGTCTGGGCAGATGAAGGAGGGTGGGTATGTGCCTGACACGCCCTCTGTATTGCATCACTTTGAGGAGGAGCAAAGGGAGTTTTCTCTTTGCCACCACAGTGAGAAGTTGGCCATTGCATTTGGGCTTAAGCACTCCCCCTGGGACGCCTATCTGCATCATCAAGAACCTGTGTGTGTGTGGTGACTGCCACACAGCCACCAAGATCATCTCAAAGATTGTGGGGTGGACAGTTGTTGTACGGGATGCCAACCGCTTTCACCACTTCCAAGATGAGGTTTGTTCTTGTGGGGATTACTGGTAAGTGAACCACGCAACATGCGTGAGGAAGGTGGCATCCCTTCACACAATGCTGGAAAAGTCACAACATGTCTTTCCTTGAGGTAACTGCATGCAGCAATTGAGAGAATCTCTGATGTGCACCTTGTGAATCAAAAGTAGTCAATTTATTGTTCTTTTGTTCAAGCCAGCATGGAATCGAGGAGTTTCCAAATTCATACTATCAGCCATGGACGAAGGACAGTGATGAACCCACACCCATGCTCCAAACCCGAGCGTGGTGGATCCATAATCCACTGCCTCAATCCACTTGGCTACAAGATTGTCATGTTGAAGTCGTGCTCATCTCAACTGCCATATGTTGCAGGGGGCATTCACAGAAGGTAGCCAACATGGTTTCTTTTAGTTTCCAAGCAGGATGGATGAGGAGACTAAGATTGGAGAGGAATCAAGAAAATGAGCAGAGCAGAAGCAGGTTGCACAATCGGGGAACTCATGTGAGTATACAACTTCATCCCTCTCCACATACACCAACATTCCTTCAAGAGTAAAAGGAAAAGTTTCAAATTGCTGCACCAAAAATTAGGGTTTCAGAAACAAGAAGCTCCTTTGTGCAAGGAAGAAGCAGGGCTATGGCCAGAGGGCGTCTCCTCTGACTCTCGCCCACGCTTGCAGCAATGGGGAGGAGGAGCAGAATGAAGTGCAAGACCAGTGTGGATCAAGTATCCAGGGGTTAAGGCAGGTTCAAAATAAACCCGGTTCTAAGCACGGGTATGAAAGAGTGGACCCTACTAGCCCGCACAATCTCACAGGTGTTGTGGTGCTTTGGCTGGACTGAGTAAGAGATCAGAGTATGAGGCATCCAAAGGTAGAGGGAGAGAGTGTCCTGCACATCAGTAGCGCCAGAGCTAAAGCTTGAGAAGAATTGAAGTCTGATAAATCTGATGCAGGTGGGAAGAGTCAAGGTAGAGAAAGAAAACGAGATTCATGAAACTGGAACGGCTGCCTCTATCCATTTGTTGCAGACATGCCCAGGTGACTCAATCCCTGATGTTTGTCAGAAATGAGAGGAAATGGTAACAGAAACAGTCGTCACCTGAGTGGATTTTATCTTCATTTTGGAGAATTTGGTTCTGATTGTCTACTGGCCTATTACTCCACTGCATAATCAGCCACTGGAAAGAGCTGGAACCAGGGCAAATATTTCCTCTTCAAATCTGACAGCGTCAGCAAGCAAGATCCATTAGGTTCCAAGCAATCATATATTATTCCTGGCACATAGTGCACCTTTCTATAAAAATAGTCAAGTTAGCAGTGGACCTTATGTAATTGCAAGGGATTGGAAATTTGTAGTGGAGTCTTTGTTTTATGGCTGTTTTTCCAACATGATGGGACCATATTAAAAGTGTACATGAATAGGTCGAGAGCACCCCTGACATAGATTTGAATTGTGGCATGGCTGTCACTTCATGGCTCACGATCGTAGTTATCTAGCTAAAGGAATGGCCTTGGCCCCTGCAGGCACATGCTGGGAGAGGATGTTTCAACATTAACAGTGCCCGACTTGCTGCAGCTGGAACAGCAACTTGAGATGGGCGTTTCTCGAGTTCAAGATGTTCATTTGTGCTAGCTGGAGAAGACATAGTTCTATCTCTCTCACACACTCTCTGACCAGCCTCATAACTACCCATCCTGGAAGGATGAGATCGACCGGGGGCCCAGCAAAGCACTGTGGCCTCGGTGTTGGCAGAGGATAGCAAAGAGGCTACGGCAAACAATGTCTTATGAGTACATTCTGATCAACCTCAGGCCACACAGCAAGTTGATGCTTGTGTGAAGGGCTTTCTAGAGGATATCTGGTGTCACCCTCTATATTGCTTAACTCCTTTTAGTCCATTTTAAACTTAGCCAAATTTGGATTTGGTCAAATTCAAGACCAAATGTGAGTTACACCAAGTGCAGTTACACTTTCCACAATGTAACCCAGTGTTACCCCAAGTAAACTTACACTCCCCACTATACAACCCCGACTAATGTTTACACTTTCTATGTGTGTTGAGCAGTAGGCTCTGTAAATTCACTGGACGATAAAGAAACTTTATCTTTTATCTTATCTGTATAACTTGCTACCACCCGACTGAAGTTACACTCCCTTCAGTTCCATGTCACTTGAGGACGATTCAATATGTCGGAGACCAGCCTACCGGCTTGTCAAAGATCACATGCATACATTAACTTCATACATCAT
This sequence comes from Takakia lepidozioides, assembly GCA_030704615.1. Classification (NCBI taxonomy): domain Eukaryota; kingdom Viridiplantae; phylum Streptophyta; class Takakiopsida; order Takakiales; family Takakiaceae; genus Takakia; species Takakia lepidozioides. The sequence continues at coordinate 24,434,569 of CM060731.1, forward strand.
TTTCAAGATTCTCCGTTTTATGTGTTGTTTTGTTTTTCTGTAATAATAGTTATTTTGGGTGTATTGACGATGTTGATATACATTTCAATTGTAACATAAATTTGTTTGATTTTATTGATGTGTAATTATAATATACCAATATATCTACATTTTTTAACTGTCCAAATTATGGACTATTGACAAAAATTCAATCTTAAGAGTTTTCATATTTCATTAGCTATTACCATTATCATATTTACTAGGGTAGCTTGTGCCATTGGCCCAAGTGTCCTGGGTCATGTCAGCCCAAGTGCAATCTCCTATGCATTCAAGTGCGTCTCCTATGTCTAGGCCCAAGTATGACCTCCATATATATATATATGACGCAGCTGAAGCCAGCGTAAATAAGAGCCTCTTCCCCGTGTGGGTACTCCCTTTCGGGGGTGGGCTCTATGTATGACCTCCAGGGTAGCCTGTGCGGTTGGCCCAAGTGTCCAATGTCATCTAAGTCCAAGTGCATCAATATATGAAGCAAACCATATCTAATCATTTTTTTTCACAAAGCCTACGACCAGATTTGAACCGAAGACCTTTCCCTTGATATCTCTCATGTGGAGGCTCCCACCATTGTCCAAGGAATGCCTACTTTGCTATTTTTCGTGAATTTCCAGCAACCCAAAGTACTTGGAATTCCACATCTCCCTCATCGCTTGTCCAAAAATCATGAGACCAAGCTCGTGCACCCCTCCTCATCGAGGGCTTTCCAATGGCACCAAGCACCCGCGATGGGCCCTGCGGTTTGGGAGATCTCAACGACGCTACAAAACAAAACAAAACAAACATCTCACTTCATAGATTGATAGGGTAGCCTCTGCCGTTGGCCCAAATGTCCAGTGTCATGTATGTCCAAGTGCAACCCTATGTATCAAAGTTCGTCTCCTATGTCGAGGCCCAAATGCAACCTCTAAGGTAGCCTGTGCCGTTGGCCCAAGGGTCCAGTGTCATCTAAGTCCAAGTGCAATCCCATGTGTATCTAGAGACCCTCCTGTTTGGGAGATCTAGGCCTAGGGTAGCCTGCGCCATTGGCCCATGTGTTAAGAATTGAAATCTAAGTCCAAGTGCAATCCCCTATGTACTCAAGTAGCGTCTCATATGTCAAGGTCCATTTGTGAAGAATTGAAATCTAAGCCCAAGTGCAATTGCTTATGTATCCAAGTGGGTCTTTATGTCGAGGCCCAAGTGCGACCTCTAGTGTAGCCTATGCCGTTGGCCCATGTGTGAAGAATTGAAATCTAAGCCAAGTGCAATCTTTCTATTCATGTATCCAAGTGCATCTCCCATGTAAAGGCCCAAGTGTCTAGTGTCATCTAAGTCCAAGTGCAATCCCATATCTAATCATTTTTTTTTCTAGGGTAGCCTGTGTCGTTGGCCCAAGTGTCCACTGTCATCTAAGTCCAAGTGCATCAAAGTGCGTCTCCTATGTGGAGGCCCAAATGCAACCTCTAGGGCTTTTGCCGTTGGCCCAAGTGTCCAATGTCATCTAAGTAAGTTTTTTTCCACAAAGCCTATGACCAGATTTGAACCGGAGACCTATCCCTTGATATCTCTCCCGTCGAGGCTCCAACCATTGTCCCAAGAATGCCCACTTTGCCATTTTTGCTATCTTTTGTGAATTTCCAGCGACCAAAAGTACTTGGAATTCCACATCTCCCACACCGCACGTCCAAAAATCATGAGACCAAGCCCGTGCAACCCTCCTCGTCGAGGGCTTTCCAATGGGACCAAGCACCGAGGGCTGGGGCCTCGCGGTTTGGGACATCTCAACGTGATAAAACAAAACAAACGTCTCGATTCATATATTGATGCGTACTATCATAAAACACTAGGGTAGCATGTGCCGTTGGCCCAAGTGTCCAGGGTCATGTAAGCCCAAGTGCAATCTCCTATGCATTCAAATGTGTCTCTTATGTCTAGGCCCAAGTATGACCTCCAGGTACCCTGTGCTGTTGGCCCAAGTGTCCAGTGTCATCTAAGCCCAAGTGTAAGATATTCTATGTATCCCACTTCGTCTCCTATATCGAGGCCCAAGTGCAACCTCTAGTATACCCTATGCCGTTGGCCCATGTGTGAAAAATTGAAACCTAAAACCAAGTGCAATTTCCTATGTATCCAAGTGCGTCTCCTATATCGAGGCCCATCTAAGCCTAAATGCAATCTTCTATTCATGTATCCAAGTGCATTTCCCATGTAGAGGCCCAAGTGTCCAATGTCATTTAAAATCTCATATGTATCCAAGTACGTCGCCCATGTCAAAGGCCCCATTTATTCTTTTCCATGAATTTATTGAGTACTAATATATCAATGTATCTCCTGTTGAGGCTCCAATCGTTGTTCCAGGAAATCCCACTTTCAAGCTATTTTTGGGAATTTCCAGCGACCAAAAGCACTTGAAATTCCAAATCTGCCACATGATGGGCCAATCATAACTCCAGGAAAGCCCACTTTGCTAATTTTTTTCGAATTTCCAGCAAGCCAAAGCACTTGAAATTCCATATCTCCCACACCGCCGGTCCAAAAATCATGAGACCAAGCCGGTGCACCCCTCCTCATCGAGGGCTTTCCAACGGCACCAAGCACCGAGGTTGGGCCCCGCGGTTTGGGAGATCTCAACGACACTACATAACAAAACAAAACAAAACAAAACAAACGTCTCGCTTCATATATTGACTAGGGTAGCTTGTGCCGTTGGCCCAGTCATCATCTAAGTCCAAGTGCAATCCCCTATGTATCCAAGTGCGTCTCCTATATCGAGGCCCAAATGCGACCTCTAGGGCAGCCTGTGCCGTTGGCCCAAGTGTCCAGTGTCATCTAAGTCCAAGTGCAATCCCCTATGTATCAAAGTGTGTTTCGTATGTCGAGGCCCAAATGCAACCTCTAGGGTAGCCTTCGCCGTTGGCCCAAGTGTCCAATGTCATCTAAGCCCATCTGCAATCTCCTATGTATCCGAGTGTGTATCCTATGTCGAGGTCCAAGTCGACCTCTACGGTAGCATGTGCCGTTGGCCCAAGTGCCTAGTATCATCTAAGTCCAAGAGCATCAATATATGAAGCAAGCCATATCCAATCATGTTTTTTCCACAGAGCCTACGATCAGATTTGAACCGGAGACCTTTCCTTTGATACCTCCAAGTGTTATCCCCTATATCGGCCAACCGCTTCCCACAACCACACCAGGAAGCATACTAAAAAACACGAGCTATGAACTGAGGGGGACTTGAACCCCCTGATCTGCCCATTGTGCAGACAGGCCCCCCTCCCAAAAAAAAATCGCAGCAAGCATCACCCCAAGCCAAGAAACCTCCCTAGCAAGCTGCCATGTCCCTCTTCCCCTTCCCCAAACCCCCCAATGGTCAGCCCAAAACCGCCCCCCCAAATGCTTAGCCCAAAAACAAGCACCCAAAGCAACCCCCCCCCCCCCCAAACCCAAAATGAAACAACCAAAACCCCCACTCCTACCACCATTAGCCCCAAACACATCCCACGCCACCCTCAATCGCCAACACCCTGCCACACACCTAGCACATCCACACACGCACTCCACAGCCGCCAAGAGCACACCTGCCCGCCCACCAACAGCCTATTGAACACCCAATGCACAAACAGATCACCAACACAACAAGCCCAAAGAGAATCCAAGGTATGCAGCAGTCACCCCCTGCTCCTCAACAGCGGCACATGAGCTCCCAAAAAAATGAAACCAACCAATCCTACGCAACTCTCTCAGTCTATGCGTTTTGCATATCGTATCGTGAGTGCTACGATTGTCTACTTGTAATCGAGCTTTTTGCCCCGCCAGCTGCCACTTGATTGGGCCACGTGCCTGACGTTTCGCGCGTGCCGGGAGTCCGTCGCTGTCCGCACGGGCGGACATGCAACCCCCGCTGTCACCCGTTGCCGGCAAACGCGCACCCCCCGCCCAATCCTGCCTGCCACGTCTGCCAGTCAACCTGCTAGCGGGCCCAAAACCACAGGATTTTGGGTACCCCTCCAGATTCCAAAAAATCCTGACGGCGGGGGATTAGATTTTTTAGGGTGCGATCAACACAGAGGGCCGTAAATATTTATGGGCTACACTTTTTGTTCAGGAATCATTTTCATCCGACATGATCTGCGCATTTATCATCCAATCGAAATTGTCGCCTCGTCCTTGAGGGGTTAATGTACATTGGTTGGTGGGGTCCATGTATGCTTGGCAGATGTGACGTGCGGGAGGCAGATTTAAGGCGGGGCCTGTAGCAATTCTACCAAGCTAAGGCAACGGTGGAGCAATCTGCGCGGCCTTTTAATTAGGACCCCGCCACGCTAGATTGCTGTTTTTGGGTAGGTACCGTGTGACACCGTGGACACAACAAAGTGTTAATCATTTTAAAGAAACACTTCAAATCCATCATCCCCAAACAATGGAAAGTCAATTAACCCAAAATGCTCCTGATTCCATTTACTCCCTCCATGGGGAGTACATTCTGAATCTGAATATTTTGAACGCATGGTTATTAACGCAAAATACAATGGTTTATGGGGAGATTTTAGTCTGATTTTTTGGTTGTCTAATTTTCTTCAACGACCAACACATGTACGGTCACGTAGAAATGTCAAAGTTATGATAATATGTGGTTCTGAATTCCAACTTGAACCATTCCATTTAGCATTTGATGATATTAGTCCACGATTGCATTTCAAACCAATTATTTTATCACCACAAACACAAAAGATTACTCAATCACCAATCCAAAATTTTGAAAAAACAAAATCTTCACAAATCCAAACCTTCAAATTAAAAGCCACCAACTCTCAAACTCATATTCAAGGTTACAAAACGAACTTCTTGATTTTCTTGAACCAAATAAAAATTGTATTAAAATACATTTGTCAATCGAGCTAAAACAGCCCAAATCGTAAGAATCTCCCTCACTATTACCCAAGTAGTTTGTCATTTGCGATATATAGGAAAAAAAAAAAAAAGGCAATGATCTCTTTAAATCCTCAAATGCAAGGCTTGAATTGCCTGATGTTGTCACTTTGACCATAAAACCTCCCAAAATCTTTAATTCAACTAGGTTCAAATGGACAAATGGATATAATAATTACTTAAATGTTATTTTACAAAAAAATGAAAGTTTTTGAGGTTGCTTTATTATTTCATGAAAACAATAGACAACTCAATCTGTCACTAAAACAAGTTGAAAAATACGTCATATATATGCCTACACAACAGTGTTTTTCTTTCTGGCAAAAAATCGCCAGATTTCGACATGGAAACTCGGTCAGCTACTTGTATAAAGGAATTATGGGGGGTAAAATCCGAGATTTTTGCCGGGAGATAAATTTCAGGAGCCTAATCTTGCTGACGTGGACCAATGAAAATGTGACACCTGGAATATAGCCACTTTTCTAACTTTGTCACCTCGATATTCTCGCCACATGGGCACTGGGTGGAATCCACAAGTGACCCCGCCAGCGATTTTGGAAATATGAAAAACAAATCATTGCTACACAACAAAAGAAAGATACTAATGTTTATAATACTAATGATCACCAACAAACATGTATTTTTAAGTGGATGTCAGTAATGACATTAAATTGTTAAAAGTATCAAACAACCATAGTATTCTACTACCATGTGCTATAACTAATATGTTTTATAATGCAAATAAACATTTCAAACTAAATCCTGAACAAAACATATACTAAATTTTCACCTAAAAGTATTATAATACAAAAACATGACTAAGTACAATAAATATATTGAAACATGTTTCAATTCTATCAATATACGCAAGTATCCATGTCTTTGTCGTGAAAAACTTTGCTTTTGAAACAAATAAAAATGGCTATTTCGCAGTAAAATAGTTTCAAGACGATGAAAACCTTTTATACAAAGTTTCACAATTTATGTGTAACAATATTTGTATTACATCATTGCTATTTCAACTATTAATCTAGAGGAACGACTTGTAGCGCCACAATTAGCATTTGCTCAAATATCCCAATTACAAGGTTTTGGGCAGTACGCATTGCATGGAAGCATTATAAATGTAATAGTAAATATTGATCTTACTCAAACATTTTTACCACGATTACCACATGATGAAGCAACTGGACTCACTATTTATTTGAAACAAAAATTAGAATATAAATCACAGATAATGTTAGACCAAATCTAGTCATGCGAGCTTTATATGACATTTGTCAAGTACGATTATATAAAGAGGCAAACACCACAATCAAGACAATGGCCTGATATGTTTGAGATGGCTAATATAGTACAAAAAAATGAGCAATTCATTGAAGAAATGAGCCACTTATAATTAAAGTAAATGATATTTTTGAAAACATTACAGCAAATTTTCCATCAGATACACTTATCCAATCTACAACTTATACACTTATCCGCTAAATAGAACCTCTTTACGATTTTTGATAGAAGACCAAGATATCTTGTAAGCTTCTTGAATTGAATTCCCACTAAAAAACTTATCCTGGGAAAAAGAATACACTGCCAGTAGACTGTAATCGATCGGATGACTGGAATCGCACGCCTTCAACTGCTGCTCCTTGCAGGTACCCTAGTCGTATAAACTCCTGAGCGCTTTGGCTTCATGGACGTCGCAGACTCTTCCATTTACGGGCCATACCAGTAGCTGTGTCGACGTTTTCACCGTTTCTGTAACAAATGGTCATGATTCTGCACTGTCTACGTACAATTCGGCTCTCTTGGCTCAAAAACTCTCAAAAAACAATCCGCGCAATAATTTATGCACCTACAGGCAGCCATGTACAATTGTCCTTGCACTATCATTTTTCTCCCTGCTTGTTCACTCTTAAGCATCTGAGTTGTGAGTCTCTTAATTATTTCCATTTTCAGCTTCTCTATTTCTTTCACACCATCGCCGAAGTCTTTGATGGCATCTGCAATTGTAGAAGATCCTATATACAAACGCCTCTTCTTTTTCTCTGCATTCCCAGAGGGCTTTCTCTGCACACTATGGAACTTGCAAGCTTAGGTCCTTGGTGAATTAGCCGAAGCACACTGCTTAGGTGCAATATCCTCTTACCTTTATAAAAAACAAGAGTTTTGCATTCACTAGGAGATTCTAGGGATTTGTCCACAGTCTCCCACCGTTTCCCTAAGGTGCCAGAACTATTTGTACATGATTTGGAGGAGCTTGGTCTTCTTGCAAATGGTTTGGAGGAGCTTGAAGAGCTTACACATTATTTTGTACACCTTGATGAGAGGAAGAAAAAGACCCTTCAACTCCATCTAAAAAGTAATCCAAGAAAGAATTGGAAAGAGAGTCTTCCATGATGCTCTACTGTAGACAAAGCATACACTTAAGAAATTAAAACCCTAACAAGTATGTTACGGGGAATCACGTGGCAGGTCTTGTGCAGGTTGTTACAACAAGTGCAAGACGACCTAGCTACATTTTTTACTCTGTAAAACTGGTTTTATTGTGCTAGATGAAAATAAAAGTCATTTTACCTATGGCAAAGCGAATTTGTGGGGCGAAGTAATCTTGGTGTCACTTCCCCACGATCGCCCCCTTGACAAGGCGAATTCGCCACTTTCCTTGCTCATGTGCACGGCCCTTCTCTCCCATTGAACCTGGTTCCTGTTTGCTTCTTAGTTTTGCCTTGTTAGGGGGCGGAGTCTCCTGTAATAAAGCCTTTACAAGATTATTTTTCCTTGTTCCCTTCAATCAAATTCGGGCTTTGAAGAAAACATGGCGTACTAGGCCAACGGACTAGTGCAACAACAGTCCGAAGGGTTGAACCCAGGATCACCCTACTAAACTCTAGGGTTTTGCCATTCCGCTAAACCTCAGTGTGGGTTTAGTCTAAGGAACTGGCAGCCTATCACCATGTCACAGAGCATGCAACAGACAGCTGCAGTGTGGGAGATGAGTGACAGTGTATAAATCTTTGGGATGCGGCCAAATGGTGCAGACAGACAGATGGGTTTTGTAGATTTATGGGTTCTGGTGCAGTAGAATTGACTATGCTGTTTATGGGTACTCCCTCGTTTGCCTATCATCATGCCAGGTAGAGGAGGTATGACTCACCCATACTGTATGTGCTGACCTCCTCCAAGGGTTAACACAGGGTGGAGAGGGAGGTGCAGAGAGATGGCAGAGCAGATGGAGAAAGGGAAGGTGGTGGTAACGTATATATATCTGTTGATGTACATTGCACTTTCGAGTGGCCAGATCTTCTTCAACAAGGTGAGGTCGCTTTTGATTTTTCTTGTCGTAATCAGCAAGAGAGAGAGAGTATATCGCTGAATCAGATGCATACTGTGTCTCTGCTGCTCTTCTTTGACATGTGGGTAATTTTAATTTAGTCAATCACAGCTTTATCCTCGTAAAAAAAGATCAGATATGACCTGTGGAATGGAAACTCAATCACTCTCATAGTGTCGCTTTGTAGGGCTTCTGTCAATTTTGTCGTATACAAGAGACATCTCGTGGCCTAGAATGAGCTGCCAGATCACAATGGGGAGCTCTCCAATTGGCTTTCAAATCTGTTGCTCAATTTACTTATTCCGAGAAATAACTCTATCGAAACTCACCTGCAATGCTTTGTCAGCGATGGTTTGTTATGCCACAAGGTCACTCACATACTGTAACAATGAATGAGGAAAGGCCTACTCCAACCTGGAGAGATCATGACAGAAGAAAGTCTTGTCTTGAATCCTTGTGCAGTTCACAACCATTCAATTACGGAAGCCTGGTATGGGCCGTGACTAGGCTTTCCGTACAACAGGTTTGTGGTTTTAATTGTAGGAGTGTAACCACTTCTCATGCTACCCAATGGCAATCCACGAACTTGAGAAGACCGTTCTTCAGGTTCTGGCATCCTTTATGATCTACTTTCATACATCCACTCCATCACACGAGTGTTCAGCTTGCGACCAGAGGCATCCTTTATGATCTACTTCTGTTTCCTCACAAAGAGGCTCCAAGTCTCTGGTTCTTCCCTGCCTTCTCTTGATGTGCGGTCATCAGTCAACTGGTCACAACTTAATGCATTTCCTCTTTGTTTGATGTTGCTGTGGGGATTGTAGTGGGTGCTGTCTTCCAGGATGATCAACTTCCCATATCCCCTGGGCCTCACACTCATGCACATGGTGTTTTCCTCAGTTCTCTGTTTCCTGGTTGTCAGAGTTTTCAAGGTAAGTTGGAGGGAAAGTTGTGAGTGTTCTATGATGCAAAATGTCACCAACCCTCATGGTGAACAGTGTCTAGTCATTTTGGCTACTAGGTTTAGAAAGTTGTGCAACGTAGTGAGGCAATTGGAACAGAATGATATGCACCTTGCTTAGCAATATGATCTGAGTAATTGAAATTTGAAACGAGTGGCTACCGATGGGGTGCATTGTTCCCTTGGTTCTGTAACCACCAGGAATCAAGTTTGGGAACCTCCAGTGTCGAAGCATCTGGCCTCTCTGTTATGGGTTTTAATGTTTTGAGTTTTACCTCTGGATCATGGGAACATTATAGCTCTGGCTGAAACAGGATTGATTCTGGGTCTTTCTCAAAGTTCAGAATTGGCATATCCAGGATCTTTGCAGATCGCTTCCGTGTGATTATATTTTCACATTGTTGACTTTGTCATCAGTATGGGATGCTGTACAAGCCCTTATATTGGTTCTTTGGGCAAAGAGAGAGAGAGTTGACAGGGAAAAGTGGGGATGGTGCTGCTGAGTGGTGCAGCTGGTGAAGCTACAGCAGGGTATGACTCTTGAAATGTGAGACTTGCTGAACCTTTAGTCCTTTTGCTCGTCTTTTCCTGCATTCGTGGGCTTTGTGTTCTCTGTTACTTCAGGTTTGCAGCATTATGAGTTAGTCCCTTACACCAAATTAAATTTGTTTGTTTGTTCTAATTGGCACTGATCCTATATACTGTTACAAAATTGATGACTTCTGGTCTTTTGTTTTGTAAAGTGCATATAACGAGGGTTCTTGGTCTGGGGGTTTTGTCTCCAGCTATGTCTCATCCGTAATTCCTATTGGAGCGACATTTGCGATGACGTTATGGCTGGGGAACACAGCCTATCTCTACATCTCTGTTTCTTTTGCACAGATGTTGAAAGCCATTAGTAAGTAACCTCTTTCTCTCCCTATCACTGTTCAGAGCAACCCCAGAATCTCCTCGTGCAATTCAGGATGACTCGACCTCCTGAAAACTGAACAATGGGTGTGGATTTGGCAGTGCCTGTGGCAGTGTTTCTACTAGGAGCAGCATTTGGGCTGGAAGAGTTGAGCTGCCAAATGCTGGCTACTATGACAGTGATTAGTGTGGGGGTGGTTGTGGCCTCATATGGAGAAATCAATTTTGATTGGATAGGCGTGGTCTACCAGATGGGAGGAGTGGTGGGGGAGGCATTTCGCCTCATCTTCTTGGAGATTCTGCTAAAAAAAAAAGGCATCAAGTTGGATCCCATCAACATGATGTACTATGTCAGCCCATGCAGGTTTGTTTCACTCTGCAAAGCTTGTTGTTTGTCTTTTCTCTTTTGTTTTGCAGGTTCTGGAAGTAGTCATACTCATTTATTTCCTTTTATTGGAAGATATTTTTGTGTAAATGTCTGCATGATAGAGAGAGAAAGATAGAGGAACTGCGCAGTATGCATGAAAAGCCCAAGGAGCTGATGTAAAATATACAGAATTACACTGTAGCTAAATCATTGCAGGAAGACTGAGGACCTCTTGAAGGTAAGGTGCTAAGCTGGTCCTCAAAAAGAAATATTCTCCTTGACTATTCTCTACGCAGGCTGGCTATGACATACCCTTGACGGGTAGTCTTCGTGGTAGATCAACAATCTTAGAACTGGTCGTTGGGTTTCAACCCACTGAACCTGTCATAGTGTCCATGCATGACCCAAAGACTGTCTGGTCACATGAGAGATGGAGTACTCTCACAACGTGGACATCTGGACAGAGCAAAAGAGGGGAAGGGCAGGAGGAGATAGGACGATCGGAATGGTGGGTGCCACCATCTAAAAAAGCTTGCTTTAGTAGTGGGACGTGTTGAAATTAAGGTAATTACGTTCCAGAATGCATTTGACTATCGCATCAGTTTTACATACATTTACCCAAGACCCAGACCCATACATACTGAGCTACAATAGTTCAGTGATAGTTTTTAAAGAGAAAGATTGACTGTTTGAGATAATAATTTCCTGGAGCTGGTTGCAGTGTTTAAGCACCACAAGTATTTGAGATTTAACTTGTCATAGTACTGGCACAATTCGGACAATTATCCGGTTCAGAGAGGATAGAACAAGTGGAAGACGGAGCTTGAGAAAGTCCACTGGAAGTTCAAAGAGTTAATTTATAAAAACAAACTGATCTTGACCGCCCAGTGCCTCTGCCAAGGATGAGACGCTTCTGAAAAGAAAGTATCTCCCACTAATCTCATCAATACAGGGGACCAGACAAAATAAATGCTTTCTCCGGCATGTTGTTAATTGGACAAATCCTGTCATCGTGTATCAGATGCACCTTGATGGACATACGCAAATAGCACTTGTCTACCATGTTTATTGTAGTTATTATAAAAACATAGATTCTCAATATGTTCACATATATGAGGACCTCCATTTAAAGATTTAGGGAAGCTGGTTTTGGCCTGCATTTCTGATTGTCATTGCTTTGGTTTGCAGCGCTCTTTGCCTTTTCATACCATGGCTACTTCTGGAGAGGCCAAAAATGGACACAAGCCTGGGGTGGCACTTTCATCCGTTCATCATGTCCCTCAATGCTCTCTGCACATTTGCCTTGAATGTTTCAGTGTTTTTGGTGATTAGCCGCACGAGTGCGCTCACTATCCGAGTTGCTGGGGTGGTCAAGGACTGGGTGGTCGTCCTGGTGTCTGCATGCATTTTTGCCGATACAAAGCTCTCGATCATCAATATTCTCGGTTATATTGTTGGTAGATCAATCGTTCCCCTCATTTGCAATGAATAGAAGCTCTAGTGATAAGTTGTGTGCTGTTTGGAATAGATTGGGACTAAGTAGGCTGCATCATTGGTACATTTCACAAGATATTTTCTTGCACCATTAAGCTAAGGATACTTCACAACTGGATTTCACCTTTACAGTCCTTGCGGCCATGTAGTCACAACCTGCACTTGAGAAGAGGACATTTAAATACTGTACTGAAGCTCACAGCTAGTTGATTCTACATCCTTAGGTGCCCTAGACTCAATAGGCAGCTGACTTCGTGTTCATTGCCTTTGTTGGTGAGGGGGCAGCCATAGTGGGGGTCTACATGTACAACATGCACAAGCTGAAAGCTGCAGGTGGGTTAACAACTAGTGGCTCTTCCACTAAGCTTGAAGAAAGTCTTCTAGGGATGAAGCAACCATCATACAAGCAGAAGGTAATCTCTCCCGCTCCACGCATGTTGGATAGACTAAAGCTTGTGTTTTACCCCCATCGTTATGCTCCGTAGTCATCTGTGAGCAGCTGATAATGCTGGATGGCAAGGACCTCCCTTTATGGAGATCCATTCACTTCACTGGGTATGTTGTGGAGACCATGCTTGTTAGCCTGACTTACGTTATTTGATGCCCTCATTTTCTCATTGAACCAGCTCCTCAATTGTAGAGTTGTTTGCATTTAATCACTCGATGAATTGAAGTTTTAGGAACATAACACTGTTCTAAGTGAGGGTTCTTTACATATTTTTATTCATGTCATTTTGTCTTGCTCTTGGGTGGGTAGTGCTTTGTGCAGCAGTGTTGGTTGCTAATGTGAAATCAGAGAGGTTGGAAACACTTGCAGGAATTACATTGAAACGTTGTGTATTCCTCCTGGAAGGCCTTGTACTTTAGTTTTTCGTTTTTCATGTCATAAAGACCACACTGATATACTTGCCCACAGGACTGTTGATGCCAGTGTCCAAACGGTCTCATCTTGTGTTCGGTGCAGCAAAGCGGTGGCATGGAGTTGGACACGGAGAAAACATGGGAACTCAAGGAGGTTGACTTGCGTCACTAGCTCAACTTCATTGGGATTCTCTGTCAATATGTCGCTTCGACTGTTACGACGGCGGGCCAGCAATGCTCTCCCTCAAAATTTCCATATACACCATGCAATCACATGAATACAGACCATTTACACCAGGCTGCACCCTCTAGCTAGAGCACAGAGAAGAGGATGCCTTGAAAGGGATCGATAGAGTTGGAGTTCTTTGTAAGAGGCCATTCTTTCATTAATTGTACCATGAAAACACAGGAAGACGTACAGAGATTAACAGCCAACTGAGATATGCTTACTTCAGCAAACATTGACATCGATACTAATACTTTCAGAGGTCTGATTTGACAATTCAAGTCTCTCAGGTTACAGCTGAACTCCAATCACAACGACATCGCACTTAATGAGGATTATTACCTTCAACTGTTACAAGTGGTTCCTTACATTAGAATAGAACTGGCAACAAAGTCTTCTTCAGTATCTGTATGACATGCACCCAGAAATCGATCCCATGGAAAGAGTTCCGAAACCTGTGACTTCTGTTCATTGCCTACTGGGAAGATCAGCAAAAGAGAAACTAAGTTAAGGGAGGTAACCTGACCGTTGTTGGATGTTGAGCTTTATACAGCATAGGCAAGGCAGCCTTTGCACATGCTGACAATGAAGTGAAAGCCCAACTGAGTGATGTTCATCCACCCAAGTGCATTTCTCATGTATGCATCACAATCTTTCCGATCCTGCGAAGGTTACTCGACATGCTGTCACTCAATCTAACGGATTCATGGCGGATGCAAATGCTGCAAGAATAATCACTACCATACGAGTATATAGACAGGGTACAAGTTTCATGACGCTACTTCATCATCAGCATGGGGAAGCTGAGGCATTTGAGGTTTGAGGGGACTTGGCATCCTCGAAAGAGATGGAGTGGATAGGAGGGGAGGACACTCCATCGGGGACTGCCTGGTAGCAATCCGATTGCTTTGGGAAACCCATTCGAGATTTCTCCTTCTCTTGGTTGTGTAAGAATTTGGTGGTTCTGTCAAAGGGGCCCTGTCACCCATCTGTCCACAGATCCAGAGCTCATTGGTGTGCATCAGCCAGTACCTAGTTAGATGCAAGTGTGTTCTTTGGGTGATATGGCTATGGCTGCGGCCATGTGTGTCGGGGCACTACCTAGGCCTTGCTCGTTGCCCCGGTTTAGGAGAATTGCACAGCCAGCATGTGTAGGAGTGCAATGCAGTGTAGGGACCAGTGTGGAAAAGGGACAGGTGGAAGCATTATGGTCCTGGCTGCAGGCCAAGGGTGCGGTGGGGGAGGCAGTGCGGCCTGCATTGGTGGCAGAGGGTCTGGGATTGGTAGCACAGCGAGAGGTGACGCAGGGAGAAGAGGTGGTGAGCGTGCCAGAGGCCCTCTGGATGAATTTAGCTGCCGCTCAAGCTTCACCTATAGGTCCCTTCTGCCAGGGCTTGAAGCCTTGGATGGCGATTGCTTTATTTATATTGTACGAGAAATCGCAATCGGTTTCCAGCTGGCGCCCCTACCTCGACAATCTTCCCCAAATTCTGGATTCCCCTCTTTTCTGGTCAGGAGTTCTTGTCTCTGCTCTCGTGGGGTGGACATATGATTTGTGGTGTGGTGTTCTTTATTGATACTGATGCTGGACTGCAGCAGAGTGAATGCCCGGGCAATGCCAATTGATTGAGGTGTGTCTGTTGGGGGCCTTTGGTGCTAGCAGAATTCATGGGAATGTGAAGGTGGTGGTATTGATGCCACCTCAATATTTTGGAACAGCTTTGCAGTTTGGTAAATACGAGAGATACTTGATAAGTTGGTGTGAGATGGTTGGCAGGTCAGAGGAGGAGTTATTGGAGCTTCAAGGTGGAAACATGTTGCCATCCACTTGACTTAATTTTCAGCTTTTACCAGAAGCTGTATTGTCTCTTTGCTCGCACAGGACGTTTCCGTTTGATGGCTTGTTTATTGTATGCAAGTGGAATGTCCCGAATTGATCAGGATTTTCGTCTTAAGTCATGATATGGCTAGTAGCTCCGACTCTTGTGATACTCTACCTTGTACCTGCTGCTTTCCTTATCCACAACCACCCTAGGAACCTGGTGGACAGACTTATCCAAGCCTCTGGCTGCAGGTTGTTTATGTTACAGTTTTTACCCACAAGCTGAACAAATATATGTCGGTTTGATCATTAGAGTGGTTGATAAGATCCACAGATCCATTCACATTGTGCTTGAAGCTTTTCACATCCCGAGTGTCAGTAGTAATCCTCAGTAGTCCGTGTGTCTGTATGGGGGCAGCGGCAGCGAATAGGAAAGGGGGCTGAAGCACCCTTGAATGCCGAAGGCACTCAAAGGAGGCGGAGGCGTTCATTAGGTGGAGCCCCGCAAACCGTCTGGCGGTTGGGGGGCTCCACGAGGGGTGGTGGTAGCTTAGGGCCTTTGAATGCCGTATTTGTTAAGACCTTATACAATTACAATTGTTTCCAGCACAATGACAGAATGTGTTTTGGATGGGAAGCAGGAACACAGTTGCTAGGTTCTGTTGTCGGATACAAAGACTACGTGGAGAGTGAATTCAACAGTCTACTTGAGGATGTGATCAGACCTAATCCTCAAGTTTTTCATCCTGACATATTTACCATGGAAGCCTTTCTCTGGGCATTTGGTATCCTTCGTTCCCGCACATTCGCTCCTCTAACTGGTGATGACTTGGCACTAGTCCCACTGGCAGACCTGGTAATTCCTTCAATCTTCATGAGCTGACTTGTTGCACAAATTGTCTAGGTGAGATGTTGCTTGTGAAAGGCTTTGTTTGCATATGTGATCCCTGTAGTAAGACAGACGCTGCTATATGTTGGCGTAGTAATCGTGAAACCTGGAATAAGTGGAATGGCAGGTGAATCATGGACCAGGAGTGATGGAGGATACTCCAAGTTGGGCAAAGAAGAATTCTGGTTTGTTTTGGAATGCCAACAAAAAAGGACAGACAGTGGTAGTGCGGGCTCCCATCAACTTCCATGCTGGGGAGCAGGTCTGCTAATATTTGGTGATGCAAGGAACTAGCTTGGCTCATTTGTTTACGTCTTATGTCTCATGCATGTCTTGTCCCTGCAATTTTGCCTATTTCATTGGTTTGGTGGACTCATTGCCCTACATTTTCCTCTGCAACGCTGCATTTCGATTGCAGGACAGACACATCCAGCTGATGAGGCCCTCTGTTATGGGGCCAAAACCTTTGGCCTTTGTAATGCCTTGCTTAGACTTTACCTCGAGTCGTTTTTTTGCACTAGGTGCAAGGACGTATATTTGGCTTGATCATCTCCTAATAAAGATGCACCTTCACTTTGATTTAAGGGAAGTCCGTAGCTGAATAAACCACCAATGTTTCTGAGTTCAGGAGCTTGACAACTAAGAATGATCGCAGGTGTACATGCAATATGGGAAAAGCAAGAGCAATGCAGAGCTGGCTTTGGATTATGGGTTTGTTGAGAGTGACCTAGAGGCATTCACCATGGAAAGCAGTGGTAGAGAGGCTCTAGCCCTTACCCTGGAAATTTGTGAAGGGGATCGCTATTTGGACGACAAGCTGGACATTGCAGAGCTGAATGGATTGGAGCGCAGCGTTCAGTTTGATCTGCAGCGGGGTCAGGGTCCACCTGACACGATGCTGACCTTCCTGAGGCTCACAGCTCTCACTGGACCAGATGCTTTTCTCTTGGAGGTGTGCTTCATTGCCAACCTCCAACTACTTTGTGCATCAGTAATTACTGACATATAATCTGTATTGACAACAAGGTAGTATTCGGTTTAGAGCAGCTGGAAGCTACCTTGGAATGTGACTGGTTGTTGTTACTAGTCATTAGAAACGGTATCTTGCAGAGTTCATTGGAGTTTTCTCTGCACATACAGGGATGTACTTCACCGAGTTTAAGAGGGTAACAGGTGAAGAATTTTTGGTTTGGATCTGCTGGGGTGTGTGTGTGTGTGTGGCGCGCGGAATAGCGGGTTGCCAGGCACTATTCAGGAATGCTGTTTGGAGTCATCTGACCTTGCCAGTGAGTCGAGATAACGAAGAGGGAGTATGCGTGGCAATGCTGGATGGTTGTCAGGCTGCACTAGCAGGCTATCATACCACTGCAGAAGAGGTTGATCAATCAATCTCCCTCACTTTGTGCTTGCCTATCCTCTTTTCAATGCTGCAGCTATAGCAAGTAGTATGCTTGCTTGAAGTGAAGTCAAGTGTGGTATATAGCCCTTTTGCATGCAGATTTACAAACAGTTTATACTTTTACAAATGGGAGCTTGATTTGTTAGATCTGCGGCCATTAGGAGTTTACGGTTACATGGTAGTTGCTCTTCTGGTACTATAGGGCAGATTCATGAAATGATGAAGATGTGTGTGGCTGGGGTGACAGGACACGCAACTTCTGGAGGGTGGAGGACTAAGTAGAAGGAGGGAGATAGCAGTGGTTGTAAGACTTGGAGAGAAGCGAGTGCTCCAGGAGTTACAGACATGGTTTGAGGAACGTATGGCTGGGTTGGATGCATTGGAGTACTATGCTGAGCGCAGGCTGAAGGATCTGGGCCTCCTTGATGATACGGGCTTCATGACTCCCTGGGTACCCTTTCTTCCTACTGCTTCAATTATGTTGGGTCAACAGTGTTTAATTTGACACTTTCTATTGATCCCCTGCACAACATGTGTTTTGACCATTTGTTTGACTGCAATTTTCTAGGTTTCATATTTTGGCCTGATAGATGGATATTGTGGGACACTCAGGTTTTTAACGAGTAGGCAGCAATATTGTGGAAGGTGTGGCATACTAGTGGTCCAGTGCATGAAGTGCGATGTGGAGGGCGACACAACTGATGATTTCGCATCTTACTCTATGTTTTCATCTTATGATGCTTTTATCTTCCATCACTATAGCTCAATTGAAAGTTGGCTGCGTTGGAGTGGATTTTTCAAACTAGATGTCAGATGTATGTTCAAATAGTCATGCGACTCACAACAACAGTTGTGAATCGTCACACTATTCTATTGCAATCCACAGTTGATATCTAGAAGAAATGGTGAGAGTTTAGAGTTACACAGATGGAGTTTCTCAGGTAATAGTCACTGTACTCCCTCGCAGAGAATTTTAAAAAAAATCTTTCTTATGGTTTCCCAATTGATATGAGAATTTTGTTATATAGACTTCATCTGAAACTGCTGATACTCCCAAACATGGTGAGGACAGAATTGTACCATGCCTGCCTTGGAACAGTTGTGACTGAAAAGCCTACAGACCACTTCCGGAATCCTTTTGAATGTCCAACTTTAGTCTGCCTGATGACACATTCCTAATGATGTCAAACGTACAGTAAGCATGGCACAAAGTCTCCCTGGACTCTTCTACCCTTTGCGAAAAGGATTTTCAAGACAATCTCATCCAACTGCACCAGATCCAACTTAACACAACTCAACACTGGAATAGATGATTTGGACTCGCCTCAGCAAAGCATGATGCCAGCTTGGTGCAGCAGCATATCTAAACTACTATATATGAAAAGAGCTGGTTGGGTTGCGATCTATGGATCACAAACATAGTAACGACTAGATTCCTGAGAGCTGAATCGCGGTTCACTTCTCAACATAGAAACTCGCTGTAAAGCTTTATAGAAGCTGCAAATGAGGTGGCTGTACAAGAGTTAAGAGTACAAGAACGAGAAATACAAACCCCCTAAAGAAAGGGAAATGTGAGGAAGACAAAGGAATCCAAACCGATGTAGCATTAGCTACTACCTGAAGTAAATCAGACGAAGAAAGAAGGTGGGTCTAGGTTTCAAAATGTGAGTGAGGCGTTCATACCTCCAAACTGCGTTGACAAACTTCAATGATAGAGTCACAGTTTGAGCAATGTTGCAGTTTGCTGAAAATAATTTTGCTAGCTATGTAAAATATGTGCGTGATGAGAGTACCGTCAGCTTACAAGAGGATAGCGCGCGGAGGCCTTCTTGAACTGCCATTGACATCCGATCTACACTCGAGGAATTGCCCTGTAATGCAAATTATGGGCACAGATCTACGATGTACTTTGGAGCGCATAATTAGATCCTCATGAAGCAAATTCATATGTACACTCACAAAACTAATTGATCATAAGAGATGAATGTTGAGTAGCCAGATCTTTGTGCAGTGCATTGGCCGTAGCTGAATCATGTTGAACCATGTTCTCAAGTACTCGTGAAGGGTTAAGAGTGTTATCTTCTGCTCTTTCTGCAGGGCTGGCCTCACTGCGCGACCAGCCTGCCTGTAGCCTGCGAGAGGGGAATTCGCTCCAATTTGTAAGTGTGACGGCAGGGGTAGTGAAGACGCAGTTGCCTCACATGTGAGAACACGCTCTGGTTATACAAGTTGGGTGGAAGTGATTTTGATTCATGATTTTGTGTAACTTAAAGGGGGTTTCTATGGTGTAGGTGGATCGGATCGCATTTTCCACCCCACTTCATTGAGCAAATCTTGATAGAAGCAGACTGATGAGCACTATCGTTGTATCATGGAAGGTGTTGAGATGAAGGCATACTCAAGGTAGTGATTCGCTTAGTGATTTGTTGTTTTCAGATTTCTGACAGCACGTCTTTCTATGATGCCTTTTGCAATCTTCCGAACTGTACTTTTCATTGTTCATTGGCCCCAAGTGGAAGAAGGCAATACCCATGCTGCTACCTCACTAGGCTGCTACCCTAGCGAGGGGTTACAGCATGCTACTACATCCACAGTAGCAGCTACTGGCCTGCTAGCTAACCGGCAGGTGCGGCCGGGGCCTAAGAACACTCTCCCCACTCCACAAACCTTGTCTCCTGATTGCTAAGTAGAACACTTATGTGCAGAGGAGCTGCTTTGGACACACACACTTGAACGTCAATAACACACAAAAAAGACAAGAAAGTTGGTGTGTTGAGGTAAGAGGGAGAGAGAGAGATAAGAGAATCGCGCGCGTGTTGCAAGTTCCTCGGGAGCGCTGCTGCATTTCGATGACAGAGCAAAAAAAAATTGGTGCAAATCCGCGTGCGAGAGATTTCTGTTTGTGAAGTGGGAGAGTGAGCGAGTTTGTATCGAGAAAGTTTGGTGGGCCTCACTCACTGTCCTGTTTCCTCCCGAAAGAGGGAGAGATAAGAGGGACAGAGCGGCGTGGGGGGATTGCATCTGATTCGGTGGTGTCGGTGGTGAGTGGAACAAGCAGTTACACGCAGCATCATGTCTACTGCCTCCGTCTCAACAACGTTTGCTGCAGGACCTAAGACTGGCTGCCGCGCTATCGCAGGAGCTCCCAGTAGTTGTTACAAGTCAAGACTGTGGCTCAAGAGGCAGGTGGCATACCCCTCGGTGGCACAAAGATTTGTAGGCAATCAATCAAAGACAAAGAGGGTGTGTGTCTTTGCTTCGTCTCAACCTGAAAGACAAAGCGGTGGGGGTTTAGCAGTTCTTTTGGAATTTGAAGGAGTGCTATCTGATGTGCATCGGTTTGGCCATCGTCATAGCTTCAACGCAGCCTTTCGGGAGTTGGGGCTTGATTGTGCAAATTGGACAGAACCCGTGTATGTGGACCTCTTGAGGCGCGCGGGTGGTGTTGAAGGCACAATGCTGTCAGCATTCTTTGACCGAATAGGGTGGCCCTCCTCTTTGCCTAGCAATGAGAAGGATGCATTTGTCCGCAATTTGCTGGACGCCAAACACCGTGCATTGGAGAAGTTGGCAGCATCGGGCAGCCTCCCAC
The DNA here is from genome assembly GCA_030704615.1 of Takakia lepidozioides. Taxonomy (NCBI): domain Eukaryota; kingdom Viridiplantae; phylum Streptophyta; class Takakiopsida; order Takakiales; family Takakiaceae; genus Takakia; species Takakia lepidozioides. The sequence goes on from CM060731.1 coordinate 24,455,367, forward strand.
TGCGGCCTGGCATTCAAGAATTCATTGATGAGGTGAAGGAGGCCCAAGTTCCGGTCCTTGTTATAGCTGCCTACAACAAGAGTGGGGAGCAGGTCGTTCGGTCATTGGTTGCGAGGTTGGGGACAGAGCGGTCGAGCTACATCAAAATAGTGGGAGAGGCTGAAGTGGAAAGCAGCGCTTATGGGCAAGTTATGCTTGGTGGCGGAGTTGTTGCTGGTCTTGATGAGCAGCTTTCTATTGCGGCTACTAGAGCTGTTGCAGCGGAGAAGCAGCGAGTTGCTGAAGAAGTGGCGTCTATCCTGGAGGTCAGTGTTGAGATCGATACGAGTTTTACTCAATCATCAAGGAAGTCAATTGCAGCGCTACGGGCAGGATCAGAGATGGCAGGAATAAGAATGGACTGCTGCATGTTACTGGCAGGGGGGCAGACCGGGGTGCAGGCAGCTTTTCGCATTGGTATGCCATGTGTAGTGGTGCGCAGCAGTGTGACGGCAAGGGCGGAGTTTCCTTCGGCCAGAGCAGCACTGGACAATTTTGGAGCTGGTGCTATCACTCTCTCCCGGCTACAGAAATTCATATAGGAATTCTAAGTTCTTAGGGTATCTCATGATCTTAGGACCATGATCTTAGGACCAACTTACAAGGGAGCTGTACTTGATGTAGAAATGCCAAGCAGACATACTTTTATGCTACGAGGTGATGATGTTTCATCTATTGCCTCTTGCAAGTTTACTTGTGGGTATGTCCGAGGCCGTATTTTGTTAGATATGGTTCAAGCACTCACGTTTTAGTTGGGGCAACGGCTGCTAAGCACATGACCCTTTTTGGAGTGCGCACAATCTCTCGCATGTAATATGTATGATGCTCTGTTTGGGTTGGTCTTTCTCAACCACAAGCTCTTTTCTAGAGAGGGAGAGAGCACATTTGACTGCGTCTTTGTCAGTACTTTCTCTAAGCAGTGTGTTGTGCCATAAGTATGGGCATATGTAAGTCTACTAGACGGATGAAATGCAACCACGACATGACGACGACGCCATGCGTGGTTCTGATGGGATATCAGTTTGGTCTGCTGGACTGTTGGTCTGTAGGGATACCAGTATGGTGTGGCGCGAGTCTATTCTTCAGTGGACTATTGGGCCGTCACTGCCTGCCAAATTTCGAAGTATCTTATCTCGTCAATCTGTTGAACCGTCGGTCAGCTGGAAGTCCGTCTCTTCGGATATGAGTCCATTTAACTACTATTTTTTAATTATCTGCATTGATGTGAGTCTACTGAGCCGTCGGACTACAACAACGCAATGGCATGAGCGCGAGAGCGCGCTCACGTAGGAGTGACGTGGCGTGAGCCTGCACCCACGCTGACGTGGCGTGAGCGTCATGTCAGCATGCTGATGTGGCGGCAAATGATGACGTGGCACTATCCATCATCTGCCACGTCAGCATTAACATGCGCCGCCTATAACCGAGGATGGTCCTATGACCGTGGAATTAATGCAGGGAATCTTGCCTAAATAGAATCAAGGCTACCATGAGGCCTACAATTGTAGCATCCAACATTGTGCAATTACAAATGCTTGTTTCACTTTTACAATTACGAGGACGAGAAAATATCCTCACAAAGTGTGCGTCATAGAGGCTGCCACGGGAAGACCTTCCTCCCTCCTCAAATAACAATGAGAGTTAGGATCATCTTCAAAAGATGATTGTAGTGCATCGCGACAGCAAGACATATAGACTTCGAACGGTGCAATGACAAATGTGCTTCTAAAAGTTGTCACTCAGAGCTCACTCAGTATAGTTGGAGGCCATATCATTGCACCGCCGACGAATTGATGTGAATTACACATTTCAAATCATGGTCGTCCACATACCACATTGCATAGTTGATGCTACCCATGTGTTGTATCCCGCTGCAATAGAGTATCGACCTCGTTGAAACTCATAGTGGCCTGGTGAATGAAGTTGTCACGTTTGGGATCGCAAACCATCATCTTCAAAAATATGAAATACAAATGTTTGCAGGGTATGAATTTACCTCTCTTGCCCAAACTGGTTGATAGCATATTCACAAAATCAGGACATGTGCAATTGGGGAAATTGGAAACCGTGATGTCGTAGGTCCTATCATGAACAACAGATATGGAAGTGATGATTGTGAATACCCGACCATAACCTGGATCGGGCACTTCCGTGGTGCTTCCAACACGAGCTTGGAGCATTCTTGCGGACTCCACTTTGCCAAAGTATTCAGCAGTTGGAGGGAAACGCCGAACGAGCTTTCCATCTCGTTTGGTTGGCCACAAGTCAGGATTTGTCAGGGGGACCCGGGAGGATGCAGAAGTAGTAGCACATGCATGGAGTTGGGGTTGTCTCGCAAGGGAAAAGTCTGCCTCCTCCAGCATTTCAATCTCCTGAAATCTGAGATGTGTTCCCACCTTCACGGGGCAAACGGTTGGAGGAGATGGCTTCATCACTACGGAAAGACGCACAGTTTCATGCACACATCTGGCACAATCATCTGCGTAGAACCAGAACTTGTGGTTCTTGGCTTCTGGTTGACCGTATGGACGCATCAAACCCGTGAAAGTCGGAGCAAAAGTTCGGGCACGACCTCTGGATATAGCTGAAGTGCACTTCTCAAAATTAGTTGCCCTGATCGCTGTACATTTCACACGAGACCCTGCACTTGTGCGTTCTATGTGCCAAACGTGGTCGGGGCATGCGGACTCAAGCACATCAAGGGGGTTGTTTCTCTCATGCACCATTTCAGTGGCATTGTTTGATGCTGGAGCTTGCCGTCGTGTTGGAGGTTCCTCCAGAATGGAGATTCCGGACATGGAGCTGTCATGCAGGGGAACACGAGGCTTCGAGAAGTTATCACGGTCTGCCCTGTGCGAATCGGAATCCGAACCAGGTGGAGTGTTCAATTTCCTCTTACAGGAGCCGAATCTCTCCTCCCCTTCAAGATGTGGAACTCTAGAAACAAGTGGCGTTCCATGGGCATATATGCTCACCGCCCATGCTATCTTGATTGGATCCCCAGATCTGTTTGCAGCACGCAACATCAACTCCGATTTGTCCGGACCCTTGCCACCAACCCCACCTCGCAAAAAATCACGGTATCGGGTTTGTTGTTGCAAGGCACGTATCAAATCATCTGTTGTTGCCTCATACAAATCCCGACCTCGTTTCCCAGACTGCTGCAACCATGCGTTGTGCACAGTTTCTGCCAAATTGCAAAATGACATGTCTGTCATTTCCTCAATGGACATGTTCTGCAAAGTGGAGAACCACACTTCAAAACAGTGAACAGGAAACAATATAAAGAAAGCGAGGAGACAATAAAATGGAAAGTAAATGTATGAATAAAGCAAGAAATATAAGCCTCGTACCACTGCCATGGCTGCTCCCCACTGTCTATACCGGAAGTGCCAAAACGCCAGCCAATCTTCCAATGCTCTCATACTCTCAAGTGATGCAGCTCCAGAAGAGAATCACCCGGCATAAATTGTCTGGAACAAGGTGTCTGCCTCCTTCATTGTTCTAGCATCTTTGTACTCTTTGCACAATTTACGGTGCTGAGTCTGCATCTCTGGTTTGATGTCCGACTTTGTATGTTTTTCCAGAGATTGTGTCCGATCCGAAGACAATACGAACAGCATTGAAATTTGCTTGAGCACTATCCGCCATAAAACCTACGAAATTTGGAGATGGCAGCCCATGACACGTATCAGGGAATCCACATGAGCTTCTGGGATTCAGTATCCTCGGATTGCATGTCACAAACTGCAATTGTCATAACTTGTTGGTACACTGGATCGTAGAAAAGCCATTGTCGTCCAATCCTTCACTCGTTTCACATGATCAAACATAAGAAAACAGTTCTGCAAGTCCCCAGTCTTCTGTATTCGCTTCACGAGGCTAACCCCACTGCCCTCCCCAACAGTCGACATTTTGAAAAGAAAAACTTTGATGGCACCTTGACCTGGGAATACACTGTCCTGGATGTAATCGTACTTGCTCACTTGTTTCAACTCCAAAATGTTGTCTATGTAGCCTCTAATACCAGAGCCCATTCTTAACGCATTGATCTGATGCCGAATGTTAGGTGAACTCAAAGTGGAGAAATGATCCATCCCATTCGCTTTGATTATGAACCCCAGACTGAAGAAAGTGTGTGCAATTCAAATTATCACACCTAAGGCGTCCATTGCAAACTGTTCCCCTGAAAACAAGCTTGTCATCATTCTGAATATTGGATGTTTTTGTTCTGCACCATGGGTGCCCGTCGTGTTTCTTGTCCATTCCATGCATCATGATTGTTACACCTCCAACTAGCAGAGGAGGAGGCAGTTCGAATAGGATATCGCCATCAAAAGTCTCTGGCAAGAACTTCACAAGCACCTGCTTCAAAGATTCCCAATCAATTCCTCGCAACTCACTTTTGAGTCCAGCCATTCCTCCCATCGTCCGTAGTTTTGGAATGACACTACAAATCTCTTCTTCATCAGCTTCTCCAACCACAGTAGGAAGGACTGGATTTGGAATTTCACTTATGTCATCATCGGACGAATCCGAAAGCTCAACGATTGGAGTGGAGGACGTCTGTTCTTTTTTCACCACCACCTCTCTCTTGTCTTCAACGACCGAAGCAGCAGTCTCGGGTGTCACATATGATCCAAGGGACTTTCGCCGAGGCTCTCCAAGTACTCTGTATTGACCAGGGCGCACTCTCCACTGGCTGACATGAGCGTCTCATCACGGTTTTGGAAAGAGTATTTCAACAACTTCCATTTCAAATCGTACACCTCTTTCTCCAAAAAGATGGAGCCATTCTGAAGCTAAAAACGGGTAGCCAAGACATGTTCCAGAACAATTGCAAATCCATTGTCAAGGACTTCCTGGGAGAACGGCACTGGTTTGTCGTCAGAGAAGAACTCCGCTTCAGAGAAAGCCATCTTCCTTCCTCGCGTACGTTGATACCTTGCTATCGTAGACCTTCAGTGTAAATCGGTTTACTGATGTCTCCAGAACACAGTTGAAGAATGAGCAGAGAATATGGCGGATGAAGCTCAGACGACGACTGTGCATATTCTGTTATTCCTTCCAGATATGCAGCCGTCCATTTTAATTACTTTTCTTGTGGGCCCAGTGGTCAGAGTATCCCTAGGAGCAATGTCGGCAGCTGTTAAACCGTTAATCAGAACCTCATCAATAAACACAATAACAAGCCGACTTCTTGGAAGCATGCCACAGGATCTGAGGGTGGGATTGCATATTAAGTAAATGCATCTTTATACTACTACCAATGATCATGCGCACCTGGAAAGTTCAAAATGTGAAACGAACGTGGGGTTGGCTAACAAGGATGAACGTGTATGATATCCCAAAATTTGTCATCAAACTCTCGTTCATTTACATATATTTGTCTAAGACTGTGCGCCAAGATTTCTGGGATTCGCTATTATTTTTAAATATTGAAACCGTTCTAATAAAGAACACGCCGTTTATTTTGGGCGACACACGTCAGACATCGATAACTTTATTGAATACGAACAGTTGTACACTAATTGTTGGCATGTGCACTAATAAGGGAATGACTATGTGTAACGGTCACGCGAGAGGGAATCTGATGCTTCTAAAGACAAGCAACAACGCACGCAATCCCGCAAGAAATCAGGAGTCACTTCATTTTTCTACTTTTCGCACTTAGAGGGAGAGTGGTAGTCAAGCTGGAGAGGGTTCCTTCTACAATACGAAAGAGAAGAAAGTCTCTTTATTTTACTTCCCTTAGAGAGAGACGCAGAGCAAGAGAGCAAATGACAAGGCGTCGTTTGTTGGAGAACACAGGGCCAAGGCAGTAGGTGAACGCGGAGACCGATTCACAAGAGCAGACCGAGACTGAGGCAGCGGCTGTGACACAGTCGGCGATAACAGTGCGTGTTGGAAACCAGCCTATGGATGCAGAGATGACTCGCAGGGAAACTGAAGGAGGTGGAAGTACGAGGAACGCTGAACCGGGAGAAGGTCCAGAAACCCTAGAGCAGACATAAATTCCAGCAGATGTGAGAGGGAAGAAGAAAGCTGCATAAGGGGATCCAATTTCAAAACCTAAGAAGGTGCCAGTAAGTTTTCTCTAACTTACATTTCATTGTTGAAGATCTGCGTAGAGATTGAGTGGAATGTCCCAGAAAGGGATTGTCGCTACCGACCATCACCATGAAACAACGGTGATTTGCTTTCTACTCCTCTGTTAAGGGTTTACCGCACAATGAGTGGGTGACTGACGGTACCGTCATTCACTGTTGTTCAGATCACACAGTCTGTCTGATTGCCTTTCAAGCAGTCCTTCATCTTCCCTTCTTTAGCAGGAACATGTGATTGAAGTCTACTGAATTGCGAGCGTCGTTAACGCCATTCGATTCTCCTCATGAGATTTATGTACCTATGTGTTTGAAGAGAGAGTGAGGGTCGGCATATTCAGTCATATTGTTTTGCAATGCATTTTCTTTGTTTGAGGTTGAACAGATAGAGAAGTGGAAAGGCGGTACCGCCCATCAAAGATTTGAAGACCATACTGTAGATTCAGGTAGAGTATCGATTGGAAAGTACTCTCGACATAGACAAGAAACAGTGAATGCTTGCGACGTTCATCACAATGGAGTCAATCTGAATAATCTGCACTTACTGTCCGCCTTAAATTATTTTGAATGTCGTTGCCGCCAATCACTTACACATATATGTCATTGCACAACACCGATCCGGCAGGTCCCACTCTTTTGTGATTGTCGTTAACGCCGTTCGCTCTTGCTCAAAACCTTTCTGTTCCTGTGTCCCTAGAATCATAGTGTTTTGTTTTGAATTCGGCAGGATCAGCTTTGCTTGTGTAGATGGTTCTGAATTTGTTTCACACCATTCATTGTGAGTTGAGACGAGACAGAGTGATGGTCGTTACCGCCGTTCACTATTTGCACATTACTCAGTCAGATTTGAATGGCATCGTGCAGAAAACGGTGAGGTCCAAGCCTACAGGATCAGAGGGGAAAGGATCTGGAGATGGGGACGAGTCTGGAAAAAGCTCAGAGAATAGCGATGAAGTAGATGAATCTGAAGTGCACTACCTTGACAAGGTGAAAGAACTCATGTCATTCCAGAAGGTAAACTCTCAGGAGGTTATAAGGGACATGCTCATATCTGGAGGGCGTCTAGACATCCCTCTATGCCGGATGATATCTATGCATGTTGTGTGTCCACCTCTTTCCCATGACATAACAAAATTGGAGAGTGATTTTGTGCATGGATACAGACTTGGTGCACAAGTTTTTTATGTGTCACTGACGGATATAAATGGGAAAAGCACATTAGTGTCTCCAGAGATCAGTGATACCTGGGATGAGTGCTGGAAAGATGTTAATGAGGAGTTCGAGCTGGGCCTCATGATGGGAAAGAACACCCAGCATTTCTGCAATCACATGTTCTACGTCTGGGACGACAACCACCGATTGCTGGCATGGATGGGATACATTCATAAACATCATGTGAAAGACAAAGACAAGCATGTTGATGTGGAGGCAATGGTTTTGAATCCTGGAAACGACATCGCTAGGCTTCTTACAGCTATGCACGACGTAAACAAGTAAGTCATCCTAGAGACTTCATTCCCTCTGTAGTGTCTTGCTCATCCCAAAAAAACAGTGTTAAGGAATGCAATGTTTCCAATGTTTTTGCAAATCAACAGAGAAATCGCATGTGACAACAAGCTTGGTCCACACACTATTCCGAATTCAGAGGATTGGTCTGATGAAGCTGGATGATTTTCGGACAATACTCCCCCCCAATATAATCAAGAAGTGCAAAACAGGAAGAGCTGCAGGCACTTGGTATTCTTTGACTCGAGAGGCGTTTCTGTAGTACATGTATGCGGTAAGCCCGAGTCTGTACTCAGTTTACTTTTCGAATACATGTTTGTAGTTCCTTCGGTGCTAATCACTATTTGAATCAATGCAGCAAGAACTGGCAGAGGCAGCTGAGAAGGGAAAATCCGAATATTACCGCACTACACCAGAGGAACTAAGGACATCAAAAGGTGTGGAAGCAGCAATAAAGAACGAGTTTGAAATGCGAAGAACCAAATTGATGTCCGCCTTCGGAAAGCAGCTTAGAATAGTAGATCCTGGACTTGGTTCTGAGTTCCTTCAGCAGATCAAATCTCACTATGACAAGCATGTGCATCCGGAGATGCAGCAGGAAAAATTGCACCGGCTGGCCATATCCATGGTCGAACCACAAACAAAAATAAGGTGGCTGGAGATATGGAACTCAGATCAGACAGTAAAAGACTTGAATCAGTTCCCAAATAGCACCATACAGCCTTGCACAAAGGTGGAAGGAATCAGTGATTTGGTGTTTGATAACTGGCTCCACAAGGCTACATTTTGGAGTCAGGTGTGTATTCAAATAAGCCGTTTTCTTTTCTTCAATTATGTGATGAGTATCTTATTTGCAATACTGATAAATATACAATTTGCAGCTCGAAAAGCGTGCCGTCATTGTGCTGGATCAGACTTTAAAGGACTTGAACATTTCGATTGTTTCCCCTCCCCAAATGTCATTGGAGGCATACATAAGGAAGTGAAGAGGTCTCACCTGGAGATACTGTTTTTTCCGGGAGTTCTCCAAAGATGGTAACATTTTACGGTCCAACGACTTTGACAGTCAGGTTGGAGGAGAGTGGGCCATGATGCGAGTTGTGTACAGGTGCAATATCATGGGGGCTGTTATTTCATGAGCCATGAGCCGTGAGCAGAGTCGTAAGTGTCGAAAAAAACATAAGCAGGACTATTTTCCGGAAATGAGTGTCCGCGGGAATAGGGTTTAGGGTGTCACGGTCATAGGGGGAGAAGGACCTCTCGATGAAGGAGGTTCGGCAATGTTTTTTAGAATTACATATTGAAAGGCAATGTTTCGTGAATGGTAGGGTGGTACTGATCTGTACAATGGGGGCCCATTTCAGCCTACCAGCCACTTGCAAAATCCACCCACACTCCCAATCCCAAACGAAATGAGGAATGACGCATTTTGGGAACGATGGATACAGAATAGAATAAAAAGAGGGCACAATGGGGTTTTTATTGATCCACATGAATTGCATTTGAAGCACGTCTACTGTGCTGATTGTGCAAACAAATCTTTAGCCCTGTGCCTTCAGAATACAAGTCACGTTGTCAATGGGACTTCGACTGCTCTCACAACTAGCTCATGAGTCTTCGGGCTCCTCCAGGTAAACTGGATTGCAGCCGTTGTACCGCCCCTGTTGATGTTCACCACAATGTCCTGCCCTTCAATCATACCACCATCGAATATGGAAAGCTTCACGTTTTCGCCGTCCACACCAATGCGAATGTCCCCATACAATGGAGAAGATGAGCGCACTCCTTCAGGAGTATAAGTCTCTCCGATGGAGTCACCCACGTCCACTGGCAGCAGTTCCACCGCAACAGCATAGCAGTGCGCATTCTTCTGCATGGGTGCCCGTCGTAGCTGGGAAAATCGGAATCAAGGATGCACAGGAGCCACAGACTCCTCAGACCAAGATCGTCACCCCGCTCGAAGGCGTACTGGCCTGGGAGATACTCAAAAGCGGACAATGTTTCCACATCCGAACCAGTATCTTCTGTGTAATCTGTGTACCAGATAACGATGTCTCCCGATGTGGCCGAATACATTGCATAATCGATGCCTCCATAAGGGCAGTCGTCCCGGTTCCGGAAGCACGGCATCCTTGCAAAGGAGGACCTGAGGACGTGTTTGATGCCGATGAAAATCACCTTGCGGCCAGCAACGAAGCCCTTACATTTTCGAAATGATGAGAAGCGGAAGAGCAGTGCGGGCTCCAATAATGGACCATCTGGGTCACAAGTACCCACCAATCATCGTGTAACGTGTTCAACAAGCCAGCGGTGGATGAACCGATACCTCTTTCTCATCCACGGGGTATAGTTTGAAATCTGCCACCGAAGTCCATCCCCCGGATGGAAATTCGGCGCCGCATTTACATCGAAGGGGGGATGGACTTCATCGTCTCGAGTGGCTATAGGCCCACCTGGCACTTACTGCCCATAGTTTGCATGGCAGGGAAGGAAACTGAATCGGCTACATCCATGGATGAGCCAATCTTCATCCCTGCAGGTTCCTATAGGGGGGAAATTTAAATGTGCCCTGGAGTATTTGTGACGAATTGCAGCGTTTGCTTGAATTTCTTCCAGCCACCGCGCTGCTACCTCCTCCATCCGGGAGCTGCTGTCATTGAGCGTACTGCGCTACTCTTTTTCAGGGATGCCGTGCCGCCGAAATCCTGCTGACTGCCCTTATCATGGCCACGATTATGCTAAGTTCAAACCAGAATCAGGAGACATCATTGTCTGGCTTTCAGTTTTCACAGATGCATCTGGAATCAAGCGGGAGTCTTTGCGCGCTATGGAGTATCTGGAGGGCTATTACCGCTTTGAGCGAGGTGAGGGCGAGGGTCAATGCGGTCCGTGGGTCCTGAAAATTGTTGACCTCGATATACCAAGGTGGAATGGGATGTCGGACAGATCACGCACGGCCGGAAATGCGGTGCCGCATTTCTTTGCCCTTTGTTCATGATTCTCAATCAGAACGGAAATGCGGTACAGCATTTCCGTTCCACCTTCACATACCGTGCTTGCTGGATGGAAATGCGTTACCGCATTTCCGTTCTGGAGAGTATGAAGGTCTCACCCGGGCGGAAATGCGGTGTCGCATTTCCGTTATGGAATGTCGAAAAGTGCGACACGGACGGAAATGCGGTGCCGCATTTCTTTTCCCTTTGTTCATGATTCTCAATCAGAACGGAAATGCGGTACCGCATTTCCGTTCTGGAGAGTGTAAAGGTTTCCCCCAGACGGAAACTCGGTGCCGCATTTCCGTCGCTCTGGTGCATGACCAAGACACAATACGGAAATGTGGCTCCGTATTTCCGTCCAGCAGCAATCAAAAGAATCACTCCGGACGGAAATCTGAAATCTCATTTCCGCATGCTGAACCTGAATGGGTTGCATTGTTCCGAAACAACCGAATTGCGGCCAGTCTTGATGAGCACAACTAGGTTGTCTGACCGTTTTAACTAACAGTCCTGGCACTTGTCAGTGCAAACGCTCCTGTCCGTATCGAGAATACTGCTGGATCCACCCTCAGGAGAAACTGTCAGGAGATGTTATTTCGTCGCCGATTCGGCCATCATTGTCTAACTTACTGGCTATGGAATCACACCTCCCACCTTCATGCATGTAGCTTGAAACTATACTTTCCACTTCAATGTGCGACTTCCAATCGTCGATGGACTCCGCATGGTGCCTGTGAGCCTTCGTTTGTCGCTATACTGAACCTCGCACTTGCCAACTTCGTGCGGTCTTCGATGGCTCCGAATTCCTACGCTATAGTTTGCTGTCCTCCGCAACTTGGGAGAGCCTGGATCCCAAACGAGGGAGGACTTTGCAGAGTGACTGAAACTTACCTTTGTTCTAAATTCAAGCTCAAACCGGGCACAGTTTACTTGGAAGAAGAAAGGAAGGATGTTCCTGGACAGGTTGACGAGACCATTGTCGTGCTAGGTAACGACGGAGGTTGCGGAATCGAATGGCACGTACCCCCATCAGACACCATCCTATACCGAGCCGTGGGAATGCCCATTCCCTTTCCGAATCAGTCGCTGCCCACACCATCCACAAAGGAGTCCGAAAACCGACAGGCGGCCACTGCCAACAGAGAGGTATGCAACGATAATCATTCCCGACCTGGACCATCAAGACCCTCCATAGCTTCTTGTGTGGACGTATTCGACATTTCCGACAATGAAGATGAGTGCATTGAGGTCCCCATGTCCTCCACACGGTCGTTCAAATCCGACATGGACGTCTCTGCAGGTGCTACGCAAGTACTCTCGAGCATAACTCCAACCCGGTCCATTGTGCAGCTCCTATGGCAACATCACCTCGATGGTTCTCGCTCCGAGCTGGCTGCTCTCGACTATGCCAAATTTCCGGTCAGGAAGGTAACGTATCTGCCTCCCAAAGTTGATGGCAATGTCATCTTCGAGTTTCCACCTGTCACTTCCTCAAACAAAGCCTCAGGGATGTTAACAGACATGGATCGAAAGCATGACGGACACCCCTAGTGTGTGACGAAGACCAGTAGCACGAAAATTGCTGATGGTGTTCGTGTACGATACGTCCTCTGTGCGGGGAAGCTGAGGTGCCTGAATCCCGCCCGCTTCCACTTTCTTTCGAAAGGAGGGTGGAGAAACGAGACGGATTGGACTGGCACAACGCATCATCCATTCATTGTCTCCAGCCAAGCTCCTGCGGGTACTTTCAAGTGCGCACATTGCAAAGAACCATCGACGTGCATGTCCATGTGCAGAGCCAAGCAATATTACGTTATCCATTTGCTCCCAGACTTGACTAGAGCTTGCATACACGTTGGGGTCCACTGCCACCCCTTGGCGAGAGGCAACATGCGTGAGACTGTGCAGGAAGCACACGACATCATAAAAGAGGAGGTGAAATTGAGCCCCGGAGCAAGACCAAAGCAGATTCAGCTGAAGGCAGCCCACAAGATTGCTCTTGGAAAAATCATGTCTGAAGATGGTTCAGACCGAGTGCCCTTGAACGAAAAGGAGATGCTTGACCTGTTGGAGTCCGTCTCGCACGTTTGCAGTCCGAATGTGCGGAATCACATCGTATCTTGCAAGCAAGAGTTCGGCCGGGGGTCGGACATGCACTCAATCCTGGAGGTGAAACGAATGACTGGATATGACTACATCCAAGGTAGCAGGTTTCCAGGGCAAGGCAGCGAATCCGATTGTTGTTACATTTTTAAAATGTCGGCGTGTGGGCCTGGGAGTGGAGTCGACTTGGTCACTCGCATGACAACTGGAAACTTGTCGAATGCTTGGGTGATGTTTGATCACATCAAGCGAATTACAAACCATCAGTGGGTGACTATGGGTGCGCATGTTTATGACTATCACTCCAAGAGGCTCATGACGATTGCAATCTGCGAGATGAAAGGGGAGGACACACAGTCGGAGATGCATCTGTGGGAGGGCATAAACGAGCAGATGGCAAGGGCGGGATTGCCAGAGCCCAATTTCAGGGGATTCATGGCAGACAACGCTCAGGCCAATTGGGCAGCGGTGCGGCGTGTGTACGGTGAGGACCCCAATGTTCCAATGGAGGGGAAAGAGAGATCCTGTGGATTCCATTGGATGCAGAGTCTATCCCACTACACTACCAAATTTGTTGCTAGCTCATTCCAGGCTGAACACCGTGTCCTTTGTACGGCGTGGAAGGATGCACCCACATTTGATGACGCGGAGGTTAAGTTTGCTATCATCGAGGCTTGGTGGAACACGTCAGGTGCAGTGGAGACAACCAATCTGGGAGCCTTGCACAGCTGGTTGGGGTGGTGGCATTTCCGGTATCGACAGTTCGGACAGTACATGCGAGAGGTATGATGCTGTCATTTTCGTGCAATTGTCTTTCTATTACGGACCTTTCCATTGGTTCCTCACCATTGTCTGTGTCCTTGTAGGAGCGGTGCTTGGATTCCGACACGGACATGCCGAACACGAATATGGCAGAATCAGTGCACTCCTCCTGGCGAGCGTCTTCTGCCGCACATCTGGTGGACGTAATGACGGCCACAACGGAGGACATCGACAGAGCAATCATGCAGCAAGCCACGTACTACAAGTTCCTGAGCGGGAAACAATGGGGCTTTGGGCCGGACAGGGAGGAATTGTTGGTGCGAACAGCTTCGAGGTCGAAGAATCCACTGAAATGGGCGACAGCATTACGAGAGAAGATCAAAGGGACGCCTCTGCACCGCAGAGGTGAACACCTAGAGGGGGACGTCCGTACTCGCCCTGTGAGGCGGAGGATTGAAGAAGAACCCGGGTGCGAAGAGGATTCCTGGAGATCCAACAGGAACATTCGGACAGCACCTCGAGGGCCCGTCATGTTGCCGCACAATGTGTCTTCCAGCAGTGGAAGCCCAAGAAATTCCAGATCGCCATCGCCTTCAAGCGCGGATTCCGTGCGAGAAATTCCCACCGCTCGCTTGCCCCAGATTCCGCCCCCTGTTATGCAATATGGCCAAGCCATTGTGGAGACGACTGTGTCTGCGTCACAGTGGAGAATTGCTCGCACAAAGCCGTCGTTTCGAGGCAGGTGTTCCGCAATTCGAGTGGATACACGGCAACGTTGTTTAGAGATGATAAGGAGGAATCCAGATGGTGCTGTCCCTGCTCCTACTTTTACAGGAAGATTTGTCCATGCAAAGTTTGCGGAGGCGACAACCACCCAGTTCTGGTTCTGCAGGCACGACATTATGACTTGCGTGTATGGAAAGCCCAAGTACGGCATACAAACAATGCCAGAGGCTCCCCCGGTGTGGCCGGTGGAACCAGGCTGCGATCTGAGTCAGGTTGAGGCCGACGCCCTTACCGTTGCAGGATTTCGGATGGTGCAGCGCACTGACGTCCCCAGACAACCATTTCCGCTTCCACAGCCTCCACCACCGACCCCTGTGAGAGCAAGAACAATGGGACCCAACAGCTCTAAGCATCCTACACACCGTTGGGGGAAACCGAAGAGGCGGCGACCTCCCTCAAAAGTGAACGAGACGAGGATGGGGAATGCACTTCGGATGAACTGTACAATCCAGAGCTCGACAGAATTGCCCCCACCAGGCTTCGGGCGTGTGTATCAGATGACCACGGCAGGCTCAGCTGTTCGCAATGAGGTATACACCATCACCATTTCAGAATTACCCACCTGCAATTGCACCGACTTTCAGATCATGGCGAACAAGGGGGCATCATACTGCCCTTGCAAGCATCTGTACTACGTGTACCTAAAGAGACTCCGGTGTAATTCCACAACTCATCACTTCATACATGCACCAGGGTTGAGCCCCCAAGAGCTGCACACTCTTCTGAATATGGATCCAGGGGACCAGTGACCTTGGCTTGCGGTCCCAACACAATGGCCTTTTCGGATAGTAGAACTGTACTGCTGCAAGTAGCTCTGACTCTGGCCACAGAAAGGTCCGACTTATGTCTTGCCTACCAGTAACCTGTTTTGCTCGAACGTCGATAATACTATGTCATTCACTCGTGTTTCCACGTGCATGTATTTTTGTGTGTTGGAGGGTTCCTGTTTTTCAGCTCTCCCAAACTTTGCTTTCCTCATTCGACCCCCGGCAAGGAAATGCGGCGCCGCATTTCCAAGTAACGTCGTAGGTACTGGAAGATGCGGCAGTCAGCAACACCAAACCGCCCAGAAATTTCGCACGTGCGAACCCTAATGCGGCACCGCATTTCCTAGTTCACTTGCAAAACTTTCCCGCCGAATACTGGAAGATGATAGAATTGTGCAGACTCTATTGGTTCAGTCGCGGCAAAAGGGTCAGCTTCATTCCAATGTTAAGGCATGTAAAACCGCGGAATACTCTATACAGGCCAGTATGCGACGTCCTTTTGCCGTGGTATACTGGATTTCTCGTTGCACGGTCACTCATTTCCATGAGCGGATCTAAAAAACCATGAGCGGAGTTGTTACTGACGACATATCTTTGCCGCATTACAGGATCCGTAACTTCCAAAAACGGCAAGGTCAAATATAAAACTATTATTTTAATACTTGTTTAATCTGCCGCATTTCCAAATTTGGAGGAGTCCGCTCATGAAATCCGCGTGTCTTAGACTTCGGCCCACCGCTCATGCGGCTCATGGCTCATGGCTCATGGTTTCTGCTCATGAAATAGTAAACCTCCAATATCATACTGGAAACTCTACTGCACTTTTTGGGAAATAATTTGGCTTCATAAGGATTGTAATCATAGATCCAAATTGAATGTCGTTGACGACATTCACTTCTTTGTCTGAGTCATTCTTAAGCGAGAATTTGAATTCACCTGGATTAGGAGCTTAGGGTATATTTATAGTGTCCCTGATTAGAATTGATAATGTCCCTGAATGGCGTTGACGACATTCACATCCAGAGTTGTTAAGAGGTCCTCAGAGTTATATAAGTTTTTGTAATGTCCATAGAGTTTACAATGAGGGTTCCTCACTCCAGTTTGCTGAATGTCAATGCAGACATTCAGTTGTTCTGCAATGCTTTTACCTCTTGCGAGAAATCTTGAGGCTTGATTAGCTGTGTTATCAGAGATCCAAAGTGAATGTTGTTGACGATATTCACTTCTATGTCTGTGTCATTTACCGGCGACAATTTGAATTTACATGGATTAGGAGCTTAGGGTGTATTTATTGGTTCCTTGTTCGGAATTTTGTGAATGGCGTTGACGCCATTCACATCCAGTGTTATTATGAGGTCCTTAGTGTTATGTACGTTTTGAATGTCCATTGAGTTTTTAGGGAGGGTTCCTTACTCGAGTTTCTGAATGTCGTTGCCGACATTCAGTTTCCATCCAATGATTTTGCCTCTTTTGAGAAATCATTAGGCTTGATTAGCAGTGTATTCACAAATCCAAAGTGAATGACGTTGGCGACATTCACTTCTATGTCTGTGTCATTCCAAAGCGAGAGTTTGCATTCACGCGGATTAGGGTGTATTTGCAGTATCATTGAATGGAATTTTTTGAATGGCGTTGACGACATTCACATCCAAAGCTGTCGCGTGGTCCTGAGATCTCATTGGAGCAGTTCTCAGAGCCATTTCATTCCATGTTTTTTTTCATTCTGTGCTTCTTGCATCTTACTCACTTCGCGCTTTGGTGGGTTGGGATTTATCTCATGTTTAACAGGTACAAGAAATATGTGTTTATGGAAGGAAATCACCTGAGCGATATTCCAGACTATCTTGACATGTGGTCGGACCTTGCAAACGATCCAACCATGTATATGTCGCGCGGCTTTTACTCACCCATCCCTTCGCTATCCGAGGCGGAAACTCCAAGATAGAAGAGTTGGAAATCTCTAAGTACTCAGCCCGCTCAGAACAATCAGTCATGACCTACAGCTAGTGTATCATGGGGGTGTTTCCTATTTGTTTTCCTTCCCGCATTCATGTTAGCTAGTTACCTTACTGCTGGTAATTAAGTATCAGTTTGCTTCATCAATTTATCGGATTCCATCAACTCATCAATTCATTCCACAGCTTCACTCAGATCTCTCTACACAGTGTGAGTATGAGGTGTGTATCAGATTAATATCTATCAAGTATCAGGCTGAAGCCATGGAGTCTCTAATCTGCTCTACATTACAATTCTACTGCCTGCATTCATTAAGCATCAACAGATCCTCCTCCTACTCCGTGCTCTCCATCTTTCTGCTCAGAGATATACTCTCTCCTCCTTTCCCCCAGTGATATCCGAAGTCTCTCCAAGAAGTGCTCCTTCCCACTCCTTCCAGCAGTGATTCCCCCCCCCCCCCCCCCGAAGTGCTCCAAGAATGATCTCCCTTTCAGTCCTTGCTTCTAGCTTTATCTTCCTACCCGTTGTTCTAACCGTTTCCCTCACTAACCGTCGTCCGTGAACTAACATGTTCCATTCGCAAGTGTTGTTCCCCACAGTCGTTCCCTGTCCGGCTATCCGTTCCCTATGGTCGTGACAGCTGTGTCAAGCTGTGACTGGCTGTGTGAAACTGTGATGGGTTGTGACGGGTTGTGTTGGCTGTGATGGGCTGTGTCGGCTGTGATGAGCTGTGTTGACTGTGTCTGGCTGTGTCGGCTGTGTTGGCTGTGACGGGCTGTGTTGACTGTGTCTGGCTGTTTCGACTGTGTTGGCTGTGACGGGCTGTGTTGACTGTGTCTGACTGTGTAGGCTGTGTTGGCTGTGACGGGCTGTGTCACCCCCCCCTAAAGTGCGCTGCTGTCACCCCTAAGGCTCCTGTTGGTCTCAGTCTATGCAAAAATTAAGGGTACCCCACAGATCCCGTATAAGTGTCTAAGTCCCAGACAGTCCTCTAACATTACCCCTTCCCCTCTCAAAAAGCCGTGTCCTCACGGTTTACTGATTGGGATTAGCAATCCTTTGTGAGCGAGCACTTTTCTGACGTTGAGAGTTTCGTGGTGGACTGTGTGTATGAGCCCGAGGTCTGTCACTGGTTGACGGAGATGATTGAACACTACCTGGATATGTGAGGCCCTCTAGAGGCTGATATCGAGGTAACCTTTCAGGCATAGGAGACCCCCGTCGCTTCTTTTCTGCCATCTGAATTGCATAGTCTTCTCCCATGTCAAAAGAGTCCGCTGAAGAAACAGTTGTATCAGAATCCTCATCGCCTCTCAGGTGTTTTAATTGTCGAACTTTTTGTGGAATCCTCTGGGGCATACAATGTTGTCCTACCATGTCTGGAAGTTTATATTTTAAAACTTGTTGTAAACGCTGAATGGCAAAATTGGTGAAGACCCTGAGCTCCTTTTCTGTCCAGGTGAGTGGGGGTGACTTGTGAATTGTGCAAGTATTTCCATGCCACATGTCCCTTATAGAAAATATCATCAATGCCAAATTTCTGTGTTGACAAATTGTTCCAGGCCGCATGAAACCATGAACGAATTTGAGAATCCTTTTGTATCATAACTTTTGCATCATATAGGTACATATGAGGTGGCACTGAAGGTAAGACCCAATGATCCCCACTGGAATAACTCAGAAAGCGCGATTGCATCTTGTGCTGCTCAATGTGATAACGTACCAGAAAACAAGCAGCGTAGTATAACCCGCATCCCATGACAATATTTGCTACCTCCTTGGTCTTGTATAAATGAATCCATGTACAACTTGGAAAACAATTAATTCCTTCAACATGGTACCTGCCTCATGCCAGTACTGTGCAAAGTGATGATCCTCAATTGGTCGATTGTTCGGAAGAACTTTAGTCCTAGTTGCCACTGGCAGCCATATGCGCATGATTTGATAGTAATGTGCGAATGACTGCGAAGGACTAAATTCTTTCCAAACCAAATCCAACACAATAGGAATTTGGTTGAAGGGCATAATCATAGCCCTACTGTACTCCCTTGCAGCTGGAGTTTTAGGTGGGTTAAAAGCAGCATTGCCCCATACGTCAGGCTGTGGTGGCTGGGGCGTGGCTGTAGTAACAACAGGGTCAGCTACTGGCACAACGACTTGTTGTGGTGTTGGTGGCACTGGCTCTTGTATCATTGGCATCT
The DNA here is from genome assembly GCA_030704615.1 of Takakia lepidozioides. Taxonomy (NCBI): domain Eukaryota; kingdom Viridiplantae; phylum Streptophyta; class Takakiopsida; order Takakiales; family Takakiaceae; genus Takakia; species Takakia lepidozioides. The sequence goes on from CM060731.1 coordinate 24,474,587, forward strand.
CCTGCACCTGCTGTGAAGAAGATTGAAAAGCCAAAGTTCTGGCTTGTAAATAAGAAGCCATTAGCCGTTCCTCAGGTATATAGACTCTTTTGTCAATATCTGAAGTTAGGTCCTCCACTTGAGTCTGCAGTCCGTCTACATCCTCCTGTAACTCCGCTATCCTACTATAGACATTGTCTATAGTACTTGTGGCAATGTTCCGCACTTGCAGTCTGAGCTCATTCATCTCGCTTTGGGTGAGCTTTCATGGTGTTTTGCCCTCCACTGGCCCTTGTGCTAACCAGACCTGCATAAGGTGGTTATCCACCAAGTTGCTTGTGGTTCCTCTGAGAGTGTGCTCCTCTCTGAGTTTGTACACATCTAACTGCTGTTGTAAAGCCTCCATGCGCTTCGCATGAGGTTCAACCAAATTTGCATAAGCAGCAAGCAGATTATTGGCTTCCTTCCAAGCCTTGTTAGTGACCGAGATTTCATTTCTATTGGCCAGGACCGTTTGTTGCAACTCCAGGATGTGCTTCTCTTGGTCAGCTTCAACCTGCCTGTATTGCTTGAAAGTATCCTCATTGCGACAGATTGTATTCTTCATATCGACAATGAGTTTCATTTGCTCTACATTCTCTTCTTCTGCCTTCGTACATTTTTCCGCTTGACTGTTTATTTCTTTTGTAGATTGGTCAAGCATAGTTGTGAGTGTAGCACATTGTATGGCCATCCTGTCATGCACTGTCTGCAACTCCATATGTAGTGCATTTACTTCTTGCAACTTGCTTTCATGCTTCACCTGCATTTGGTATAGCTGTTGCTTATGTGCTTTGTGCAAGTGTTCTTGTGCGAGGCCTGCCTCAATCAATTGTTCCTTGGCCAATTGCAAAGCCGCTTCTGTACTCTCCAAGTTTTGCTGCATTTTGAGAGTGACCTCTTCATCAACCTTGTTTGCACACTCTGTGGCAAGTCGAGCCTCAAACTCTTCCTGAGTTCCTCCCTCAAAGCTGCCAATTGAGTAGTGGGAACATGGGATTTGACATAAGTACCCAACAAATTCAGTGTCCTGCTTATGGAACTCATAAGCATAGCCTGTTGAGGGTCATCATGGTGAGCTTGCTGCTGTTCTCCCTGATCCTCAACAGTGTGATGCCTTACAAACCATTCAGGCCATTGCCCCACCAGATTTTCTTCCTGAACCACTTCATCCGTCACTAGTGCTGCAGTGTCTTGGCATTCTACCTGTGGTACCTCCGTCACAGGTGTGTGTATTATATGCGCCGCAGGGTTTCCCTTGGACAATCGTTGTACCTCCGGAATCACTGTGTCCTTGACCATACCAGAATATTCATAGAGAAGGTCCCCCTTCTCTATTTCTGCCACCACCTGTTCTGTAGTGGGAATATCTAACCCTTCTTTTTCTAAATCAATTATTTCTGGTTGAACTGCATGGACAACTTGTGGTAACCTTGTGACAAGCCGATCCTCTGGCTGTGATGGCTGTGATACTGAAGTAACTTCCTCTTCCCTCTCTGAAGGTCCTGCTTCCAGTAATAGCAGTTCTCTGTGCTGCTGTGCCCCTTCCTGCACAAAAACTTGGGAAACATTATCATGCGGATTCCGTGAAGCCAGTGGATCCGCCACTACAGTCTTTCCCCGCCTCTGTTTCTTATTCTCGGGTTGCCCTGCCAGTCCTCCCTCACTGTGTGAAGAGCCTTGCTCTTCCATTGCAGTGGTTTCTAGCTCAAACACTCCCATCTCCTTTCTTTCTCGCGCATCAAGTATGCCAGAATCAAGAATTATTTGAGCAATGATTGGGCCAGACACTATGATAGGAGACTTTGCGGCAGTACCCTGTAATCTTTTCATCTCCTCTACCAGTGCGTTGTACATTATGTCCGCCCATTCTACCTCTTGTCCTTTCAGGGCTTTGAGTATTTCCTCTGTGAAGGATCTGCTCAAATACTGTTGGTTCTGTTTCATGGCAAACAGAACGTTCAATACCTGGCCTACCTCCTTTAGCCCTGGGTACACGGCCTTGGTACAAGCATAACCCTGAGTTTTAACGAAACTCCCTTCTTGGAATAAGTCCCCTATTTGCAGTCTTGCCCTGTGCTCCTCCACATGCACCTGGCCTGCTGGCAATCGAAACAATTGCTGGAGGTATAGGGGAGTAATTACTAATTCAACTTCCTTCACCGTTGTTGCTCCTGTCCTTGGCTCAAAGTTCTGCAAGAATTGTAACATGTACTGTCTATGGTGCAATGTCCAATCTTTGCTTTGCAATCCTTGCAATCTCAGCTCCTTCAGTATCTGTATCGCCTGTGGGGTAGCAATCGTTTGTTTTTGCAGAATTGTGGTGCTCTTCACCCTGATTTCCTCCATTCCTCTCACTCTCTTCATTCTAGACCTATGGGTAATTTCTTGTAAGCCTGCGGGGCTTGCAAGCATCGCTCAAGAGAAAAGATCCGCTCTGTTGTTTCGTCCCTATGCCACTGCGTAAGTAATATTGCGAGCGTATAGTCTGTTAGTTCCTCCATAGCTTCAAAGCTATAGCATTGATGGTTTGTCCCGTCGGGACGCCCGTTACTCAGAATGACGCCGACTCTTGCGCTTAATTTCCCTCCAATTTCTTGATCCCTTCTCTGGCTTTCTATTGGCTGTAACCGCTGTGACTGGATTTAGATTTAATTTTCTTTAGTGGACTTTCCCTGCTGGACTGTCCACTAGGATAACACATGTGACAAGAATTTCGCTTTTCTGTACTTGCCGTTTGTTCTGTTGCCCCTTTTCTGTATTCATTAATGGGCCCGCCATTCATCCAATTTGACGCACTGATTAGGTATTTTGACGGCCATTCTTGTCCCCTTTCTTGATGACATCCGTTCTTGCACTTCCTTCTCAGCTGTGTGTTGCGCCTTGACTTCCACGTGTCCCTTTGTAAATTGGCTTCCGTCCTTTCTTCCGCCGGCCATTTCACTGAAGTTATCTTGCGTCCACCTATCACTGATTCTATGGATTGTGTAACCCTAGTAGGCTGTGTTAAGCTGTGATAGGCTGTGTCATACTGTGGTATGTCGTGATAGGCTGTAATACACTGTGGTAAGCTGTGATAGGCTGTGATGCACTGTGGTAAGCTGTGATAGGTTGTGACACGCTGTGGTAGGTCGTGATAGGCTGTGTTGCGCCGTGCTGGGCTATGATATGCTGTGTCACGTCGTGATGGGCTGTGATAGGCTGTGTCTCGCTTGCTCTGCCCGCCCTGGTCATATATGCTCGGCCTAGCGACAAGAGCTCCATACTCCGTTGGTAACACTGGCGCAGCCCGTGACTGCTTTTGCGTTTCAACATGCAAATTATGCTGCAATGGTTTGTCATGGATACCACTGTACCCCTTCAACTTGTTAGCATTGACTCTTCCCAGCATCTCTTTGTTAATGGTTTGTAGCATGGCGGTGTTGTTATCATACATCTTTTGTATGACATAAGGTCCTTTCCATGGTGATTTAAAGCTTAGAAGCTTTAATCTTTCCCTTCTTCTGCAACCATAGAACCAAATCTCCCGTCTTAAAAGTCTTTAACTTGCCTTCATCAAACTGTTCCTTTCTCTTCATCTGAATTCTGGTCATATTATCAGCTGCATCAGCACGTACTTCTTCCACATGGTATAATTCATGTTTCCTGACTTTAATGGAATCTTGCAATTCCATTCTCTTTCCCCATTCCGTTCTCATGGTAGGTAACAGGAATTCCACTGGAAGTAAGGCTTCCATACCATAAACTAATTGGAATGGTGTATACTTAGTGGTGACTTTATATGAAATCCTGTATGACCACAAAGCTGTCAGCAGCTTTGTATCCCAATCCGTTCTGTTTGCATTGACTATCTTAGCCAAGATAGTACATAGTATTTTGTTGGTAGCCTCCGCCTGCCCATTACCCTGTGGGTAATATGTTGTACTTTTTCTATGCACAATCATGAACTCTTTAGTCAACAACTCAATGGTCTCATTCATGAAGTGACTTCCCTGATCACTGATAAATTCTAAGGGGACAGCCAAATCGTGTAAGTATGTTCTCGTACAGGAACCTTGCTATGGACTTGGCTGTGTTGTCCCTCAAAGCTTTAGCTTCCACCCACTTCGTAGTATAATCAGTGGCTGTAATTATGTACCTGTTCTGTGTATTCTTGGCTGGGGGGGCTGCTATTTCATGAGCCATGAGCCATGAGCGGCATGAGCCATGAGCAGAGTCGTAAGTGTGGAAAAAAACATGAGCAGCACTATTTTCCGGAAATGAGTGTCCGCGGGAATAGGGTTTAGGGTGCCACGGTCATAGGGGGAGAAGGACCTCCCGATGAAGGAGGTTCGGCAATGTTATTTAGAATTATATATTGAAAGGCAATGTTTCGCGAATGGTAGGGTGGTACTGCTCTGTACAATGGGGGCCCATTTCAGCCTACCAGCCATTTGCAAAATCCATCCACACTCCCAATCCCAAACGAAATGAGCAATGACGCATTCTCGGAACGATGGACACAGAATAGAATAAAAAGAGGGCACAATGAGATTTTTATTGATCCACATGAATTGCATTTGAAGCACGTCTACTGTGCTGATTGTGCCATCAAATCTTGAGCCCTGTGCCTACTGAATACAAGTCACGTTGTCAATGGGACTTCGACTGCTCTCAGAACTAGCTCATGAGTCATGGGGCTCCTCCATGTAAAGTCGATTGCAGCCGTTGTACCGCCCCTAGTGATGTTCACCACAATGTCCTGCCCTTCAATCATACCACCATCGAATATGGAAATCTTCACGTTTTCGTCGTCCACACCAAATGGAGAAGAGGAGCGCACTCCTCGAGGAGAATAGGTCTCTCCGATGGAGTCCACCCACGTCCAGTGGCAGCAGTTCCACCGCAACAGCATAGCAGTGCGCCTTCTTCTGCATGGGTGACCGTCGTAGCTGGGAAAATCGGAATCGAGGATGCGCAGGAGCCACGGACTCCTCAGACCAAGATCGTCACCCCGCTCGAAGGCGTAGTGGCCTACGATATACTCAAAAGCCACCAATGTTTCCACAATCGAACCAGTATCTTCTCTGTAATCTGTGTACCAGATAACAATGTCTCCCGATGTGGCCGAATACATTGCATAATCGATGCCTCCAAAGGGGCAGTCGTCCCGGTTCCGGAAGCACGGCATCCTTGCAAAGGAGGACCTGAGGACGACTTGGATGCCGATGACCTTGCGGACAGCTACGAAGCCCTTAGATTTTGGAAATGATACGAAGCGGAAGAGCAGTCCGGCCTCCAATAATGGAGCATCTGGGTCACACGTACCCACCGACGGAGGTGGAACGTGTTCATGACGCCAGCGGTGGATGAACCCATACATCTTTCTCATCAACAAGTTATAGTTTGAGATCTGCCACCGAAGTCCATCCCCCCGGATGGAAATTCGGCGCCGCATTTACATCGAAGAGGGGATGGACTTCGTCGTGTCCAGTGGCTATCGGCCCACCTGGCAGTGACTGCCCATAGTTTGCATGGCAGGGTAGGAAACTGAAACGGCTACATTCATGCAGCAGCCAATCTTCATCGGTCCAGGATCCTGTAGGGGGGAAATTTAAATGTGCCCTGGAGTGTTTGTGAGGAATTGCAGCGTTAGCTTGAACTTTTTCCAGCCACCGCGGTCCTCCTCCTCCATCCGGGAGCTGCTGTCATTGAGCGTACTCCGCGACTCTTTTTGAAGAATGTCGTGCCGCCGAAATCCAGCCGACTGCCCTTATCATGGGCACGATTATGCTATGTTCAAACCAGAATCAGGAGACATCATTGTCTGGCTCTCTGTTTTCACAGACGCTGCTGGAATCAAGCAAGAGTCTTTGCGCGCAATGGAGTATCTGGAGGGCTATTACCGCTTTGAGCGAGGTGAGGGCGAGGGTCAATGCGGTCCGTGGGTCCTGAAAATTGTTGACCTCGATATACCAAGCTGGAAAGGGATGCCGGATAGATCACGCACGGCCTCGCTTTGGCGCTGGAACTGCTGCCAGTGGACCAGGGAGGACGGCACCGGGGAAAACTATATACGTGCAGATCACTCCGCTCTTCCAGTGTATGGAGACATTCGGCTGAGTTGCGAAGACGAATCGCACGGGCACATGAGGCCCACAGTGACCTTGTCAATGTATGATGGTGGTATCATTGATGGACATGACATTGTCGTCGGCTCCAGCAAGGGCAGCAGAACGACCGAATTGCAGTTTACCTCGAGGTGCCGCCGCAGTGATGAGCTTGTTTTGAGGGGTATCGAAGTTCCGTCGACTTGGTGAAGCCCATGTAGAAGGAGGAAGGGCTTAGTTTTGTCTGCAGTTGGTAAATGTGAGACATCGTGTCCGATCAATAAACCCATCGTACCTCACTTCTGTATGATTGTGTTTCATTCTGTTGAATAACTGTCGGAATTGGCCCACTGTTTACAATTTGATGTCTCATTTCTACAATGTGTCTGTCCGGATGAATATAGCAGAGTAACCGGTATGTGAGTCATGTGTCAAGAATTACCAGAGTAACGCCATGTCGGACATTGAAATGCGGCGCCGCATTTCCATGTCGGGATCGAAATGCGGTGCCGCATTTCCATGTCGGACAAGAAAATGCGGTGCATCATTTCCGTCCAGGTACACGAAATACCAACACGGGTCTATAAATTGGTCAGAAAACGAGGTTGGCATTGCAAATGCGGCGACGCATTTCCAGCTTGGCAATGGAAACTTCTTTTTGGACAAGGGAATGCGGTGCCGCATTTCCGTACAACACTTCGAAAAGTGTGACATTTCCGACCAGCGCGATGGAATGCGTTACCGCATTTCCGAGAGAGGGTCTGCAAATGGACAAATTGCGATGTCCGTTCTGGAAATGCGGCGCCGCATTTCCATGTCCGTCATCGACTTTTTTTAACAATGGAATGCGGTGCCAATTTTTGCTGATGGGCCTGCAGTTCGAACAACGACCATCCCCAATACTGAAATGCGGCACCGCATTTTCAATCCCGCCATCTCGACCTCCTTGTTCGACCTCTGTAAGCGTGGTGGCATCCATGCAATGAGCGGGAGAGGCCAAAACTGGCGTGTGGACAAAGGAAATTTTGGAAATGCGGCACCGCATTTCCAATTCAGATTACTTTTTACTATGCCAACATTGAAATGGAAAATTTAGTCCCTCCCCTGTTTTGGAAATGCGGTGCCGCATTTCCAAAAGAGGTTCTTAGAGTTGCCAAAATTTTGGAAATGCGGTGCCCCATTTCTGATTTTGGGAGCGTCGTGGTTTGGGCGATTGTGTGGCTGGAATGCACACTGGAGAGGGGTCACGAATGTCGGGTAGAATTTCCTTTATATACTCTGGAAGAGAATTTACATTTACAGAGACTTCATTAAAATTCTATTAATCTTGAAAATCATCCGAATCCTCATCCTGTTCTAGACTGTCCTGCTCCTCCTCCACCCCCTCAGTGCCTCTCTCATCTCCAGCGGACTGCTCGTTGGCCAGGCTTTCGAAAATCCCATCTTCCCCTTGCGGAACTGTCCATCTCACCTCCGTTGGGTCGTCTTCCTCCCTGTCTGCGTCGCTCTCATCCGCTGAATCACATATGTACTTTCGTACCCGTCTACCTGTCTGAGCTGCTGCCAACTCTTTCCTTATCCTTCTGTCCTCCCTAGCCCTCTCCAAAATCTGCTCTACTTTACTGGGATTCTCACTTCTTCTAATCGCTGTATTTGCGAGTTTAGCTGCATAACTAGGAAGGGAGTAGTCCCTCACCGGGCTCGTCATGAAGTCGGCCCTCGCAAAGAACGGGACATTCTTCCTGGCAGGAAGTGTAGGCCCTACATGTTTCGACCCGGACCCTGCAATCCTGCACATGACAATCATCAACGAGACTAATGAGAACCACAGTCGGGAAATTCGTTTGACATAAATGACCCAGAAGGCTTTGCAAACTTACAATGTTTGCACTCACTCGTATTCCGGGTTCTCCTCCGCATCAATGTCCACTGTGTCTTCCTCGGACTCCGACGAATCCGAGGAGACTTCCGCTCTGTCGGGAGCCTTCACATTCCGTTGCAGCCCCTCCAGATGGGATCCCCACACGGATGAATCCTCCTCGTAGGCAAAGAGGTGCCGGTCGGAAAACCGCCCAGCCCACATTGAGGCACCTGTTACAATGCCATCCACACATTACCACATGGCGCTTCAGATGTTGCGAACTACATCCTAACGAGAATTTGCAGAACAGCAGAGATCAAGATTCTGCATACCTGTCCCACAGATGAGGTCGAGCACTGTGCCCTCCACGTCTGTGCATGTCTCCATAATTGTCTGAATGAAGGCAGGGCTCCGAGTCCGTGAGTACCGCAGGGGTTCCGTTGAAGTGAGGCTATGAGGGAGAAGTTCCTTGGGAACGTTGTTGAACAGAACGTCGTAATCGAGTGGGTCGCAGTTCGGGTCAACCTTTCCTCCCTCCTTCCGGAAAGCAAAGGTGGAGTTCTCCTTCACAAAGCAGTATGCATCGAACTGCTTCGTCTGCATACACAGGGGGAAAACGATTAGAAACCGAATGCGGCACCGCATTTGAAAACACCCAAGCAAATGAATGGACGAGTGCCAGTGTCGTAATCACCTTCTTCCCTTCCGACCGAAGGCCCAGTGTGTTGATGCACGTCCACTTCTTTTTCAGAATCGGGACGGCGCTCTTGCGGGTCCACTTCGCAATTCCTGTCTGAGTGTTTTTTCCTCTGCTCGCCAGGACAACCACACAGCCTCTGTCGTCCAACACCATGCGGGAAAGCCCGAATCCTTTCTTCCAAAAGTCCTCCGAGTACCTGTTCCAAGATGGCAAAGCTTGCAGTCCTTCCACAGGCTCTCCGTCCGGAATATCCAAGATGATCATATCGCAAGACCACTCGGTGGCATTTCCGCCCCTCCTACAATCCTTGTCTGCACACACCCTCTCAAAGAACGAGACCATATTCTGAAATCCTGGGGTGTCGGAAGGCTCTTGGCAGTCGCCTTCTTCAGTGCTCTGCCCTTCAGACCCTCCATGGTCTTCATGTATGCCAACTTGGCTGCCCGTCCATCCAAAGCCGCCAAGAAACTCTCATTTACACACTGGACTACTGTTTCGGGAGCCACTTTCGGCCTCTTCATTTCCACCGGCTCGAAAGGGTGCCCCCCTGGGGGGTTGAAGAGTGCCTTCTTTGCCGAGCCAGTTCTCGTGCCTCTCGTGACAACGGTGGGCACAGGGGAGGCAGCCTGCGTTTGGGGGGGTGGGCTGGTTGCAAAGTCTCCATCGGAGTCCTCTTCCTCACCCTCTTCCTGAACAGGCTGTTTCTGCTTCTTCGTTTTGGCGGGTGTCACAACAGCTGCTCCTTGCTGGCGAGTCCTCTTCTTCGACCCCTTCTGTTGGGCCTGCACAGCTGCATCCACCGTCTTTTGTGCCATCTCAGCTGCCTTTCTGGATTCTTCCAGAGCAGCAGATTCCTTTGCCGACTTTGGCCCAGCAGGGACACGTCTTTCCTTTCTCTTCTCTTCTGCCAAGGCGTGCAGATCTTTCTCAGACTCGTCAACAATACCGCCAGACATGTCCAGGTACCACGGGCATCCAACGAGATGCGCGGGATGCCATTGTTTCTGCATCTCGGGTGTGTAGACACAGCTTGGGCCCGCCACGGTCCAAGCCATGAAGAACGGGGGCTCTTGAGCGAGGGCCCCTGTCTGAAGGAGCACGTATTTCATATACCTGCAAGGCAGTCAGCATGCGTGAGCAAAAGTTGAGACCAACCTACTGGCAGAGTGCCACCGAAAACATAAAATGCGAATGCGGTGCCGCATTTCCGAGACAAACCGAAAAACCAGGCTTCGCATACAAGGGCAGCTGTGCTTCACCTGTAAACAATTCGCATTGCAGCTTTCCCCGCTCCCTCCTGATGTGTAAACTCCACGCTCCTTCTTGCTGTCTGTAGCTCTCTGGCGAAAAGGTTGTCCTTGTACGCACATCTGAAACGTGTCACGTAGTCTTCCAATGTCTGTGTTCCATCCCATTTGACGTACAAGCCGAACGAATTTGTGTGCATTACGACTTGCTCCTTCGCATTCGACATTACCTGCGATTCCCAAATCCATTGTCACGTAGCAGTTCAGGGAATTCATGTCAGAAAAGCAAATCTGGGGAAGTACCTTGAATTACCTGGAACCACCAAGTCATACGGTTGAGCCACACATCCACTGCAGGGTCGGAAACTTCGAGTGGAAAAGACCACATTGTCCTTATGCTCTCGGATGCATTCCAGATCGACAGCCACCGTGTCTGCCATTTCCGATCCAATGTCAGGAGCTGGAAGAGAGTGGCTATTGTTAGGAAGGAACTTCAGTGCATTGAAACCTCACCTTCTCTTTCGCCTCCACACATGCCGTTGAGAGGTGATGCAGTTTCTCCAATTGCATGGTCGGCTGCATGGCCCGAGAATAGTGTTTTGCAATCTCGGGGATGAAGTCCTTTCCAAGTGCCGGATCTGCAATTGCCACCAGCTTCACAAGCTTTGACTTGTATTTGGTTCTGGACTTGACACCGGCTTCCTTCAAGTGCTCAGTCAATGACTGCAACGTTTTGACCTGCCCCTCACTTTCCATGAAGAAGCGTTTGGCATGGGCCAAATCCAGCTTGATGTTTGACTGCCAACAAAAACATGCAGAAGCGTTACATTCGATTCATGTGGAAACATTACTGAAAATGGGGGAAGGATGAGCAGAGGGAAATTGGAGCACGACTTACTTCGTATATCACCTCCACCATTCCATCCATAGTGAGACGATACCATGTCCGGTCTGTTTTTGCAACGGCTTTCTGAATGAGCTCCGGCTCCAGCATTTCCGCAAACATCTGCGGATCAGTGAGACCAGTTTTCCTCACCCTGTACAGCATATGTGCCATGTGGGTATGCACGTACGCATTCTCAGTGACCCTACAAGGCACACTCTCCAGTTCAGTACACGGAAGCACGGAATCAAACCAGAATGGAAACCGAAATGCGGCACCGCATTTCGAACGTGCTAGGGAGGGTATGAGTATCTTACGAGTTGAGGTCCGCCATGGCATTCTTGAGCAGGGAGGAGTCTGCCGCCTTCACCTTCAGGATGACACACTCCACCATGTAATGCCAGCCAATGTGCTTGGCATGGTTCTGCTTGATGTACTCCCACCAGGCGAGAAGTCGGTGATTCCCGTCCCACACAAAGAACATTTTACCCGACATATGGCCGAAGTCGGGATCACCCTTCAGCGTCGCCTCGAATTCGTGGTTGCGAGTGTGCCAGTGGGTATCCCACGTTGACAATTCATCGGCAGTGGGTCCACGGGTTTCGCCGTCCTCATTCTCAATGGAAACGTAAAACGCTGCCGATCCCAGACGGTACCCTTCTCGAAATGCGAACTTGAGCTTATCCACATCTCCGGGAAGGGCCTGCCTGACGATGGGAAGGGAGATGATGCGACAGAGTGGGATTCAAAGAGTCCGCTGGAATACCCTGCTGCCCAGAACTCTGCCAATGCTACTGTGTGTCTCCTCCAACATTTTATCCGCTGCACTTTTGAAATCCTCCAAAGACATGTCTGTAGGTGCCGGTAGTGGCTGAGCAGCTGGAGCAGCCTCAACTGGAGCTGCACTCTGGGGCCTGTCTGCGGGCAATTCTGCCATTGCAGAGGCCTCCTCCGGGCCTGCTTGCTCATCGGTGGTGAGGTCTTGCTGCGAACGTTGAGCGGCAGCACCCTCCTCCGGTACCAAATCGAGATCAACGGTCGATCCCATTGCCTTCGCTGCAGCAGAGTCGGCCCCAACATCTGCAGGCGGGAAATCCTCCAGGAACTAAGCTTCAGCTCGTGGAAGCGGTTTTGCGGGAGATTGTTCGCCCGTCGCCCTCATTGCCTTCTGCTTCCTCATCCTTGCAGGTGAAGGTGTCTGCTGCAATTGAATCTGTCTTCTACCCTGCTGCTTCATTCGCGTTGAGGGGGGTGAATCGGCCTGAGCCGGTTCAGAAGCCAGTAGAGGGACGGGCTTCTTCTTCGACTTTGCTGGAGAATGGCCCGACCCCTGCTGGCGATTCTCCATGATTGAAGAACGCGAGTCGATCTCTGGGACTTTGAACTTGCCCTTCGAAGAGGCGTCTTTGAATCGCAGAGGGCTAGGCCCGGCAGGAATACCCGCGCTCGGGGATCGGGTGGGTGTACGTGCTGCAGCTAGCTCCTCGGACTCTTCCTGCGGCTCTTCGGACTCCTGCGATCCCTCCAGCACGTCCACCTTTCCTGTTAGGCATGCAAACATGTTCTGCATTCAAGTCTCCTAGCATTCAGTCTAAGAATTACAGAAGCAAAATGGGGGGTTCGGTGCTCGATCAGCTGCGCGCAGCCCGATCGCATGGAGCTCTCACTGGTGGCTGGGTTGCCTGAGTGGCCTGCTGCTCGGAGATGGCAATCTCCTCCTGTAGACGCATCTGCTTCCTCCCCTTCGGCATTGGCCTACGTCCGAAGTATAATTTCCGGAGCTTGCGGCGAGGTCTCCTGTCTGGTGCACGAACTCCCCCCCTCTCAGGTTCGAGCATAAGAAGAACAGAGAGAGGGAAAAGGGGCAAAGAGTGCAGATGGAAAGGGCGCGAGAGGGGTGACTGAGGAGACACGACAAAAGTAGATGAAACGGCGGTGATGCACCACTTGGGTTCGAAAGGGTTGGACGAAAGTGTCTCCTCGTGGAGTTTGCGTCATTACGAAATTCGAATCGTTCAGGGTACGCCTGCCGTCCGAAAAACAAACATCATTATCCAACGGTCAGGCCGCGCCGCCTCATGCCCCTTCAGTCAGATAGAGTGCCGACATGTGCAGCAATTCCGTTGCTCCACGTGTTCACATTTCAAGGTATTTCCGTCCCAGCGTCTGATCAGTTGGAGCGAAAATGCGAATGCGGCGCCGCATTTCCGTTAAGTACCATCACGAAGCTACACATCCGTACTTGTTGGAGGAAAATGCGGCACCGCATTTCCGTTCCACCTTCACATACCTTAGTTGTTGAACGGAAATACGGTGCCGCATTTCCGTCCCACAGCTCCATGTATGAGATTCAAAAGGGAAATGCGGTGCCGCATTTCCGTTCTGTAATGTCGAAAGGTGCGATTGGGACGGGAATGAGGCACAACATTTCAGTTCCCGTGGTTCATGATTTTCAATGTGAACGGAAATGCGGTACCGCATTTCCGTTCCCACTTCACATACGTTAGTTGATGAATGGAAATGCCGTGCCACATTTCCTCACCCATCCCTTCGCTATCCGAGGTGGGAACTCCAAGATAGAAGAGTTGGAAATCTCTAAGCACTCAGCCCGCTCAGAACAATCAGTCATGACCTACAACTAGTGTATCATGGGGGTGTTTCCTATTTGTATTCCTTCCCGTATTCATGTTAGCTAGTTACCTTACTGTTGGTATTTAAGTATCAGATTGCTTCAGCAATCTATCGGATTCCATCAACTCATCCATTCATTCCACAGCTTCACTCAGATCTCTCTACACAGTGTGAGTATGAAGTATGTATCAGATTAATATCTATCAAGTATCAGGCTGAAGCCATGGAATCTCTAATCTGCTCTACATTACAACTCTACTGCTTACATTCATCAAGCATCAACAGATCGTTCTCCTCCTACTCCATGCTCTCTCTCTTTTTACTCAAAGATGCGCTCTCCGCTTCATTTCCTAGCTCTGATGCTCCAGAAGTCTTTCTCCCCCCAGAAGTAGTCCCTCCAAATGATCCCCAGACCTCCCCGCTCTTCGCTTTTTCTACCTACAAGCTGTTCTAACCGCTTTCCTAACTAACCGTCATCCCTGTAGTACACGTTCTTTTTTCAGATGTCGTTCCCCCACCGTCGTTCCCTGCCAATGATAACTGTTCCCCAGCTGTGCCGAGCAATGATTGGCTGTATCAGGCTGTGGCGGGCCGTGACTGGCTGTGTAGGGCTGTGTAGGGCTGTGCGAAGCTGTGGCGGCTGTGTCGGGCTGTGACTGGCTGTGTCGGGCTGTGCGAATCTGTGGCGGCTGTGTCGGGCTTTGATTGGCTGTGTCGGGCTGTGTAGTCTGTGCGAAGCTGTGACGGCTGTGTCTGACTGTGTCGACTGTGTCGGACTGTGACGGGCTGTGTTGGCTGTGTTGGCTGTGACGGGTTGTGTTGGACTGTGACGGGCTGTGTATCTCCCCCCTAAAGCCTGTTGCTGTCACCCCTAAGGCTCATGTTGGTCTCAGTCTGTGTAAAAATTAAGGGTACCCCACAGTATCCGTAAAAGCGTCTAAGTCCCAGATCCCACAGAACCCATAAAAGTGCCTAAGTCCCAGACAATCCTCTAACAGTGATGGCCGATGCTATAAGTAGAAAGCAGCAGCTCATGTTAATGTACAAGGGCGAGACGGCGCTCCAGAGGAAGATCCGGAAGGCTTACCGGAAGGATGAGATGGCAAAGTCCGTGATGCGGGACTTGAGGATGGGGATTAAATCGCAGTTCCACTTGAAAAATGGACTACTCCGGTACAAGCAAAAGCGTCTCTACGTGCCAAAGGGAGGGATCAGAGATAGTCTCTTGAGAGAATGCCACGATGGCCCGCTTGCGGGCCACGACGGAGCCAAGCGCACCGCAACACTTTTGAAAAAAAAGTATTTTTGGCCCAAACTAAGGGAGGAGGCCGAGGAGTATGTCAAGACATGCACCACATGCCAATAAAACCGGAGCGAGTACAAAAAGCAAGCGGGGCTGTTACAACCCTTGCCGATTCCAGAGGGGTCTTGGGAAAGTGTCTCGATGGACTTCATGACTGCTATGCCGCTGTCAAAAGGATTCGATGCAATCATGGTGGTGGTGGATAAGTTCAGCAAAATGGGCCATTTCATCCCCACCAAGGAGACGGCAATGGCGCAGGAGACGGGGCGACTTTACTTCGCCCACGTCTTCAAGCACCATGGACTCCCGAAGGATATTGTCTCGGACCGTGATCCAAAGTTTACTAGTAAATTTTGGAGAGTACTTTGGAAGAAAATGGGGACGAGGCTCAAAATGAGCACTGCCTTCCGACCTACGACGGACGGCCAAACGGAAAGGGTGAATTCCGTGGTGAAGCAGATCTTGCGGAATTACGTGTCGGCGGATCAATCGGACTGGGTGGAGCACTTGGATGCGGCAGAGTTCTGTTATGATAACACAAAACACTCCGCAACGGGAGTTTCCCCCTTCGTATTGGTCTATGGAAAAACACCTTTGGTGCCGACAAGTTGGGCCACCCAGAACGTTGAGGAACCGGCAGCAGTGGCAGTGCTGGAAGAATGTGAGCGTTTGCTGAAGCTCGCAAAGTACAACATTGCCAAAGCTAGGAAACGGTATGAACAGCAGGCGAATCAGAAGCGGAGGGAGGTTAAGTTTGAGGTAGGCACGGAGGTCTGGTTGAACATCAAGAATTTTCGACTACCTCCGGAAGTGAGTCCGAAGTTCGTACCTCCGTATGCGGGACCCGTTCGCATCCGGAAGGTTATGAATGAGGATGTGTATGAATTGCAACTGCCGGCAAACAGCAAGGTACATCCGGTATCGGCATCAAGTGTTGCGTCCGCCACCTGTGCTGTTGGATCATAAAAATGAACTTGAGTACGAGGTGGTGGCAGTGCTTAAGTCGAGGAGGTTCAAGAATCGAGAAACGGAGTATCTCGTGAAATGGAAGGGCTATCATCATGTGGAGGCATCTTGGGTGCGTGCCTCAGAAATGGGAAACGCATCTGAGGCGGTTGCAGCTTTCAAAAGGCGACCTCAAAAGCGGAAGAAGCGTTGATGGGGACATCAACCTTGGATCGTGGGGGAGGAAATGCATGCTTAGCCCGGCTTAGCTAGCTCAGGAATCCGATTGCAAAAACTTGTATTGTACAAATTTTGTTATAAATGAAATGGTTTCCAAATGTTGTGCGTCCTATTTTGTTTGGAATGGTGATGCATGGTATGGTTGGCTAGTGTGTAGAATGCATGCAAAGTGGGAGAGGTAAATTGGATTAATCGTGTGTTTGTGTAGTGCCAAAATCGGGGGGGATGCTAGAGTGTGAGCCCAGGAGCCTGGCGTGAGCCCAGGACACGTGGCATGATTTTGGGAAAGATGCGGCGTCTATTTCCGTGGAAGAGGACCCATTGCCGCAGAAACACGTCTTCATCCATATTTACCCTGCAACCCCAAACAGAAACACCAACCCTTGTCAGCCGTAGGGACCCACCTGAACCCCGACAGTGAACCTCGTCATCCCGCCCCTATGCATGATACTGCGCACTGACATCATCCATGGGACCATCCATGCATGCAACATTCATCCACAGGTCACATCCAATCTGGCTTTATCCATCCAAAAACATTCATCCTCCATCCATCCAACCAAATATTGGTGTGATGGCATATGTCGAATGACTATCTACTGGACTATGCACATATTCATCTCTGTTGAAAAACTATTATTGAATGCACACGGTTGAATTGGAGAGCAATGTTTAGAAGGAAAACACTTTCAAATTCGCAGGTCGCGGGGGAGAGAATGTTTCAATGACAGGATGTGAATTTCATTGTAGTCCGTGCCCATTACAACGGATGGTGGGAAGAGAAATGGTGGTGCAACGGAAAACGGAGAGTGTGTCCCCTCATGTTCCATAAATGAATGCCCTCAAGTACGTCCGTAGGTGGTGTCAACACTGCTAATGCTACCACCTGAATCTGCTGAACTGCTAGGAGTACTGCTACCACCTGAAACTGCGGCACTATCATCTATGAAGACCTTTGCGCGGAGGTGCCTGAGCGTCTTCCTGGAACTCCAACGCAAGGGTGGGGGAGAAAGCACAGCTACATGCACACGAGCAATGCCATCCGCGTAGTCGGGAAGGACATAAATAGGAGGTGGGCTCCAGCATAAGTCCCTCAAGTATATGGAAGACAGGGGCAACGGGATTGCGTTGACATTCCTGCAATCAGAAATGCACCATTTGGGTAATAATCAGACAACAGAAGGGGACGCGACAGAGGATATACACAGGGATGAAATAGACAAAAAATGAACTTACTCACATGAAAAGTCATTGTCCAGGTCCTTGTCGTCTCCGTCGAGGATATCAATTTGCGCAGTGACATCCTTCACACTGGAGGTAGACGAGCCCCCTTGCAACTCGGCGAGTAGGCTAGTGAAAATATCTGCATCTCCTTCCATACCAAACAAGTGCCTGCCACCTGCCTTGCAAGCATGTTAAGAAGCGTCTGCAAGAGACAGAATGATGGAATTAGAGTTTTAGAATATTGAGTAAAGGACGTGCAGAAGAAAAGAAATCGATGACAAAGGCAAGAAGAGAAACCTGTGCCAAGAGTGAGATCTATGATGTGGGCCCCTGGCCGAGAACAACTCTCAATGATCGTTTGGATAAAAGCCGGGCTTTTTTCACGAGCCCCTCTCCAAGGGAGGTTTGCTATTTCATGAGCATGAGCGGCATGAGCGGCATGAGCGGCATGAGCAGAGTAGTAACACAATCGGTTTTCATGAGCAGAAGTACAAATTTCGAAAATAAAAAACAATAAAAAACAATAAAAAACAATAATTTAATGCAATGTGTCAGAAAAAACAAATATATTATTCGGCCCCTTGAAGGGAAAATTGCACTTTTGACAGTTGTGCTCATGATATTTTGTCTTCCGCTCATGCCAATTCCTAGCGACATGTGCAAATATGGCGCCGAATTTCGCGGTAATAGGGTCCGTAACCTGAAAAAACGGCGACGTATTTCGCGGCAATAGGTCTCTCTGGCGAAAAATGGTGCCGAATTCCGCGGCTATAGGTCCCCTCATGACAGGTAATTCGGCGCCATTTTTCCAGTGCATGTTCGGACTTAGCCAGTTTTCGGCCCAAAAAAGAGAAATTCGGCGCCATTTTTCCAGACACGGTACCAGTGCATGTTGGGACTTAGCCAGTTTTCGGCCCCAAAAAGAGAAATTCGGCGCCATTTTCCCAAACACAGGTACCAGTGCATGTTGGGACTTAGCGAGTTTTCGGCCCCAAAAAGAGAAATTCGGCGCCATTTTTCCAGAAATGGCCCCAGAACTGCTTCTGTTGGATCTCAGTTTGAATGGAATATTGCCTCATTCCAGGAGTTTTCGGGTGCATTTCATTACACTGCAAAAAAGAAGTCTGATACAGCAAAATGCATTTGAAAATATCCATATGGAGGATTCCGTTTGCCCCATCAATGATTTCTGGAATCCCTAAGAAGGAGTTTGTGCAGCTCGTTCACGCTCAACGCCGGTGCATGAATAAAGTCATCAATAGTCACGTTCATCCTCAACCTCTTCAGGTAAATGTAATACAGATGCTTGCACGGATAATACTTCGAACCCTTCTTTGCTTCCATCAACGAGAAGTCCGTACAGTTGCAAGTCGGCTCCACTCCAATCGTAATTGTGTATACATCGTCGCGTACAGCCGAGCCGGCCGTTGCCATCCGATACACACGCCCAAGGCCGGGTGGGGGTACGTCCACGGAGCTCTGAATAGTGCAAGCCATCCCAAGAGCATTGGCAATCCGAGTCTCATTCAACTTGTTGGGAGGGTGTCGTCTCTTCACTCTTCCGAATCGCATTGTGGGATGTGCAGAATTGTCCAATCCGTCTCTACTGGACCGAGCAGTATGCAATGGCTGGGTCTGAGGAACCGGAAATGCGTGGGCCGGGATGTCTGTGCGTTGCACCATTCGAAATCCTGCTGCAGATAGAGCATCCGCCTCATTCTGAGAGAGGCTGCAACCCGGTGCAACAGGCCAGACGCCCGGAGGATCCGGCATTCCTTGAATCCCGTACTTGGGCTTGCCAAATACACAGGTCATTATGTCGTGCCTACAGAACCAAAATGTCTGCGTTGTGGCGTGAGCAAATGTGGGAGTCAAAAATCTGCCGCTGAAACAAGGTGCAGGTACAGCACCGTGTGGGTTCCTCCGAATCATCTCACCACAGCGTGCTCTCGTATCCACCCGGATGGCGCAACACTTCCCTCGAAATGCCGGCAATGTCCTCGCAATTCTCCACTGTGACTCCGACACTCTTGTCTCCACAATGGGAATGTTGTATTGCTTTACTACAGATGGCTCGTTATGTTACCGGGGCACGCGCCCTGTGCTCAAAGGAGATGGCGATCTTGAACGTGCAGGACTTCCGGTGCTCGACGAGACCTCCTCGGACAACATCACCGGACCACGAGGGAGCGTGCGAATATTCTTGTCAGCTCGCCATGAATCCTCTTCTCCGCCAGGTGCCTCGTCAAGTCTTCGTCTCACTGGACGGGTATGAACATCTCCTTCCAAATGTTGGCCTCTTCGCAGCAATGGCGTGTCCCGAAGGCCCTCTCGCAAGGCCGCCGCCCACTTCCGAGGATTCTTCGATCTGGAGGCAGTCCGCATCAGCATTTCCTGCCTGTCCGGCCCCAAGCCCCACTGTTTCCCTTTCAAGAACTCGTTGTACCTACATTGCTGCATAATTGACCTCACAATGTCCTCCGTTGTGGCAGTGAGGATGTCCACCAGATGCGCCGCAGAGGAGGCACGCCAGGAAGAGTGCACTGATTCGGCCATGTTTGTCGTGGGCATGTCGGTGTCGGAGTCGAGACACATTTCCTGCACAAGCACATGTTGAGGTTACAAGCAAGTTACAAATATGGCCAAGAATAATATCCAACGGGACGCGAATTCGTGCAACTCACCTCCCGCATATAGTCGCCGAACTGGAGGAAACGATAATGCCACCATGCTAGCCAACTGACCATTGCTCCTTCGTCTGATTTCCTTACAGCACCTGACGATGTCCACCAAGCCCGTATGCATGCAAACTGTGTCTCTGCATCATCCAAGGTGGGAGCGCGCTTCCACGCAAGGCACATGGAACGGTGCTCCTCTCTGAAATCTGGCGCCACGAGCCTGGTTGTGTACTGCGAAAGGCTCTGCAGAAAGTGGAACCCACAAGATCTCTCCTTGCCTTCCATGGGAACATTGGGGTCTTGCCCGTACACCCTTCGGATGGCAGCCCAATTTGCTTGTGCGTTGTCCGCCATGAAACCACGGAAATTGGGAGGGGGCAATCCCGCCTTGGCCATCTGTTCGTTTATTCCCTGCCAAAGAAGCATCTCCGATTGTGTGTCCTCTCCTTTCATCTCACAAATAGCAATTGTCATTAGCATCCTGCAGTGGGTGTCGTAGACATGTGCACCCATTGTCACCCACTGGTGATTTGTAATTCGCTTGATATGGTCGAACATGACCCAACTGTTTGACAAGTTCCCACTCGTCATCCTGTCGACCAGTTCGACGCCACTGCCAGGTCCACACGTGGACATTTTGAATACGAAACAACGATCTGCCTCAGTCCCTTGTCCTGGAAACCTACTTCCATGAATGTAGTCATATCCACATCGTCGCTTCACCTCCAGAATGGAGTGCATATCCGAGCCACGCCCAATTTTCTGTTTGCAAGAGACAATGTGGTTTCGGACATTCGGTGAACATACGTGGGACACCGACTCGAGCAATGCCTCCATTTCCTTCTCGTCGAGAGGAACTCTATCCGAGCCGTCTTCCGCCCTAATTCTGGCCAATGCCATCTTATGGGCGGCTTGGAGCTGTATCTGTTTGGGTTTGGCACCCGGTCTCAACTTAACCTCCTCCTGAACGAGCTGCTCTGCTTCGTGGGCAGCCTCCCGCGAGTTCCCCCTCGCCAATTTGTGACAATGGGAACCAACGTGTATGCAAGCTCGGGTGAGGTCAGGGAAACGGTGCAACACATAGAACTGCTTGGCATTACAAACAGACATGCAGTGTGGTGGTTCTTTGCAATGCGCACACTTAAATGTGGAGTTCGGAACCTTCTCCTGAGCTCGAAATGGTTGGTGAGCTGTGCCTGTCCAATCGGTCTCGTTCCTGTGACCTCTGGATTTAAAGTGGAAGCAAGTTGGGGAGAAACACCGCAACGCGCCCGCACAAACAACGTAGCGCACCCGCACACCATCAAGCATCTTCATGCTGGTGGTTTTGGTAACGCACCAAGGATGACCGTCATGTTTTCTATCCATATCTGTCAACATTCCGGACGCCCTCGAGTAGTCCGCCCGAGGAGGGAACTCAAAGAAGACATTACCGTCGACGTCGGCGGGAAGGCATGTAACCGATTTAATTGCGAACTTGCTGTAGTCCAGCCCGGCCAGCTCCGACCGGTGTCCCTCCAGGTGAAGCCCTCGCAGAATTTCTAGAATAGATCGAACTGCGGTGCTCGTGCTGGGAATATGACTCCCTCCTCCACTGACGTCCATTGAGGACTTGCCTGATCTCCAGGACGACCTCGGAACTTCCATGACCTCGTCTGAGTCGGACAGGTTGTGAACAACCCGGTTCTCGGTCGTCTTCATGGATGGGTTCGGCTCTGGATTTACTTCGTTGCGGACTTCTCTCTTTGAGGTACCCACTCTCTGATTCGCGGATTGTTTCGTGGAAGGCGCCAGGATAGACGGTGCATTTGGCGGGCAAATGAAGTCCCCAACAGCCCTGTATATGACGCTGTCCGATGGTGGAACTCGCCATTCCCTGCCATCGCCGAAATCATCGTGGAGCACAACAATACTCTCGACAACAAGGCCGTTTGAGTCCTTCCTTTCCTCCTCCAAAAAAACCGACCCCGGTTTCAGGTGGTATCGAACGCACAGATATTTCTCCATCACCCGGCAGGTGTCCCCTCTGCACGGAAATGAAGCTCTATGCTCGTGAGGAGGGCAGTACACTGTAGCGCTCGGGTTTTCCGCCATGGGAGATGTGCACACAAGACTGCCAGGATGGCGTGCGGGGAAGCTCCCTGGTAGAAGGGGGTGCAGTGATGGGAATGAATGCGATGCCGATTTGTCCGAGCGACGAAGCCTGATCCAAATCCAGGGAGCCAACTATCTCAAAAATCCACAGTCAGAGTGTTAATGAACCTTGTCTCCGGAATGCGGCCCCTCGTCTTTGCGCAATAACTGCCAACGGTATGCAGTCAGAAAGTGGGGGGCCGTCCGGATGATGACGGCTGAAGGGGATAAGCCGGCACCGTGCCGTCACATTACTACCCCCGAATGGAAATTCGGCACCCAACATCCAACAGAGGAAGCCCGGATGAAGTCGCCTCGGGCGCAGAGGCCGGAGTGTGTGCGACAGATAACATCTTCTGGATGGAGATTCGGCGCCGAATTTCCATCCGGTCCCCCCAAAGGGAGTCGTGTCGGGGGGTCAGGCCGAAAACTGGACGGCATAAAAACATCCCCAGATGGAAAAACGGCGCCGAATTTCCATCCGGGGCGATTCGGATGCAGTCGGGGAGGGGGGAGTGGCCTGCAGTTGGCTGTCACATTTCAACCCCCGGACGGAAATTCGGCAACGAATATCGAACAGGGGACGCCCGGATGAAGTCGCCTG
The DNA here is from genome assembly GCA_030704615.1 of Takakia lepidozioides. Lineage (NCBI taxonomy): Eukaryota > Viridiplantae > Streptophyta > Takakiopsida > Takakiales > Takakiaceae > Takakia > Takakia lepidozioides. Next base: position 24,497,143 of record CM060731.1, read on the forward strand.
GGGCACAGAGGCCGGCCAGTGTGCGACAGAGAACATCCCTGGACGGCCATTCGGCGCCGAATTTCCATCCGGGCCCCCCCAAAGGAAGTGTTGTCGGCGTGTCAGAGCGAAAACTGGCCGACATAAAAACCTCCACAGATGAGAAAACGGCGCCGAATTTCAATTCGGGGCCGTTCCAATGAAGTCGGGGAGGGGGGAGAGGTCGGAACCTGGCAGTCATATTTCAACCCCGGGACGGAAATTCGGCACCGAATATCCAACAGAGCGGCGGAGAGGCGGCACCTCTCCGACAGAGACCATCCCCCGGATGGAGATTCGGCGCCGA